>VXBB01011476.1:0-77469 GCA_013399915.1 Illadopsis cleaveri
AGACAGGCCATCAGTGCAAGTTTACAGCTGAACCTGTGCAGAAAATGCACAGCCAGAACAACAGCCTTCACATGTTTGTCTCCCCCAGCTCTCCCATGGTGTCCCCCCACAATTTCACCACCAGCCAGATCCTCTCCATGGCTTTAGTGCTCTTTCTGCACTCCAGAGTACTGAGTTTGCCCTCTTCTAAGCTACCACCATTCCTCCTGTGTGCAATGATCCAATGCCTGCTCTATGCCACATGTGTGTGTTTTGTGTCTCCTCTTCCAGCAAAGGGCTTGGGCCATAAATGCATCTGCACCTGGCCAGGCCATGCAGAACATCTAAGATATCCATCAAGATCTGTGTCCTTTGAGAGCAGCCTGGCTTGCTCTGAGGGGCTCCCTTCACCCCAGCTCTTTGCTCCACCAGCTGTAATCCCCCCATCCCTCACCCTCGGGTCAGGACAGCACGAGGATACAGGCTGCTCTAGCACAGCATTCCCATTTCTGCCTCCAGCATCCTGGATCCTAAGGACCGTGGCCACAGGCCCATTTCTCAAAATTTCTTCTTCACCTACCTTCCTCAAAACAACAGCTTAACTCTCATCTTTCCTTCATCTCTCCACCTTCTGGCTCCCCAGCGCCAAGCCCAGGTGCTTGGAACCCCACACATCCCTGTCCCACAGTCCTCCCAGAAGCACACACAGCTTCAGGCTCCCACAGCCTCAGTCTTCCCCCTGAGATGCCCCCCTTGGTACCCCAACACCACCGTGTCCATCCAACGCGGCCCCCAGAGCAGAAACAGGCACCAGCCTGGTCCTTTCTTGCTGTGCAGAGGTGAGCACTGAGTGCTGGAGAGGGCTGTCATATCCAGGAGAGCTGCAGGAGGTGAGCAGATCCTTCTGGGAAAGAAGGCAGCTGGGAGAACAGCAGGGCTTCAAAAACTACAGGAGAGCTCGGTGCTGGGAAGGACGTGCAGATCCACCAGCTCTGCCCTGCAAGTGGCAGCTGGATAAATACCACAAGAGAACTGTTTCCTCCTGCAAACAACTGCCCCAGGCATGCCAGAGGAGCCCCTGCTGAGAGACAACTCAGGGAACGGGTGTGTGCTTTCATGTCCAGTTTTATTAGTGTTGCATTAGTACCATAAAATAGTTGACGAGGTCGAGCACGTTGCGGTTTGTTCCAAAAAAAAGGCTATTTACATTTAATCTGTCTTCATAAAAAACAACCCTAGAACCCAAACAATACAACAATGAAACAGATGGACAGCTCGGGAATCTACAAAGTGGTACCGTCCCCTCCCGCGCCGCGGTCCCACAGCCCTGGTGGCACGCAGCCCTGGTGGCATACAGCCCTGGTGGCACACAGCCCCAGAGCTCAGGCGTGTCCCCACGGCTGGGGACAACGCTCCGGCCACTGTCCAGCCAAGGCTCCAACCAGCAGCTGACTGCCTGTGGCCCCAGCACAGTGCTCTCCCTCAAGGAAACCAGCCACCTGCTGCTTTACAAGTTGGCACGTCCCCTTCTGCCCCAGCCTGTCCCAAAGCACCAGAGTGATCCTTCCTGCAGGAGCCGGCCCTGCCAGGAACATCTCCCATGAGAACACCATTGAAGAGGCTCCAGGAAACCTCCAGGAGATGCTGCTGCTCATTTCTGGCCTTCTCCCGCCAGGTTAAGCCCAGAAGGAGTGTCACAAAACGCCGCTACCCAAATATCTGCCAAGATAAGACCCCCCCAGATGAAGGGGACAGACACTGCATCCAACCTAACTTCAAGAAAGCTCCAGGGCCCCAGGCCCTTTACAGCTGCATGGCAGGACTGTCCCAATCCCAGCTGCCCAATCCCTTAGCACACCAAGCAGCAGGAAAAGACCACTGGTTCTGCTGCCTCTTGACATGATTTCCCTCTTAACCTTGGAGATTCTAGGTGCAATATCCTCTGCCCTGGCACTCCACTATTCCTGCCAACACATGCTCCTGGTGAGAAACACAACAGGGCCTTTGTAGCAATCACAGGTTAAGCACAGGGCAGTGTGGTTCCTGGCTGAGTGTGATGATGGAAAGCAAACAGGCACATCTCCTCAGCCCCAGAAACCTCCCAGCCACCTACCCCTGCCCTCTCTGCAGGATAAAGCCACAAGCTTTATCTTGTGTTTTAATTAGAGCAGCAAAACATAGCTAAAGAGAGCATGGTTCTCCCCAAACTCATGGGTAATTCAGGAGGACTCTGCAGTGACGGCTGCGATGTAAACGGTGACAGCTGACCCGGGCGGGAGCTGCAGCACCGAGCTGGAACAGCCACACGAGATGTCCCCAACACCACCAGCACCACAGCAGAGCCAGCCACACCTGAGCGCTGGCAGGGCTGAAGCCCAGCCTTTGTCTCCAGAAACTCAAGCCAGAGGACCAGGAAGCACTCAAGGTGCAACACGATGCCACAAAACTCTCCCACCTTTCATCAGCTCTCCGGAGCCGCTGAACTGGGTCAGCGTGGCGCAGCTCAGCACGGAGCCAGCCTGCTCCCCAGAGCTCAGCCCCGAGCCAGGCAGGGGCCCTGCCCACAGCAGCTGGGAAAGAAACCACAGCCTGAGGGGCAGGAGAGACCGGCCCTGTGGAGGGCTTGGGGTGAGCTCTGGGACACAGAGAAAGGGACACACCAGGGGACACCACCTTCAAAGCACCTCCTGGCTGGAGATCCACTCAGGTGCTGCCCACCCCAGGCCTTGCCTTTGCTGTCAGACCACACAGCTCCAAAGCAAGCCCAACATGGGAGAGAGGCCCCCTGAGTTTCATGAGATGTACCTTCCCTGCCCAAGCTCTCCAGAGCTGAACACAGACAGCATGGTGCTGTCTCTGCTCTAAGCCATCCTTCTGCACTCACTGATGTGACCACGACCACCCAACCACAGAGGCTGGCACACCTCTGCAGGCACGGGCCCACTGCTGCCCCAGAAACTCTTCCTGGTCCCACAGTGAGGATCCCTCAAGTCAGGGGAGCTCATTCCCAGCATGGTGCCCCCAGAAACTGTTGGGGAAGTTGGGAAGCTGAGAGACCTGAGATCAGTCACTCATTCATGGCACCAGGTCTAAAGCTCCTTCCCAAAACAGTCTGAGCCATGTGCTTTGACACTCATTTTTTTTAGATATAGAAAACTGTATCAACTCCAGACAGGGAAAGAAACAACTGCACAAAGTGGTTCCACAGGAGAAACAACAGAGGCATAACCTGATCAGAGCTGTGCCACCTAATTTGCATGCCAGCCCTTGCCTCCAGGGCCAGGAAACACCACAGGCACCCTGGGCACACAGCTGCCAACAGGCAGGCCCAGCCTGCCACTGCTGGACTCCCTCTGGGATAACAAGGCTGAGAAGTCGGGATGTTTTCTTGCACAGAAGATGCATTTCAGAGCAACAACAGCTTTCCACAGGGGAGAAATCAAGCCCTCAGGTGTACAGGGAGTCTCCCAATGAATTTGCTTGTATGAAGTTAGAACAAAACACAAACCAACATGAAATGCAACAAGCAGAAGTGTTTCTCTCACACATACACACACACACACACACACACAGAGTACAGCAGGGCAACACACATTTGATAGGCAGGACTCTGGAAACCCTGTCCTAGCTACCAGGTTTTTTCTTTACAGTAGGTTGAAATACAAAGAGGAGCACAGTGATGGTTCTCCCCTCACCCCCCAGTAAACAAAGTTATTGCAGTTGGTCAATCCACCCCACCTCTGCAGCAGCACCACCAGAGCTGCCCAGGCTGCACACAGCTGGAACCCAGCCCAATCACCCTTGCCACACCAGCGTGAGATTCAAGGGAGAAATCACACTCTGACTAATCTCCTTTACAAAGCTTTGTTTTTTGATGCAACAGCCTCGATAAAGATGTGATGTGCTTACACACCCCCTCCCACGCTGCCGCTGCTAGGCAACGCTACCCAGCCCCAGAGCATCAGCTCAGGGCACCCAAAAACATCAGCTGAGGGACACGACAACATCCCCACTACAGCCCAGCTTCTGCCACAGCCAGGGGCCAGCACAGGGCAGGCAGGAAGAACAAAGCATTGCAGCTGGACAGCGTGTCCTGCCCAGCAGCGTGCCACCAGGCCGGGGACAGTGTCCTCCTCCCCTGCCTGGTTTGAAGGGAATACCCAGTCCCTGGCCACACAGGTTGCCCTTGTGCTGGAAAGGGTTTCATGACATCAGCTGGTGCAGCAGCCCGAGCTGCGACAGGCACAAGTTCCAGCTCTCACCTCAGAAGCTGCCTGCTAGCAGAGCACACACCAGTACCTGCCCAATGGAACCTGGGTGGGCCCCACGCAGAGCAGGACCTGCCATGCAGTGCAGAGGGGGTTCCCCAAGCCTTCCAAAACCCAAGGGTAAGGGATTAGGTTAAAAAAAGAAAAAAAAAAAAGAAAAAAAAAAAGAAAAAAAGTTCAAAAGCATCACTGCCCTCAGAAAGTGCCTTCAGGAAATGCTCCCAGAGCCTGGCCTGCCCGCAAGGAGGGGGACTCAAAAGGGCCCATCAGAAATTTCAGTCCCTTATCCTGAAATGCCAGAGATGTCTGTTTTTCCACATGGCAACAACACCCCTCTCCCCACAGCCCACCCAGCACCTGACAGAGCAGCCTGTGCTA
This sequence comes from Illadopsis cleaveri, assembly GCA_013399915.1. Classification (NCBI taxonomy): domain Eukaryota; kingdom Metazoa; phylum Chordata; class Aves; order Passeriformes; family Timaliidae; genus Illadopsis; species Illadopsis cleaveri. Next base: position 4,626 of record VXBB01011476.1, read on the forward strand.
CCTCAGGTGTGCAGTGTGACACACGGGCAGGAAGGCAGCTGGACACACAGAGTGCCTGGCTGGCTTCCAGTCCAGCCACAACAGTGATGCATCACTCCACAGACAACGGCTCATCTTCCTGGGTTTGTGGGGGGTTTTTTTTGGCAAATTAATATTTTTCCTATTATTTTTTGTTTTTATTTTATTTATTTATTTTTTAGAAAGCAGTAAAAAAAATCTGCAGCTGTTAAAAAAAATCCTTTCCCTTTCGAGGCTGGACGAGGTTTTATTGACAGGTAAATAATCGGTGTGAGTATGTAAATAGCAGCGACCCCACTGACGTGGTGCCCCTCAGCAGCACAGCCAGCTGGGGAACACAGAGACTGGCTTGGTTTGGTCATTGTCAAAGACCTGGGCCACGGGAGTTTCCTTACACTTTGTGTTTCCCTAATTCCTGTTCCTGCCCAACCCTCCTCAGGCATCACTTCAGCACAAACACCTGCCCGTCCCCGTGGCAGGCTCCGTGCTCCAAAGGGGATCTCCTCTCCAGACCTCCCTAACTCTGCAAGTGGCTTGTTTTCCACACTGGACAGTTGAACTCCCTCCAGACTCGCTGATCTCTCAATCCTTTGGCAGCAGGAAGAAAGACTGGCCATCCTTTTCTCCTAGAAATACAGAGCAGGGGCCAAACGCACCAGAACGCACACGATCTTCTGCAAAATCTGTTTGAGCTGATCCACGGCTCCCCCAGCCCACTCACACCAATGAGGTCTCAGGTTAATAAGCAGTGCAGTTACTCAGCTATCTGCTCGTAAGTGGTAGGTGTTCTTGGGCAGGTTGCCTGCTCCTGACAACTCCCCCACGACTTCACGTTGTCAGCACATCTATATTTAAGACTGGTTTGTTGGGTTTGGTTTTTTTTTTTTTTTGCCTTTGTTTAAAGGGGTTTCCTTCCTTTGTAGTAAACTTAAGAGTTAATAGAAAAAAGTAATTCAAAAGTAATCCAAGCACATCTGTAATTAATTGTGCAGGAGAGGGCAGAGCGACGCGAGTCAGAGTTGGCACGCAGTTCCTGGCTCCTGGTGTGCAGTCCTCGGGATGGGCAGAAGGTCCCTGCGCCGAGCACAGCTAGAAGTTAGATTTGGAGTGTCCAAATATGCAGATGGGAAAGTGCTTGACATGAGAGGACCACTGTGCTGCCAGCTGAAAGAACTTGACGTCGTTCCACTCCACGCCATCGATCAGGACTGCAGGGGAGGGTAACAAGAGAGGAGAGTTAGCAAACGCTGAGGGGAAGTTGCCAGCTTTGCCAGAAGTCCCCTTGCAGTCGGCAGAGGGAGGCCTGGCCACACTCAGCTGCTCTGCCCCACCCAGCTGCACACACGGGGAGAAAGGCCCAGGGGCACACCAGGTTTAGGGAGAACAGCTCGGATTGTTGTTCCAGCACCACTCACTGACACCAGAGCTCCCCACGCTGCTGATCTCAGCGTCACCTGATCCGGCTTCTCAGCTTTCCTAAGCACACTTCATTTTCTTTTTTGGGCAAATGCACTCTTACAGAGATGGACATCAGTCTCTCCTCACTGGCACTCTCACCAGGACATCCATGTCTCCCAAAGAGGTGACACATATCCTGTGAGAGCCCTCATGCCTGCCAGTCTCACAGGCACGGGGTCAGGATTAAGGAGGTGACCCAAGCAGGTCCCTCTGTTGGGGACTACTAAGTGAACAGGCTACAAGGGTATTTTTGCTACTGGATGCCCAGCTCCACTGACAGACACTCCAGGTCTGCCTACAAGACACATATATGGCTCCTGCTGTGGCATGAGCACGTGCCAGTGTCCTGCCCAGAGGAGCAGCCACAATGTCACTGTTCGCCACCAACCAACACTTGCACCAGATGTGCAAGAGAAACAGGGGATGACAGAGAGGGGAATGGAGCCCTGTCCAACCCTTGTCCTCACCCAGAGCATTGACTCAGAGCTAGCAGAAAGAGGGTTTTCCCACAGCCCAGACCTATTAAAGCATTCCCCCATGCTGGCCACAGCAAAGCCCACTCCCCAGGAATATCCCCATCACGCTGGCTCCAGGGCACAGGGCAGGACACCAGCTCATCCCTTTGCCTGGAGGACAATCACAGCATGAGAGCCCTGCCCAGCACCCAAAGGGATGCACTGCACTCACCACGCAGCATGTTCTGCTGATGTTTCGCTGTGCAAATCAACCTGCTGATTCCTTCAATACACTGGCTCTTCGACTCAACCTCCTTGTCCTTTGTTTTCTTGGGCAAAAACATCACTGGAAGAAAAGCAAACCAGCACAAGGTGAATCTATGCCACTCACAGGAGCTGCAGTGATTCTCGTTTGAGTTTTTGCATTTAAACATTCACGTCTGAAAATTCTTACTCCAAAGATCCTCCCATGTTGGCAGGAGTTTGTCAGTGCTGAGCACCATCACTGATGCACACGAGCATCTTATCCCCAAATATCTCTGTGTGAATCCTTCCCAGCTCATAATCCTGACCCCAAAGGGCACCTTCGGGTAACTCCTGCTCTGTTGGGACACCATGCAGGGAAAAATTCTGCATCTGCAGTGCCAGGTCTGCTGCACTGACTGTGGCCCCACACAGCCTGGGCTGCACAGACAGCTGGAGAGCAGGAGGGATTACAAAACGGGGGCAGCTGGTGGGTAGGGAAGGCACAAGGAGAACTAAAAAAGGGTCCAGTTCCCCAAGAACTGTCCAAATGCATGAGCAAAGATGTACAAACTGGTTTCACAAAAGCTGGTGCTGTTGAACACCTCTGCTGCAGGCTGGGCCACCCCCAGGGAGGAGCATTTGGAGTGCCTCAGGACGGCCTCTCCCAAAAGCACGACACTCACAAAGGGTGTCACCAGGGGTGGCAGCTCCAGCAGCAGCAGGGCCACAGCTGTGCTGGCCTGGCAGTGACCTGGCTGCAGGGTGATGCACCCATGTCCTGCAGTCCAGGAGGCTCTGCCAGCCTTCTCTCAGAGTCCACCAGGAACGACTCCCAGGCCCACAGGCAGTGGATGTTGTGAAGGACAACTACCGGCAGCCAAAATGTAAATGCAGAACTGCCTTGCTGCTTCCTTGAAAATAATTGTTTGCAGAGCTGTTCTCAATTTCTAAAATGTTTCACATTACCAAGGCCAGGAGCAAACACAAAATCACTGACAACATTCAAAATGCCACTTTGTTAGTTTGTGTTGAGAAAATAAAGGCACGAGTTTAAGAGCAGGAGAGTATTTATCTTCTACTTCCTTTTGACCCACAAAGCATTCTATACAAAAGCATAAGAATTATAAAATCATGGAATTTCTGAGGCTGGAAAAGATCTCCAGGGTCATTGAATTGAACTGCTAATCTAACACTGCCAACTGCATCACTAAACCATGTGCCCATGTGTCACATCTGTACATCTTTCAAACACCTCCAAGCATGTAGGGATGGTGGCTTCACCACTGCTCTGGGCAGCCCATTTTAGGGCTTCACAACCCTTTTAGTGGAGAAATTTTTCCTAATAGCTAATCTAAGTCTCTCCTGGCAAAACTTGAGGCTACTTCCTCATTACCTGAGAGAAGAGACTGACTCCCACCTTGCTCCAATCTCCTTTCAGGTAGTGGTAGAGAGTGATAAGGTCACTCTGAGCCTCCTTTTCTCTGGGCTGAACACCCCCAGTTCCCTCAGCTGCTCCTCCCAGGTTTTGAACCACCCCACTGGCACTTGTGTGGGGGTGGGTACAGGAGGAGAGTGGGAGGCCCTAGACTCCAGTTCAGGGTTGCTCCTGTTTTGTCACCTCACAGGGATCTGTGATACTTGCTGGGTTTCTGTTTTCCCTTACATGCCTTTTTTATTCTCTGTGGCTCTTTTGAGCTAAAGACTCACAGGATGGAGATATCATCCCAGAAAACACAGCTGACCCAAGTTTCCAGCACACTGCCAGAAAGGAGGGGCTCATTTACCCTCACTGGTGGTTGGGGCATAAGCTGCCTCTTATCTAATTCTGCATCCCAAAACAGCACCAGCAGGCTCCCAAGGAACACAGGGAAACTGTCCAGGCATGGCCTTCTGCCTGTCCTTGCTCTGTTCCCACCTTTGTTCTTTTGGGCTATACCATCTTAGCTGTTCAGCCATCAGGGGGAACACATCCCCTCTTTACCAAGCACAGGGGAACCACCCTTTCAAACCCTATCGCTTCACGCAGTCACTTCTCATCAACTGATCAGGATTTTGGGGGAAAAAACAGGACTGAGGTGCTTGGTAATCCAGCACTGACAAGTCAGACAGCTCTGGAGCAGCAGGACAGGGAGAGATGGACACCTCACCTTTCTTGTTTTTTTCTTTTGTCACAACAGTCATGGACATGGTTGGCGTGGTGGCGATCTCCCCGCTGGCAGGCAGCCTGCTGACCTGCAGGGACCGGAAAGTGCATTTCAGTGTGTTTTTGGTACTGGAGGGGTCCTTCTTCTCGGGGTCTCTCTTCCTGTCCACGGGGGGAGCTGCGATCCAGTAATCCACCTGCAGGCCCATCAACTCAGCACCGAGGCCCTGGCTGGGAAACAAAAGGAGGTGGTAATTTCTGCCTGGCTCTCAGTCAGAGGATAAACAGCTGCCTCTTTGGGAAATCAGGCAGTGACAGTTCATAGTGAGACTCAGCAATTACAGAAGGCCAAGAAGTCACCCCTGAGAGATGCAGCCTGGGTCCCATTGCACAGAACCTCAGTGAGCCGAGACAAGCTGCAGCCCTGCTGACCTGACCTGCTGCAGTCACGAGGGTGAGCAGTGGGGAGGGGAGCACACCAGCACTTCCCTTAGATGATGCTGAGTTCTATGACACAGCAGCAAAGGCAGCTCCTGAGATGGCCCAGATGACTTGGTCTTTGAGTGGGGAAAAAAGGCTGTAAGCACCTTACTGCTGCCTCCTAAGCACTGATGAGTAACTGTGCAGGCACAGCACTGCCAAAACCAACTCTCAGCTGGGATGAACAAAGCCTTGGCAGGCACTGAGTTCCCAGTCTCCCTGACTTGCTTTCTGCAATTGCCTACCCCCAAGCCTTGCCACTTGCTGGGGAATTCCACTGTTGGAAAAAAAAATATTCTGCCAGCCTCGTGATGTTCGCTAAACAACAGCAGATTTCAGGACATGCTCTGTTGCTGAAAACTCCTGTGCATCACATGGTAATGGCCATGCATCACCAAAACATGCTGCCAGCCCTTTCTTGAGCCTGCAAAGGTAAGATGAGCAGCCTGGGAAGCTCCAGCCTCTCACTGCTAACCCTGAGGGGAGCAGGGCTTCATCATTCAGCAGACCTACAAGTGACAGCCTATACTTCTTCCTATACAGTGACAATCAGTGCTGAATAATACACAAGTACTAGACAAAAACCTAAATTTATCTACCAGTCTGTGTCCCCAGTTTGAGGAATGGCAGTTGTTAAGGAAGATGAATCTGTGCTCTTGAATGAAATATGCATCCCTCTGCACCACCCATCTAATAAGAAACTCAAGGTAAAACAAGGACATCCCATCATTACAGTCCTCTCAGCAAATCATTTCCTTTCCTTTGCCATTTATTCAGCTAAAAGTCAGACTGCAAAGGAGAGCTCATCTTTGATGACTAAAACCAGATTTTTGGTTCTCAGGGCAATATTCAGAAGTGAAATTCTTTAAGGATGATGCTTTGGAGATGCTGCTTTGAGTTTTAAGGCTCCTTTCCATCACATTTCTCAACTCAGTCATGAAGGCAAAGCATGCTAATATTCACTAGGCCCAGGCAAGATTTTATGTTCCATTCCCAGTTAAACATATGGCTTAACCATTCAGTTTGGGTCACCTTCCACCCCCTGTGCTGTCACTTATGGATGAGAGGAGATGGAACAACGTTGAACCTACACTTCCTCATTTCTTAATGATTTTACCACACAGTATGAAACCAAAAAGTGTCAGATTCCTGTAGTTGGGATGTCAGCTTCAGATTTATCACATCCAAGGCTTGCAACCTTGATACCCCACGCTCGTGGTGGCACCAGTTCCCAAACCACTTCCACCTTTGGAAAGCCCATACACAAAGCTCACAAGTAAGGATTCAGCTCTGCTCCCCAGAGCCTGCACAGCCCCCAGCTCTCTGCACTGCCAGCTGCTGCTGGGGCACACAGGGCTCTCCTGCCATCAAACCACAGGGACACACCAGGAGGAGCCTAGGGAACTGGGCCCCTGGCACAGGGTGAACGGGTACCAGCACCATACAGTGCTGGGCACTTAAACTGGCACTTCCACATCTCTATTTCCTCCTGTTAAAAGGGAACTCTTCAGCCAGTTTAAGAAGTCAGAGGTTAAAGGTCCTTGCAGGTCCCCATTCAGTCTCCAACAGGGACAGCAGGGGATGCTACTCAGGGAGAGCACATAAGCCCAGCCTCAGAGCATGCCCTGGCACTTCCCCAGCCTGACAAACACAGGATTAGGGATGTTAGAGGGGACATCCCTGAAACATCCTTTAGTAGCCATTAATGGATCTGCTGTCCGTGAATTTGTGTGACCCCTCTTTGACCTGCTGCTGCCACAGAAGCAGCAGAGGCAGACATGGTCCCTTCCATCCTCCCTTTTATCTGAGCTTGTCCCTGTGTGCCCCCAGCTCTTGTGCCACAGGCTCCAGAGAACCCCAGAACTGTCGGGGTTGGAAGAGACCTCTAGAGATGATCCTGTCCAACCCCCCTGATAAGGCAGGGTCACCTGGAACTGGTGACACAGGGATGCATCCAGGTGGCTTTGGGATGTCTCCAGAGAAGGAGACTCCACAACCTCCCTGGGCACCTGTTCCAGTGCTCTGCCACCCTCTACAGAACTGCACAACTTGAGTGGCTTACCGCTTCCCCCTCCTCTCCTAAACTGCAGAGTCCAAATGCTTCCAGTTTCCCCTTCTCACAAGACTGCCTATGTTCCCTTAGAGGTTCAGGGGAGTTAACAAAATCAAGGGGAACTTCACCAAGTGCCTCTGAGTACTAGAACTGCACACTAAGTGTTAGACAGCTACACCAACTTTTTCTGCAGCAACAAAATGAAGAGTCATGGCCTGGGCAAGTCCTGCTGGCAATTTTCTAAGGGTTTCCTCCCTTCACCCCTAAAAATTTCAGCTAAACCAGGGCTTGGTATCACCTATAGGTGCACTCCCCTTGCTGTTCAGATATGCTTTCAGGCACACACATGAACGGGAGCTGCAGTTACACCTTACAACTGCCAGCACTACCCTCACAGAGAAAGTCATCAGCTCCTTCAAAAGTCACCCTGACCTGCCACTCACTTGGCCATTACAAACATAAGAATCATGAGGGATTAGCCCGGCTAATGTGTACTAAGAGACAGTAATTTTTTTGAATACATATCTTCCCAAGCAAACCCTGCCCTTGAGACATGCAGCCTTCCTACTAAGTGCAAAATGCCCCCTGCCCTCCCCAGCTCCTTGTCAGCCTCAGCAAGGACACAATCACTCCAGAGGCAAAAGAGGTGAAGGGGAAAGGTGACAACTCCAAATGTTTGCTAGGGATGAAGGAAAAACTAGGGGTTTTCCTCTGGAGGAGTTCTCTGCCATGTGTATGCCAGATAAGCCAGGCAATGGAGCTGTAAGGAGACAAAACATGGTTTACCTTGGGGACGAGAAGCTGCCTGTAACAGATGGTGAGGAAGGGGGCGTGGGGGAGGCTTCCTTCACAGCAGGAGACACGGAGGGCGGGGTGGAAGAAAGGACAACGGAGCTGGAGGGAGCTGCGTCATCAGAGTCACCTTAAAAAAAGGAAGTCAAAGTTTGTCTGGGTTTGTCTCACAGCACAGAACGCTGGGATAAAGCTCAATCTCCTTGTCCATGCTCCTGCTGCACAGGTTTGTTCAGATTCAATCCAGAGGTCAGCTGGCCCATCAGTTCTGACTGGCTCCACACTTCCGAGGGGCTTTGTTTGTCTGGGTACAAGGCAGGCACAGACACTGACACTCCTCAGAGTTCCTCATTTGGAATCTGCTCTCCTGGGGTTTGCTCCCAGCTGATTTTGAGCCTCCTGCACAGCCACAGCCCAGCTCATTGATCTCCTACAGGGAATCTCCCCCTGCAACCACTGCAGGGCAGCACCGCTCTTGGAATCCTGCACCTTTGGGCAATCACAGGGATCTCCCCATTCCACCTGCCTCCACCCTCCACAACCAAGGTTTCATCCCCTTCATGTTGGCCCTTTAGGATGGTAGGAGAACTGTGGCAGCAAGGAGTGACCCACAGAAGGGCTGCCTCCAGGAACAAACCTCTGTGTAACCCAGGCCACAAGCATCTGGGTTTGACAGTGAAGCAATACAAGAAACAATCCCAACACAAAGAAAACAATACTTCTGTGCATATGAAGGAGGAAAAAAATAAGTTCTTATTGACAAAATAGCATCACCCCACCTCTGTGTATGTAGGCAGACAGTATCCTGTATATCAGCTTTGCACTCCCCCAATAAAAAATAAATGGGTCTAAAATTTTGCCCACCCTGAAGTTCCCAGGCACTGAGATCAATTTCATTCAGCAATTGAGCCCACTGTAGGGAGACAGGCATGAACTTCTGATGAACTGCCTCCTCAGGCCGAACCAGGAACCTCAAACAACTGTAACAATGAATACACCCCACTGACAGTGTTAGAAAAATGATGTTTGCACAAACATGAGAGTAGAGCTTCCCTGAATGTAGGTGTGGGAATTTCACTTGGCCTGAAGCTCCATGTAAAGTAACAAGAAAAAAGGGTCTTTCCCAAGAGAGAGGGCTCTTCTTCTGCAGGCAAAGCATTGGGAGCTAATAAAATCCAATTCCACCTCACAGCACTCCAAGGCACCAGCAATGGACAAGTCTGCTCAGCCTGTGCAGTCAGGCTCCCACCTGCTGTAGGACACAGAAAGCACACACAAGATGTTCCTTACCCGATGTTGCAGAGGATTGTTCCACTATTCCAACCTTCACCACCTAAAGGGGGCAAAACAGAAGAGCCCTATCAAAGAAGAGCCCCCTGAACTTCAGGAACCCAAACCCAGCACTGAGCTCATCTCTGCACTCTCCATGGCACTGTCCCTGCAGTCAGAGAAGTTAAGGAGTCCTCTAAGAGCCAGGCAGGTCCTGGCAATGTCCAGCCAAGCAGTATCAGCTCACATCCCTTACCTGACCCACACAAAGGACAGCACAGATCCTGCAGAGCTGTGACAGACCTGCCCAGCTCTGCACAGCCCATCAGCTCCAAGCAATGGCAACTCCAGGGAGGAGAAAAGCTCAGAAATATCCCTTCAGCACTGCTTTGATGCACCTGCTAAGTTACAGACACGCTGCTTCCATTGCTCAGGAGCAGCCACTTCCAGGGTGCAGCATAGTTGGGGTTTGTTAGGAAACCACAGAAGCAACAAAGTACAGTTTCTGATCAGAGTTATCTATTCTCTAAACAAGGGAAGTGTCCAACAAAGAAGATAAAACCCCTGCCAAAGCCTCTGGAGGCAGACAGGGACAAACTACCACATGGAGAGGTCAGAACAATCCGGATCACACTGTAGTAAGGGCACAAATGTGTGTGGCCAGTCACCAGCTGGCACATTAAGATTAATGATAAATGTCACTGGCAATAACTTGTGGAACAGAACATGCTGCATACAAACTCCCAAGAACACACTCTGCCTAGAAAGATAAACTGGCCCTTGGTGATGTGAAAGCAGAGACCTTCTGCAGTGATAATCTGCTATGGTACATGGGGATCATCACTCTCAACAGTGCAGAGAAGAAGCTTTTTAAGGTCCTTAAGAAACTTGTATCCAGGGCTAATGTCAACCCTACACAAATGCTGACAAATGGGAAAGAGCTGCAAAGGGAGCTCAGGTCAGTAAGACCTGCTTTAGAATGAGAAATTATGTCACACAGACTATGTGGTTTGAAAATAGAAGGTCATTAAGTTCAGACACAACCATGTCTGGACCACATCTCTAGGGAGCACATTTCTGTAATATGGGATCCGGAAAAAAAAAATAAATTAATTATTAGAAGCAAAATGCTTTTGTAGAGTTTGGAGGGCAGGGAGGGGAATGCTCAACAGTAGATCTCAGACAGCTGTCAGGCTCTCTGGTGGATTCTCATTTCAGTCTTGAAAAAGCCATCATGAATTCAGCAGTGAGTACACAGGCTCCCTGAGGGCTCACTGTCTTGGGAGAAGGAGGCTGCAGCTCAGTTTGGCCAGTCTCCACCCAAAGGGCAACAAATCAGGCTCTGGAGTGCAGCAGCCATTTGTGCTGTATGTGTTAAATGCCAAGAGGATGTTTCACAGACTGTCACTGGCTGTGAACAAGAGGAGCAGAGTTAGGGGAGGGACAAGCAACACAGAAAACTGCCTGCAGCCACCTTGATCTGCAAGCCAGGCAGGAAATCTCTTCTGGCCTTTTCCTCCTTGTTGGCTGACTGAAGATGCTCAAGTTCAGACACATGGGAGGAACACAAAGTTAAACACTTTCCCTTCCCTCCACTCAAGGAGATGCATGAGAACACTGCAGTTTCAAGAGGCCTCCATCCAGGAAAGTTGCAGCAGCCAGCCCCCTTTCCCTCCAGGAAGAGGCACATCCTGTTAACTCTCCTGGCAACTGGCTGTCAGCCCAAGGCAGCCTGACCCTGGCTTTTGTGCCTGTCTGGCCCTTTGTAAGGCTCCACTGCCAGCACTTTGAGCCCAGCTGAGCTGCATGGCACTGCCCTGCCCATTTCTGGGTCACAGACTGCACAGTCCAGCTGCAGGACACCAGGTTTTGCACCCCAAAAGCCAAGAGTGCACCCAACATCAGGAGCTGCAAACACAGAAGTCACTGGCTCCCTCTCTTCCTTGTCCAACAGTGCTGAGCAGGCTGCAGCTGAGGCAAAGAGCCTCAGTGCTCATGTCCAGCCTCAGACTTTGTGAGACACCTGCAACTGGCCTTTCAGACTCTTCAGATGTGTTTCACAGGGCGTTACTGTGTCAGGAATGCTTCAGAATCAAGAGCAAGCAGCACTGATTTGGCACTCATCACCAGTGACACAGGAAGTTAGTCTGTGCTTTCAAGGCAAGTTTTTTGGGGGTTGGCAATGTTACTTACACAACAAAGCAACGACACCCCTTTCAGATAATCAAATCCAGACTGGAAAAGCAGTACCAATGTCAGGACAAGAATCATTTTAGAGCAACTGGATAAACACTCTGATCCCCATTTGCTTGCACAAAATACAGGTCTAAATCAGTCCTGGAAAAAAGCTTGCAGAGCCCAACAACAGTCTGGGATGTTCCAAGTCCTCTAGGCTTTTCTAGGAAAGGTGACTAGGTTACTAGGAAAGGTGAAACAGCTGTTTTGTAAGAACAGTCCATCACTAGAAATTGCAGTTCATGGGAGATACAAGCTTCCAGCAAAGCTCATCAGCAGGGAGCAAACTGGGTAGATGTGTCCCTCCGCTTTTGCAGAAGGCATCTCTCCTTCAACAAACAAAAGTAGACTGTCATCTCAGGAACACTGCAGAGAGAGACTCTCACTATGAGGAGACACCAGAGTGAAAGCAGGGTCAGCCTGAAGGCGAGAGAGACTAAGCTCTTTAAATGCCTTGGGATTTCAGACAAGCTGTGACACAGAGGGAACGTGTCAGCGTCACACAGAGCAGGCACAGCAAGGCCAGCGTGCAAGACAGCAGCAGAAACTGGGAAGAGGACATCCAAGAGCTGGAGAGCAGCCAAGGGATTTCTTCTGGCTGCAGGTCAATGACTTTACACCTAAAAGTTAATGAATTGAAGAGCATGATCAAATAAGGGGAGGGAAGCTAGAAAAGGCAAAGAGCACAAAATACACTGACAGAAGAACAAACGTGGCCCTGTCTAGACACTCTGCACTTGGCACCTCAGATGGGAACACTTAAGGACAGGAGGAAAAATGAGGGACTATTCCAAATACATAACAGTGGTACAAATAATCTCCCTGCTGGGATGTACTCTCTACTTCTCAAGAAACAGATGAGATACTAAGAGGGTGGGAGACTATCAGTAACAAGCAGGCAGAGGACTGACACTGGAAGAGTAAATTTGGTCAAAACAATCAACCAGGGCAATGCTGGGCACAGCATCCCTAAAATCAGGTTTCCAGGGACACATCACATTCCTGTCTGAGAAATAAAATACACCCTGTAGTTTTTTGAAGTGTCTTAGACTTTTGCTTACATATCAGGTAGCTGCATCCGACCATCAGACTGTCATGCTGATAACCTGCCTTAGAGCACCCAATGGCTTCTGCCCTGCTCCAGAAACCTGTTAAGTTTAGGTTAACACCTGAGAACATATTCCAGCTTGCTTGAGACAGCACAACCCCAACAACACTCACCCCGACAAAGGGAATGAACTTCTGCGAAGATTCTTCGTCGGGGCTAAAGGCAAAGAGAAGAGAGTCGTTAGCAGCTGGCCTCCACCCCAGGCACCATACTCACTCCATGGGTTGCATTCCAGCATGCAGCAGGGACGGACAGGATGCAAGCGCCAGTTCAAGGCTCCTCTCGAGGCCCCCTGCCAGCACCAGGAGCCTGCATGGGCGGGGAGGAGCACGCAGCCCACGGCACGGCACGTCTCTGGGGGGAAAGGCTCTTCCTCCCTCCCTCAGGCTCCACAGAGAAACATGCTTGGACGGCATGGCAGTCACCACAGACACACGGCCTCCCGCTGCAGGGAGATGGATCTGTGCCACGACAACACGGAGCGCTGGGTGTTACTTACTAGGACCCGAGGCGCTCTGCCCGCGCGGCCTCCAGGCGTCCCCCCTTGGAGCCACAGCCTGCACATCCCCAAAGCAGCGGCCCTGCCGCGGGTTACAAGCCGTGACACGCGGTTACTGGTGCAGCACCGGCCAGGACCTGCCCTCACACCCACGCTCACACTCTCTCACACCCTCCCTGCTGCGGGCAGCTCACGGGCCCCGGCACGGGCACAGCCAGGGCTCGGGCAGTGGGGCACGCACCCACGGCTGAGCCCGGCTGAGCAGAGGGCACACCGTGTCCCACCACGGCTGGAGACATTGCCACACACGTCTGGAAAGCCCCTCTCGCTCTGGGCCCCGTCAGGAAGCACAGGGTGGAGAAAGGCCAGCAATGAAGGCTACAGTCAAACCCAGCGGGAATTACGGGGAGGCTTCACAAAGACAAGAGGAGGAGGAAGAGATGAGTGAGGAGGAAGGCAGGCCAGAAGGGCCTGCAGAGCCATTGCTCCCTTCAGTGGCAACAGAGATCAGAGATGGACCCAGAGGGCGAGGAGAAGACCACAGGAGCACATCCACATATTTGGAGGAACTACAGGTCAGCAGAGGGAAGTGACTGCACAGGCAAGACACACATTTCTCAGTGACTGAGCACAGGAAACAGGTAGGAAGCAGACAAACACTGAGACTTCTCATGTTTCTCTTCCTGTGCATCCCCCAGTGCTCAGAAAAAAACATCCAGCATTGCTTTCATCCAGAATTTAGCTGGGAGTAGCATAAATATTGCAGGTATTTCTGTGCTGTTTCCAGCACGGATCAGAAATGCACCAAATGCACAAAGGTTGTTAACCTGTGTGATCAGCACAGGTTGGACACTTTCCTCTAAGCCCCAAGGAAAGAATGACAGTGAACATGACTCAGCCAGAGCTCCCTCATGGTCCGAAGCGGAACGTGACTTTGCAAACAGTCTCTCGCTTTGGCTCAGCTCTGCTTACCCATCCTTAAGGCAAAGCCAGGGCCCCTTTGCTCCCTTCCTACCTCACACCCTCAGGCACTGACCCTCGTTGTTCTCCTAAAGCATGGGATAAAGTGACCAAGTCCCTGATTCCATGTTGGAAGGCAGAAAGGTCCCATCTTTGCAAACACCACTGCAGGGCCCAGCAAACACATCTCCTACAGACACGATGTTTCCAGCTCCAGGTTTGCAAAGGGAAATGAGAAAACCACAGAGCTGTTGGGAGAGGCACAGAACAGAGGCTCAGCTCTCTTCTCTTTCCTTTAGCTCCATGGGCTTGGAGGCCAGCAGAAAGTGTGTCCCACTCACCAAGCGAGGGAAGCACAACAGCCACCCAGCCATGTCTCAGCTGCTGGATGGCTTTGCTCTGAAAAAACAAACCATGTCCAGTTCCAGCAGAAAACTCATTCTTGTTCCCCCTGGGAGCTCTGATTCCCACTGCAGAGAGCTCAGCAGCAGTTCTGAAATACATCATTTGTTTCAGTCACCATTTACCATGGCTCACAATGATGCACAGGCTGTTCCTGAAGCAGTCCTGCTGGATTTCAGCTCAGCTAGCCTAGTCCTGTCACATGTCCTCCTGGGAACTCCAGCCTTGCACATGTGTCTCTGGAAATGCAGCTTATCAAAACAGCTGCTCTTCACGTGGATGAAAGAAAAGATGAGATGACCATGCTTGTTCCTCATTTTCTCCTTCATGCTCTTCCCAATTTTTGTTCTTCAGGATCTCAAGATCCCAAAATATTAATTCAGAATCTTTCACCTTGGTAACAGCTGCTTTGATTCCTCCTCCTATCACAGCCCTGCAACTAAAATATCTCCCATCTCTGGAAAGGCAGCTTATCCTCATTACCTCAGCTGCACAGATTCCCAGGCTGCAGAGGGTTAACCCCACATGTCCAAGTACCCACAAGGCTTCTGAAGGCCCTGGTACCTCAGCTGTAATTTAAAGCCAGATCTGGCCCACATTTACGATTTTTAGCAGTTATTGATGTGTCATCTCTCTAACCAGGAGGGTCTCAGGCACCACCTTTATTCCAGTCAAGTCCTGAAGGAGGCAACAGAAAAGAGAGGACTTTGATCACTGAAGGACTAGCAGGACTCTGGGCCATTTCAGGCCAGGCACCAGCACCACCAACTCTTTACTCATCTATGATATGAAATCTGTCCTGCCCACTGGGCAACTCCAGCTGTCTGCTGGCCAACACTGTCCTGCTTCCACCAGGGTCAAACCAAATAAGGACCAAAGCAACACCAGGTCCTCATGACACACCAGATGAGTCTACTCTCAGCCTTCTTTTCCAGAAACCTCCTTTCCAGCACCCTTCATGTTCCTGTGGTGGGATGAACATAGTCAATGGGACATCCATAATTTCTTGAACCTTGACTCTCCTCTGCTGCACTCCTGTTGCATTTCCAGCAGCTGCCCAAAGAGTTTCCTGCAGTAACCAGCCAGAAAACACGAGCTCTGCTGAGCCAGAAGAGGGACCAGGCCTCTCTTTGCCAGCTGTATTCATGTCCAGCAGCTGCTGCAGGGTGTGTTTGAGGAGAAGCACTCGGAGCAATGACCTGGACTCTGCACAGCCACTGCCCTGCAGGGCCCCTGTGACACACAGCAGGCAGGATCAGTGTGATCTGTGCTTCCTGCTGCCCAGGAGCCCTCCAATCCAACTGGGAACTGGGAGCAAGAGCTGGGGAGTGCTCTCAAAAGCTTTTGGTAAGCACACAGGCAGGCAGTGATCCAGCCCTTGCCCTGACAAGTGAACAATGCTTCCATTTCCAACAGCCAGGCTGCTCCCCAGATTCATGCAAGGGCTATCCAGAAGCCACATGGCATGAGCTGTGCTGGGCACTGAATTACAGTGGGTGACACCAGCCCAGAACTGACCAGCAATCCAGCTGCACTGGGAATGAGTGAGCGCTGAATCTCAGACCTCAAATACCACAGGGTTTCTTTCAGGAAAACAATGCAGAGAGACATCAGTGACAGGCCCCTCCTAGTGAGAGGCCCATCCCATCCCCATGGTCTCAGCTCCCCAGGTGTTGCCTGGATTGCACTGTTCCTTCAGAATTCAGTAACCAGGACTTCTCCCAGGGCTCACAGACAGAGTCAGTCACCCAGTGTAACTCAGAGGAGCTGCAATGGCACTTCATTTCCTTGGTGAGCCCCTTTCCCCATAGCCAGCCCCCCTGCTTTCAGGTAAGGTCAGCAGATGCTCTGGAAGAGCAGGACAAAGCTTTGGCACCATTGCAGTCCATCACAGTCAGTACATGCGCCAACCTTTGCCACGACAAACAGGACAAGGGCACGGGGAGAGAGCGGGGTCAGTCAGAGTAGGGACAGCTGGCAACAGAGTTGTAAAGCAGCTCATCACACACAGCTACATCCTAGAGACTGGCTTGGTTTTCCTTGGACCACTAGGGCTTGTTTAACAGAGCAAATGCCAGGATTCTGGGAGATTTCTCCTGCAATGAATTTGTAGGCAATGCTGCTTGTTTCTACCTGGATCACTGCCTTGAAAGCTGGCCTTGGAGAAGCCATTCACCTCTGGCCTCAAGGGGGAAGGAGTTGCAGTAACTTTGTGTGCTGATAACAAAATAAAAAATGCCCAATAATCATATGATTCAAAGCAGGGGACCCTGCAGAGCCTGGGGTTTTGGAGGCAGCTCAGAGAGCACAGCTCCACTGCTAGCACACATCTGTCTTCTTCTTAAGCTCAGAGAAGTCCCATACATTTGGGATGCTCTGTCAGTAAGAGACTAGTCTTCAAATTTTTGATTACAGGGAGGAGATTTGCTGGTCTGCACTCAGACCCTGCACAGCTGATCCCCACCCTGAGCCACTGAGTGCCACCTGCAGCACTCCAGTTCCAACAAATGGGAACTGAACAGCCTTTTCTCAATCCTGATCCTTCTGGAGCTACACTGTATCTTTCTGATGGCTAAGGGAAAAGGCAAAGAAAAACCCCACCTTCTCCACTTGGTACTGCTCTAAGCTACTCTCTTAACAACTCCTTCACTCCCACTCAGTCTGCATGCTGGGGACCCAAATGTGTGGTCAAAGGCACAGCAGCCACTTTCAGCTGTGCATTCTGCCAGCAGATGCCACAGTTTCAAGGCAGTGAGCAGAATTCAACCTAAAGCACAAACTGTGCATCCCAGACCCGCAGGGGCTGTTAAACAAGGCACAAATCACCAGTTCACCAGGAAAAGAAATAGGAGCTGGGAGAGGGAACCTAAAAGGAACTGATACCTTATGGTAAAATCAAAATGAAAGCTCTTTTTCCTTTTCAGGAAGCAACCAAAGAAAAAGATAAATGTGTTATTATACTTACAACAAAGTGATACATTGGTTTATATAGTGCTAATGGAGACACAATTTCTGTGTTGTTTTCAACAATACCCTCCTTAAGCTGCTACCAATGACAGAGACCCCCATTCCCAAAGGAAGGCACACAGGAGACAACTGCCCATGCTCCACTGGAGAGCCTGGTCCTCTGACTCACTCTCCTTTGCCCATGGGATACTGACCTGAAAGCAGAAGTTATTTTAAGGCAGACACACAGAAATACTGAGAGACTGCAGGCTATGCCAGAGTCTGACCATAAGTTTCAGCAATCTCTCTTCCCAATAACCTCCAAAATTAAAACCATGAACAGTTTCAGGCATGGCACCAGAGTGCAAAGGGTGTCAAACCCAAATGGATCAGACCAGCCTGGTAAAGTGGTCCTGCACACTGCTGGGAGGGATAAGGGCAGGGGTTGCTCAAATACATTTCAGCTGTTTTCCAACAAAGTGCTGAGCTGACCTTCTGGACACATTAGAAACCCAACACCTTTAAATGTGCGTTAATGACAAAAACAAAGCTGTGACAGAATGGAGGAGGCAGCGGAAAGCAGTGCAGAACCCAGCACCTGAAGGGTGCAGAGAAAGAACCAGGCAGCCTCAGAAGGGGTTCACACTGCACTGGGGTGTCTGAGCTCCCTACTGGTAACAAAGATAAGCCTTCACACCAAAAACAAAATGCAAAACTGAAGGCAAGACCTTCAAATGCTCTGTAGCTCTTTAACTTTCATCCTTATTATCATGTTAACTTTACAGAAGTCCACAAATACATGAAGAGACTAGACAAGTCTCTTTTACTTGACTAGTCAATCTGGAAATACAGGAAAAGCACGTAGAATGGGTGAAATTTCACTGAATCATTTCTGCACAGTAACGTGAGCGCAGACACAGGAACAGAAAAGCAATATGCAATGAGAATTTCCAAGAGGAAGGGGAAAAAGTGACTCTACCCACACTTTTAATTTTTCCCAATTCTTAAGAAAAAGAGACACCAAAAAGCAATGTTAATGGACCAAAAATGAAAAATCAAATAGAAGTAATTAAAAATTAACAACACTCATGTCTCATAGGGAGTTGCTAGTCCCTAGCTGAGAAAACTCACATCAGCTGAGTTGAAATCTATTATTCTCCTCTCTCCCTTGGTAACAGTGCTTCTTTACCCTTCAGTGACAGCTACTCTTCTTCTGGACCATGGCCACAGGAGGCCCTACATACTCCTGAATCTTGTTTTCAGGCCCCAATCCTCCCTCCTACAGCCTGCTTATCCCTAAAGAAAAGTTGAAAAGAAAAGCCTTCCTCAGGAGGAGTCCTGGTAGTTTGCAGCTGCCAATCAACAAGGATTTTGTCTCTCCAGCAAGCAGCTCTGCTATTTACACTGCAAAAAGAAAGAGGCTTAGTTCCCTAAACACCAATGTAAAAAAGGTCAGGTCTCATGGAAGATACTTGGTGGGAGAATGCCAAGGTCCAGTCTTGCACACCTAAGGCTGCTGCGGTGAGACATCTAGGGAACGTAAGCACATATTATCCATCCATCCCCCATCCTGCTCAGCCTTCACTTCCCAAAACCTCTTATATCATCAAAAAAAGCAAGAATCACTGCACTTAAAGTAACCCTGCTGCTGCAGATTCGCTGAGTGGGACACACCACTGGGTGCAGGCTACCGCGAGGCTCCCGAGGGCCTCCCCATTTGGTTTTCAGACCGCTGGCATGACACGAGAAAAGCACTTTGCTTTCAAGCAGCTGCTGGTCCTGGGAGCCAGCAGGACAAGGGGGTCATACCTCTTCTGCTTGTAGGTCAGCATGGCTTCAGCAATGGGCAGCTGGTGAGCACAGTTTGCCCCTGCTATGTACTGCGTGATCCGGGACACGACGTCGGGCGCTTCCGAAACTGCAGGAGAACAGAGGGAAAAGCATTCAAGTGACTCCTCAGACCACTGCCAGCACTGTCCTCCAGCTGCTGACGGGGCCCAGCCAGCTGCATTTGGACTGCACCTTGCACAAGAAGCCCTGCCTACCCCAGAGCACAGTAAAGCTGAATCTGTACTCAGCATTTCTGACTGAACCTGGAGTCTTAGATTTGTTGAAAGCATTTCTCTGTACCTGCCCAGAATCAGCTTTAGACTTTTTCATGCCTTGACTGCAGGTATCTGCTGAAGAAAGTGCCTGGCCATCTCTCCCAGGTGAGCTGCTCTGCTCACACCAGCACTGAGTTACCTGAGTTTCTAACGAGCTCATGGCCTTGCTGAGTTGACCAAAAAAACTGAGGGACACACAAGGGCAGGGAGAGCACAAAGATCACGTGCATTTGTGAGACTGTGGTTCATTCAAGTCAACACAAAGACATTTCCTAAATGCCTTCCATATTTCTTTGGTTTTAACCAAAGAGCCTCAACTGTGAGATCACAGGAACACAAGCAACCTTCCACAGGCACTTCCATACTTTAAAATGGGCATTTTAACCCAGATTCTTTGTATGTGAACAGTGAACTGGAAAGAATTATAATTCTCTGCCAGATCTTCTTGTGCCATCACAGAGTTTCTATGCAGCTGCCACCACACAGACATAAATGCAGAATGCACAAAGTCTGCACTATACAAAAACGAGGTGGAATTTTCCTCATTGCATACAGCATATAACCAACTAAGGAACAGATATGGCTCTTTCTGGATTTCTATAGGTTATGAAGTGTTCCTAATTCAGACACAAAAATCAAGTCTGTATTGACATTTTTCTGCATTTTCAAGTGCAGCAAGCAAATAAAGGAAACCAGTTCCATACACCAGTTCTTCCCTGAATTCAGGATTAAGGGAAAGTGTAGGTTGGATAGTACACTAGGAGATTCCTAGTCCAGCCTCCTGCTCCAAACAGGGCTGACTTCACCTTCAGATCAGGCTGCCCCAGGCTTTGTCCAGCCATGACCCCATCTGCTGGAAACAGCTCTGAACAATTACCCATGAAGAGGTCTCTCTCCTCCCCTGAAGCCTAGAGGACTTCCAGGATCATCCTGGGAGTCTCAGGAACTCTGCAATTCCAACAGGGACAACCCCATTGCAACCTCCCCACGCTCATGGCGCTACACAAACTCCAAAGCCTTTTCCTTCTAATGAAATTTCTGCATGGGCAATGCTGCCCACAACAGTGTCAGATCTCAAGCCTTCACATAGCCCTGAATGTTGCAAATCCTCCTTTCTCCTGTTTCTTTCCGTTCTTGAAGAAATGGAGGAAGAAACTGTAAGCATCCATATTTTAAACAGATTAGTACTTTAACACGAAGTAAGGCTTTAATCTGGCCCAGAACAAACTCAGATCACAACAGGAACTTGTTGGTCTGAGCTAGGGCAGCTCCCACTTGTTACCACACTGGTGAAGAACAAAATTCTTCTTTAATGAGAATGTTTTCAAGTCTGCTGGCAGGATCTTTCTCACACACAACTAACAGAAGTTAATCTTCCCAGGGCTTCCAAACGTTTTAGGCTGCAGAGTTCCTGAAGGAAAGCAATGTACTGAACTTAGTAGCGAGACCTCCACATCAAAGAACAAAGCTGAGAGCTAGGTAAGAGCACCATGACTCAGAGGCAGCTAGTTAGTGCCTCTGGGAGCCAATAACTGTTTGCAAACCACCATGTGCAAGGCTTAGAAAGGTCAGCATCTGAAATGGGAATGTGGTGGAGTGAGGAGAAAAGAGGAACAAAAACACTTGTCTGCTTCCTCTTGTATTTACTTGACCTTTGCTAAAATTACTCATTCAAGCTTTTCATCCCACACAGGCCAGACAGACACAGAGCCTTACCAGTGGTCTGTGCTTCAAGTTTGTTGAACAGATCTCTCCAGGCTAGATCTTGGAAGAAGTTGTTGTATCTATAATCTACAGAGCCCAGATACTTGGCCACTGGATGAGAGCCTAAGAAAGAAAGGAAAACATGACAGCTGTGCTCTCCAGCACTAAACACAAGTATGGGTTTGATCTGTAAGGAATTAAACTCCAAAATCAAAACCACACTAGACACCTCAGGAATAAACTTCTTCAATTATAACCAAGTCATAAAGTCCAGCTTATCTCTGCAAGAGCATGAAAATAGACTTCCCAGGGCAGACTGCCTCAACACACTGATATCTTTCACTAGACACTTTCCCCCTAACAAATGAAATTTTAAAAGCCCAAAGAAAACAGGACTGGGAAACTGCTGAGGAAATAAATTATTTGGAAGGCACAAAGGCTCTATAGCTCTCCATGTCAGCCTCTCAGTTTTGCAAGCAGCTTCCCTTCCTGCCTACAGGCTGCCCCACAGCCAGGCCACCTCTGCCAAGAGGGGCCAGACCCCTTCCTCCAAGCACCATTTGCACCCCACAGCTGTTTTGCAACACCAAGAAGAGGCAATTTCTCCCAGCCAGGAAAAACAACCCAGGGAGGCTTGTTTAAGGGCTATAAGCTCAATAAATATGCTGCAATTTGAGACAGAAAACAGAGCCCCAGGACTACAGTACCCAGTGAATACTGCCACATGCAGCAGGTCCCTGCTTACTCTGAGCCTTGTGGCTCAGCTCCTCCATGGGCATGGAAAGACCTCCCTGCAGAAGTTTTGTGTGTCCAGACTCCAGCCCTGCATGGAGATCTGACTTCACACTTACACTGAGCAGGACAGGGAAGGTGTTCAAGTGACAAACTCTGCCCTGGGAGGTGCACCTTCATTTTAGGCCACCTTCTTTATTTTAGGCCATCTGTGTCCCCAAAACAGACAACACACCCCAGCAACTGCCTCTACAGTCTTTGAACACAGGAGGAAAGGTGTGCCAGGATCACCCTTCCCAGTCACCACCTGGCAGTCATGCTCAGCACCAGTACATTTACAGTCAGCCATGAAGCAGCCTCAGAATTCCTCTAATTGCACTATTTCCATCCTTCCTGCACACCAAATTCGCACATCAAGCCACACTACCAGAGGCTGCAACAGCTGAGTCACCAGCTGGTAACTGGAAATCTGACAGATTCTTCAAGATGACCCCAGCTGCTTAACTGTACTCACCATGGTCCAGGAAAGCTCTGGTGGAAAAAAAAAACCCAAACAATAAACCCACTGTCTCAGTCCTCCAAACCTCCAAGCTGATTTCTAGACTTCAAAGAGAGGTGAAAGCAGGAGGGCTGCCCTCAGTGTCATTAGAGACTGGGGCCCATCATTTCTCCTGCAGTGATGTTTTAAGCAGTGCACACAGCACAGCTCTGCACCATGTACTGGAGAAGCTTTCCCACATGCTGGGAAAACACACTGCACATGGAAACAAGCAATCAACAGGAAGTCTCTACCCGTGGAAGCTATAGAAAATGTTAAAATACCCCAAACAGCCCAAATAACCCCCAACATTTCATTTTATTTTCCCCTCTTCAGTTGTTTACGTAGTGTTTTAGACAGTAAAAGTCTCACAGCCATAGAATCAGTAGCATGGAGCAGGACTGAATCTCCCAGTTCACATGTTTACAGACACTGAGCATTTCTGATTGCTAATAAACCACTGAAGGTTGACCCTTCTGTCACTGCAGTGTGTAGCTGTGGACTCAGAAGGTAAAACCATCCATGGAAAAAGTCCACCAACCCTAGTTCAAAGGTGCTGCAAGTAGCAGAGAGGCTTTTCCTTTAAGACATTTATGGCATGGTCTCCATTCTGTCTTGGGTGCTTTTTCAATTATCAGAAATGAGAGGTGGCTCCTCAATCACTTTAATGAACTGCCAGAGACCTGGCCAGAAATAAGCACTTGATCCGATCAGGAAATACTGCAGACTTGTATGGAAAAGGTCCTGTTAGAGAAGTTTCTATATTTGAAGTAGAACTTAAAGAGAATTCACAGTTCAAAAGCATATCATTATCCAAGTGCCTGATTAAACTTTTTCCTTTTTGATTACAAAAGAAAGTTTTAACACTAAAAAACCAACCCAAACCCACACTAGTTAAATCTTGTGTTTCACTTTCAAAGAAAGAGTATTTTCAGATCATTAAAAGTTGTGGGACAGAAAACTCTACTTCTGAGGCCAGGAGACAGTCAGCAAGTGAGTAGCAAAGTCTCAGACACAGATTCTCATTCAAAGCACATTTAACCTTGCAGAAATTAATTTTTTGTTGTTGCTTTTACTCCCTAAAGAGCTTTCTCTTCTCTTCCTGCCAACCACTTTGGAAACTAAATGCCTTTTTTTACAGAAGGATCCAGCTCTTTTCCTCTGCCTTTTTTATTTAACTTTTGCAAATGCCACCACTGAATGGATAGCCTAACCCCAGTGTTCATGGTGCTGGGCAGCAGCTTCTGATTCCTACAGGAACTGCCATCAGCAGCTCCCAAACCCAGAAAACCAGGAAACACCAGCAAAAAGTGCTTTTCAAGAGTTCTGTTGTTTCCATCTCTGAAGTGCTCTGTCCACACAGGTCAAGCCCTGGACCACACCAGCCCTGCCCACAGCACCAGGGACTGCCCTGCTGCCCAGGCCTTGCCACCACAACGTTCCTCATGTCTCTAACTACAACAAGACCCCTGGAGCTGTTATCAGTCCACTCTACTTCCCTCACCACAAGCAATCCAAGCTGGGGAACGTGCCAGCCAGGCAGGCCCGCTGAGCTGCTGAAGGGACAGAGAGATAAAGTGTTGGAAAACTGAGGGAAAAACCTGAGCAGACCAGCACGGAAAGGTCAAAAGATGCACATAATTTGAGTAATTCAAATTCTCAGCAGTTTCAGAGCCTTTAAAAACTTTTCAACCCCATGTCTATTAACATTTTCTGAGTCAAGCCTGGGGAGGGGCTTGCTTGCAACAGTTATTGCTTTGGGAAACATAGTGCCCACTGAATTTAACATTTCAGCCAGGGAAAAGGGCTTCTAGAACAATGCTCTGTGCATAAGAGTCTCCCTGTATGGGAAGGGAGTACCTAACCCCTTGCTTCAAACAAAAGGCTTACAAGCAGACTTTGGCATTAGGAATTTACAGGTGAAATTCACCCACACAAGAGCAGCAACATCAGCCCCACACAGTCATATAACAATTTGCCTCATTTAACCTATAGCCAAAGCTCCAGAAAGGCTTCTCCTGAGGGAACACAGCAGATTTTACCCACTCCCCTTCCTGTGAAGGGACATCATTCCTTATTTACCTAGAGGGATGATCAGAAATTTCATGTAGCCGAGCCAGTCGGGGGTTTTGTGAGACAGCTGCTCCACAAAGAGCCTCAACACAGCACTGAGGTAATTCTGGGCTCCTGCCACTGCAATTTTAATTGGGTTTGGAGGCTGTGAATTGCAGTTACAGCTAGACAGAAAAAGAGGAAACATATTTGTAATTGTGCCTTCAACCACATATTTCAGAACAAGCAGCAAAATAAACCCAACTGGTTAATAACAATTATAGCAGAAGAGACTTTGTTCAATACACAAGGCAATATTGCAACAATTCTCAGCAGCTTAAAACATTATTAATAAAATACAACATTCTTCAGTAATTTCTTAATTGGTCTCCTAGCTCCTTCTTTTGCACATTTGGATATTCTAAAGGGCTGGACTTGACTATCTAGGTTAGCATGTACCTACTAACTGCTGGGTCAGAGAACACGCTCAGGTACCCACAGCCCCAGCAGGTAAGTAGGGGGTGCCTTCAGGAATTGAGGAATTAATCTGGGAATTGCTTGGAAGGGAGAGCAAGAACTATTTAAAATGCCCTTATATGTTTTGCATGCTTTATTGGAGCATGCAGCTGACCCATGGGGCGGCCTCCAAGCACAATCTCTGATAATCACTGCTGTTGGTGACTTGTATGCCCCCACAGGAGGCAGAACAGCAGTACCCTGCATGGGTGAGTGCTGAAAAGCCACACAATTCTGACTTCAGGAGAGGAGACTGGGAAGGTTTCATGCAGTAGTTGAGAAATTAAATCCCTGAGTCCTGGGGCACAGGAGCTGAGAGGCTTTTAGGGCTGAGACAACACAAGCAAGGTGAGAACTTACTATCTCTGTATCCTGGAGACAATTGTGCTGAAAGCTGCCTGAATATCAGCAGAGGAACATGTGCAGACTACTGGCAAGGTGTGCTTTTGCAAGACATCTGAAAGGTACTGAGGAGAGAACAGAACAGAATATTTTAGAGTCTTTTTTTTTGGTACAGTTTGTTACAAGCAGAAAACGTGCCTCCTCCAACCTCCCTGAGTATTCTCACACCCACTTCTGGGCATTTTCCCTGTGTCTGATTTGAAGGTGATATGGATATTTCACAAATGCCTCCTCCCTGCACAGCAGCCAAAGGAAAGCTCTCCTTCTAGAAAAATGGCAACATCTTCTGGACAGACACACCACCATATCCCAAACACGGCAATGACAACTCTAGAGCAGCCCAGTTTTTACAGCCACAGAGGGCAGGGCAGCAGCAGCAGATCCATTCACTCAGCAGACAGCACTGGGAAAGAGCAGACACTGTCTGCCTGCCTGCTTCTGGAAGTGCAGTTGCATCTCTCTGATTTCCCTTTTAAAGAAATGCAATGTCCTGCCCACCCTCAAAGACTGAAGGAAGGGAAGGGTGCTACCACACACGTGTTCCTCATGAGGGGCTGTTTCCCTTCCATGCAGCTGATGGGGACAGCACACACCTCAGGTACACATGGACATGATTACAGCACTCAGTAATTATCTCACACTTTCAAGTTCTGCATGACTGATCTATACACACCCTTGTCCATGGCCTTCATGCCCTCTGATACTGCAGGCACAAGCTGCCAGAACCCCTAGAAGATGATCTACAATATCTTCTGTCCATCTCTAGAAGGCATTTCTGTCTTCCAAGCATAGAGAAAGTGGAAGCAGTAGCTCAGATGGTATTTTTGCTCTCTCACACATTGAGACCCTAGTTCTTCCAGAAGCAGAAAGCCAAAGCAGACAATGTATCTCCACAAGCCTGGCACAAGTTCCCCAGGCAACAGTCACCCAGCACATGTTCATTGGTCCTCTTCCATACATATTTTACTGCTGTCTCAGAATAAGGTTCCAAAAGGAGCAAAGTTTGTTCCAAACCCGTAACCAACCGTTCCATGTAGTCAGCAAAAGAAAGTATTGCTCAGGGCTCTTCTTAAAACAACTATCACTCAGCAAGGATGGGGTGATTCCTGCAGTCAGCAATCACAAACACATGTACATGGCTACAGAGCTGACCTGAAACATTTTCTCCTGTTCACCACCCATGCTCAGAAATCTCAGCCTAAACCACCACAAGGTCAGACCTCCTTGCTTCCTTTGTCCCAGTCTACCACAATTTAGGAGGCTTTGGAGTGCAAGGGTTTAGGCATATTCCCAGTGTGCTGCTAACCAGAAGGAATGGCATTGCTTGGAGGAGAAAACACCTCTGTGGAAAGGCTCAGGTGGCAAAGCTTTCTAAGATCCCAGCATCTCCTGGTCAGATGAAATCCAGCCTGTGGGCACTGAACACTCTGCAGGCAGCAGAACCTACTTTGTTAGTGCAGAGCTCAAGGCCTGTCCATTCCTGAGGAGGAACAGCACAGAGAACTGTGCTCCAGGTAATGTCTTCTGCCTTTACCTGGCCTTGCCAGTCAGATGTATTGACAAGAATAATGTTTTCTGGCAGCTGGTCGTCGGAAACCAGGATGTGATTTAGCTGATCGTACACTGTTTTCCTGGGGATCTAGAAATGAAGACACAGAGAAGAGAAGAGAACAGTAAGAGGTGTCAGCTCTAACCATCAAGCCTCCAGCTCTTGCAATTGATGAGGTGGCTGTGCATGCTGGCCAGTCAACCCATCAGCAAAGGCACACTGGGCTGCTGGGACTGACACTCTGCAGCCTCTTCAATATTAGCCACCACGGATTTGTTGGCCATTACTTTTTCTGCTATGCACTTTTACTTACATCACTTTATACCAACTAACAGCAGTCCAAGAACTTAAGATTCATAAAAGCCAGGTACAATCTCCTTCAAGGAGGGAAATAAGTGTGTCCCACAGCTAACAAAAGCACGGCATGTATGCTGTGCACAAGACAGTCCCTAGCAATCTGCCTTACTTCAAAGGAGTAATTCCTCAACACATCCCTATTCATTTCTCATTCTAACAATCTGTTCCAGTGTTTCAAGTTTATGGCTGGCTGACAAAGCTACAAGCTGGCAAACCCCAGCAGACTGGATGGAAGATAAAATTTTAGCCAAGACATAAATTCCCTCCTTCCTGAAGCTGCGGGGCTCAGTTCCTTCCAGCAGGGACAGAGCTTAAACCAGCAGGAAAAGGAGAGCATGGAGGAGAGGAGAGCCGTGAGTGGCTGGCGGGCAGCAGTGCCTGCCCACCTGCAGGTGGTGCCGCGTGTCCGGGGAGCGCTCGTTGTCCAGGCTGTTGGCTCGCTCGTTCTGCGGCCGCACCGCCTGCCTCTCCTTCAGGGACGTGCTCCTCCCCCGGCGCCCCGTCTGCTTCCCTTCAGACCTGCTGGACAGAGAGACGTGCTTACATTCCCGGGGCTGGCACATTTCTGAGTGAGACACAGCCCTCAAATCCCCACCACTCAGTCTGGCAACCTCAGTCATGTCAGCAGATGCACTGGGGAATTCCGCACGTAGATCTGAGCTAGCCTGAGACCTGATGATTCTGCTTCTGACAGTGTACAGCACACAGTTCAGCACATTCCCAGGAGTCCCAGGATTACTTCCACAGCCCATGCTAACACCCACACCACCTCTCTGCTACTGCTACACCAGCATAAGATGATCCAGG
Source organism: Illadopsis cleaveri (assembly GCA_013399915.1). Lineage (NCBI taxonomy): Eukaryota > Metazoa > Chordata > Aves > Passeriformes > Timaliidae > Illadopsis > Illadopsis cleaveri. The sequence continues at coordinate 32,452 of VXBB01011476.1, forward strand.
CAGACAAACTGCAGTCACACACCCCAAAGCAGCACGGAATACCTCTGGGTGTTCATTTATCAAGTGCTCCAGACCCATCACGTAAGCGCTCAAACACAAGGAGGGTGTCCTTGCAGTTTAGTGCCTTAAGGTCACCCTGACCAAATCCTAGCATGCTGTCCATGACTTCCTGAGCAGCCCTGCAGCAGTCACAGCACTGTCCCCCTGTACCTGGTGGATGGGATGATGAGGGACTCTGTCTTGGTGATCTTCCCGCTGGGTGGGAGCTTCTCCACAAACACGTCTGGAGTGGGGAGTTCAGCCTCCTGGACCTCAGCTTGCTGGTTAGACTCCTGCAAAAGTACAGGGAACAGAGTTACCAGGAACAAACCCTCCCCTCTGTCTCACCTTGGGAGCTTAGCTCTGGCTGGGGCACACTGAGCCTGCCTCTTCCAGACATCCTGCTCAGTGCCAAAAGGGAGAAACCAGGAGTGGCTGTCTGGGACTACCCGTTCCCAGCTCTGCCTCACAAGGGAGCTGGAGGTAGGAAAGGTGTTCAGATAATGCTGTTTGGAACAGGCACTCTCACAGCTCAATGCCAGGGACATGCCTCCTCATGCAATGCAGATTAATTCATCTTACCCAAATGAACTAGCTAAGAGAGAAAGACACGAGAGAAATGTTACACAGCCCACATTCCCAGCAGAGCAACTCAAGCTTTGGGATTTTTACCTGAGGGCCAGCTTGATTTCTGCCAATTCAGCTTAAAGTAATACTTCTGTCTGATAAAATGGAATGACCTTGAGCATCCTTTGTGCTCAGCAGCAAACTTTGGGCCAGCCTTCCTCAGGCTGTTTGAACAAAAGGTCAAACAGAGCATTTCACCTACAAAAGGCAGAAATACAGCAACCTCCCAACTCAGGTCAGGAGGAGAACTCAGTGCTATCTTCACTGCAGCTGATGTTACCTGTGGAAGTTGTGTTGCATGTGCAGCTACATGGAGAAACAGATGCATCCCACAGAATGCAGCCCCCAGCTGACACCCAAACTCACAGCAGGAAGGTCAACAAGTGCATTTTCAACTTACATAAGGAACAGTGTCAGAAACACTGTCGCCTGCATGTTTGGTTCCAAGACTCTTTGTCTTTTCAGGCACTTCTACCTGCTTAAGAGAAGAAAAATCCTCAGGAGGTTTAGCACCAGCACAGTTTCCAGCCACACTCTCTGGGTCAGGCTGTTCAGAACAGATGCTTCTCCATTTAAACATCACACAGCTCTGCAGCATGGCCAGCAGTGCTCCCTGCTCACACCAGGACTGCACACATCAGTGTGGGCAAAGCTGATGCACAACACACAGGAGAGGCAATGAAGTGCCCTGGGGTGGGACTGACACTTTATGCCCATCCAGGACAGAAGAGAAAAGCAGCTGAGCTGCTGCTGACCATTGACTGTCAGCCACCAGGAAAAGAATCCCAACAACAGCAAAGAAAAGCTCCCTCCCCAGAGTGCTTGGAAGCCCCTAAAACTCCCAGGCAACATCTCCCATCCTGGCAGTCATTTCAGGCAAATGGGAATCTGAAGCTATTCACACCATCAGCAAGTATTCAATAAATAACCCAAAGATTCACCCTTGAGTTAATACAATATTTGCATTAAAAAAGAAAACAAAACAAAAACCCCAAACCAGCCAAAAAAATCCCCAATCCCCAAAAAACCCAAACAGGTTTTCTTAGCAGAAAATTTCTGTATTTGCAATCAAATCTTTGGGGGGGAGGTCAAAGAGGGTCAGAGGGTTTTAATTTACACATGCAATTAGAGACAGTGCAGACAGGTAACACTTGAAATGTGACTTACAGGACTTGGTGGCTCTCTCTGGCTCCTGATGCTGTGGATGCTACCAATTTCTGTCTGAGAGCTGGAGTGTGACAGTCCTTCAAAGTAAGGTCTGAGTAAGGAAAGTAAAACCCATTTCTTATTCCCAAAAACACTGACAGGGCAAGCCCACCACACTCACAGTGAAGCAACATGACAATTCCCAGAAGGTCTTACTGCTCCCCAATAGTTCCAGTAAACAGGCTGCTTTTGAAAGGAGAGGAAGGTGTCCAGGACAGTAAGAGCAGCCAGAAAGTCCAGGCATTTCTGAATCTTGCTTTTGACTGATATATAGCAAGTAGAACTACTGCTTCCCCCCACACCCCAACCCTCTGCTCCTGGGTAAGCGATTCTTGGGCTAATATGCATTTTATTTCCAGTTTGCATCTGGATTTGGCTGCCAGCCCCAGGCTCCAATTACACATTTGCTCAGTAAGATAAGGTACCACACACAATCAGATTGTGCTTCCACTCAAAAGGCAGCTCATCACATCAGGCTACAAGACTCAATTACAATGTAAGGAACTGATTTTTGTTGTCGTGGGAAAAACTTGCCTCAAAGCCATCAACATTTATCACATCCTCTTCAAGATAGGAGCACAAGAACGGGACCTAGGAAACTACAGAGTGTCTCCCCAGGACCACACACACTAAGTTCCTATGCCAGCATTACTCCAGCAATCACATATCCCAGAACAGTTTGCTCCTCAGCTCCAGGGAACAAGATACGAACTCTCAGCATGAAAAGTAAAACATTTTGGCTTGTTTCAAAGCAGCTGCTTACCACAACACATCTACCTTCAAATCCCTTCAAGGCAGGGCCTACCAACTGATTGGTGTCTCAGGGTAAGCACCAAACACCTTTACATGCCAGCAGCCCCACCATTTCCACTGCTGCCCCCTTGACATCTTCTGGCTCATTGATAGGGAACAGGTCTCTCCAGACTCAGAATCTATTCTTAGCCCAACGAGGTCATTCAACATTAATGAGAATATAATGACACCTGGTAATTAGCAGATTCAGCAGATGCTGTACTGCCCAGCTGCAGTGGTCAGTGCCATAACTCTTTGTTTCAGAGCCATCACTCACTGAGGGCCTGAGCACGCAACCACACACCAGCCAGGAGCATGAGTGCAGCTCAGTCTCACATTTTCAGTCTTTACTGACCAGAGATGTGACACAGCTCTCTTAGCTCAGGGCTCTGCATCTACACCAAGCCAGCAACACCCAGCTCAGCTCTGCAGTGCTGGGACTGACCCACATGAGCTCTTTAAGAACAGGCTTGAGCATATCCACGTGTGCTGTAGTCAATGCCTTTGGGCCCTGAGGAATTCATTTGTTTCCTGCAGCTCTGCTTCCTTAATCCCTGCACACTCTCTTTCCACACAGGGTGTTATTACAAGAAAAACAGTGTGCCTTGTTCATCTCTGCCTCTACTTCTGCCTTAGCACACATTTCCTTCCTGTTTCTACTTCAAAACAGTGTGTACAGTTCAATCCTCTGCCAGCCTGCCACCAATTCCTTCCCTGTGCTCAGGTGGCAGGGCAGCAGAATATCTGCAAAGGGAACAGGGAAGAACTAAGACTGAAGGGAAGTTAGACCCCACACACACTACCTCTAGATCACAAGTTGTCATTCCCATTCTAACACCACCACGTCAAGAGGGGAAAAAAGAGCATGGAAGGGTGGGAATAAAACCAACATCTGACACTGTATATGGTCTCTCTCTGGCCCAGCACAAGCTGCCTCACACTTACTTTAACTTTGGCTTTGGAGTGCTCAAGACACTGTCATCATCCTCCATTTCTGGCCCGCTGTCACTGGGATTCTCTATATCCAGCGTGTCATACAGAAGGTCCAAATCCTCCTCCACCTCTGGAACATGCTCTGCTGGGTCCTGCTCTGAATCCAGAACCTACACAGGACAAAAACAAGTATCACCAGCTCTGCCAGGAGCCAGACTGATCCCACATCACCTGTGCTCCCCCCACGACTGCACTACACCAGTGCTGGGAGCAAGGTTCTATTCCTGGTGCTAGGATACTATATCCAGGGATGATTAAGTGTATGAGAAATGCTTGTCTCGGATCAAGCTTGTCAATGCCTGGTTAAGCAGGAGTTACATATACAGGAGCGTGCCATCTAACCGTTGCTTATGTCCATTATTCAACCCTATTCTGCAATTAAAGCTTTTTAAAGGCTCCAAAGGAGTCTCAGTTTTCCTAGAACTAGTACAAAATTACAGTATTCCCAACAATGTAGCCTGTCTTGGGTTTTACTAAAAAAGCTGCCCTGACACCTCCCGATCTGATACCCAAAAATGTCCACAGGAGGCGCCTGAAACCAGGATCCGCCGCCACCTCCGAGGCAAGAACAAACACCTCACACTGAACTTGCTTTACATAAACCCCGGAGCAAGCAGGGGCTGTGCCCAGTCCAGAGCTTGCTCTTCGAGTGGCAGCTCCAGAAAAGGCAGCTCGGCTGCCTGAGCTCTCAGCTGTGGGTGCTGACTCTGCCAAGCTAACTTGGGAAGAACAGCAAAGCTAATAGGACTGCTTGGAAGAGTAAGGAAGCATGAGAAGTTACTCACTCTTTCCCACAAGCCACAGAATCACCACACAGCCAGGCAGCCAAAGGAGATGTTAACTGTTTTTGTATCAGATAATTAATGTTAGACAGGTTTCCTGGGCTTTGGATCTGTTTCATCCTTTTCAGCTCTGACCAAGCAGATGACTCTTGCAGATGGAGCTCCCTATCCAAGTTTCTCATGTCTTGCTTGGCTGTTCTAGTGAGATGATCAAACAGGCTGGGCTTTAACTTCACAAGCAATATACACCACTTGGGCTATTTGCCTGTCAACGGGTCAAAGATAATTTCAAAGCGATCTGCAAAACTAATGTGTGTGCACACAGCTGCCAAAATCCACTTTTGATAAAACTTCATCTAGAAAATGTTTGCTGACATTTAGAAGTTGGCCCTCAAGCCTCCCTGCAAGGCCAGGGTGTAAGGAAAGGTCACATCCGCTGTGGACTTGAAAACAAGATGAGGGGAACAAGAGGAAACAGGGGAGTGTTCCTGAAGACTAAAGCAAGATGCACCAAGCAGAGGGCAGCACAGAAGGCAGGAAGGTTTACAGAAGAAATTACTCACCTCATCAGACACTTTAAACCTCTTCAGCAATGCCACAACCTTCTGTTTGAAGTTTTGTTGCTGCAAGTTAAAGACACTTTTACGTAAGTAAAGCATTAAGTGAGCTGTTTTCTCCCAGCCTGCAAGAAGCCAGACACATCTGACACTGGTGCTACACTGCTGTTTAAAATCAAACAACACCTGGCACCACAGACCACCTCTCTGCTGTTCTTACACTGAAATCAGCTTTTCCACACCTATGATAATTTCACCACCAACTGGTAGGTCCCACTCCAATGGGCACTATAAATCTGAAAGATGGCACTCCACTTGTGGTTGGACACACAATGGATAACAATTTTTATCCACCAGATCACCTCCCTGCACCTTTTTGACATATTCCTGGAAAAGACCTGACAGTCAACGTTCCTGATCCTTAACAAGGGTGAGCCAACACAGACAACAATCCACTGACCCCAAGAACAAATGTGATTTTTACCACCAAAGCGTGGGGGGTGGTTTGTGGGAATTTGCATGGCAGGTTCATTTATTTCACTAGCAGCACTGGTGAAAAGCTGTGGCACTTATCCTCAGCACTTGTCCCATCACACAAATGTCTCTCAAGTCCAGCCTGAGAGTTTCTCGAGTCCCAGATCCCGGACACAGCAGAACCAAGGGCAGAACAACACAAGTCAAACTGCTGCACTTCCTTTGTGCTTGCTTACCCCAAGGTGCTCTCCCTTTTGCAGGATGAAACAGCTGAGAGCTGTTTGCCAGGAGCTGCCCAGCCCTTCTCTGCCTGTCACTGACAAACCTGATGTGCACATTCTCAAAAAGACAAGGGCCCAGGTCTAAGTGCTGGTACACAGCATTTGAAGTGGCATCCTTGTGTCAGGAGGAAAGGGAGAAGGAAATGGCTGGCACCAGACCACTCTGAGGTGAAGCAAGCTGCTCTTTTTGCTGACCCTCCTGAGCTCTCACAAGTCCAACTGCCTACTCCCATCTCTGGCCTCAGACACTTCACCCAGACCCCAAACTGCACCCTTTATCTCTGAACTCCTATCCTGCAGCTGCAGCCACCTTCTAGACAGCTGAAGCTTAGGTGAAATAAACCCACCACACCCTCCCCAGACAGCCCTGTTCCTGTCCCCTCAGCTGAGATGCTCTCACAATAGTAAAAGCTCTCCTCTGGCTCAGGGTGTCACACAACACCATCCATGACAACACCTGGGGCCAGTTCAGCAGCCCATGGAGGGAGGACACTCAGCATGCAGCAGCTAAGGTGACACAGCAAGAGCTGTTTGCTGGCCTGAATGGTTTCATAGAGAGGACATCTGTTTTGGAGCTGGGCTGATGTTAACTTAACTGGCATCACCAAACCCCATTTTGCAGCAGCTGGAGATTCAGTATCAGTCCAGAGGTCAGGGCTAGAAAGGCACTCCTATCATGAGTTCCTTGCTTAATAAGCAAGAGGTGGATTTTGTCCTGACTGGTCACAAAACAATGTGGACACCAAGGATATGAACCAGCACACTCCTGGTCTCTTAGAAAGGATCTTTATAGTGACATATTCAGGTCAAAACAGGGTTTATTTCAGACCTTATCAAAGCATGGCTTTCAGAAACAGCCTTAGACCATGGTGTGGTGAAGCACAAGTCCCTGCCCCACACAAGTGCAGCTTTGCAGGCACACTCATGCTTTTGTGGGAGGGTGGACAGCCACATGCATCTTTCTAAAGCTTCTATATATAAAATATTCAGCTGCTACTTTTGCCTCAGCATTTCATGCATTACCTGAACTTTATCCATCAAGCTCCAATCCCTGAGTAAGCCACTTCATTTTGAGAACTTCCTGCTGGCCTCTCCCATGCAGAGCACAAATAGGAGAGCTTTTCTTCTTCACTTAGAGCTACTTGCAGGACTTACATGAGCATGGATCCTGCACTGGCTCCTTCATGGGGGTGAAAAAGCCTTCTTGCATGATTTTTGGAGTTCCTTAACCTTGCAGCCAAAGGACGATCCAGACACGCACACACCTTGGATGGTCCCAGTGCCTGAACTGGCTGCTTTTTCTAGCTCTTCACATGCTGTGACCATGCCCCCAAGCTCCATGCTGGGCCAGAGTCTTGTCTCCCACAAGCCACATGCACTGCCCAATCTGGCCAAGCCCCATCAGTGTTAGTAAAACTAATTTCCACCGACCCTGGTTATGGACGTCGTTCTTACTATCGATCTCCGCTGCTTCTTGGGCTTCCCCATCTCGTACTCATCATCATCCAAATCCTGAACAGAAAGAGGATTCCCAGGTTACCTTTGATTCTGACACACATGAGCATTTAAGTGCTAAAAACGTTTCTCCTACGAAGATGAACCTGCTGCTCTGTCTTCCAGGCATCCAGCATTTGCCTTAATTGCAGTTAGGATGGTAGAGGGAAAAGGAAGTGAGACAGGTCTGCAGGGACAGGAATAACAGCTTGGAGAAGCAAAACAGCCCTAGTTCTACATCTAAGGAACAAGAACAGTCATAGCCCCACATTTTGGTGGGTCCCTCTCTCAGTACCCTCTGACAAATGAAAGGCAGGCGATGCCAGAGTCTGAAGGCAAGTAAGACCCAAACTCAAAAGCATCTCACATCTAGTGAGGGGGTTCTCCATAAGGACCTATTGTGCAAAAGGTATTAAAGACTAAAGGCTGCCTCGGACCCCACTGGCCCTTTAATTACAGCTGGGGATCCAGTTGGGCTCTTTGAATCCAATAAGCACTAGAGAAGCAATCAAATGATGCCCTGACCATTAAGCAGAGAAGCACAAGGATGCCAATGTTTTTTCAGGGAGCTCAAGTCCAAACACGTGAACAGATAAATCACAGCATGACAAAAGAAATGGGTTACTGTGCAGGCCTTCTCCACTGCAGCTGAACACTTGGTAACAGTCTCACACTGGCATGGTTCAGATACAGAAACAGGCTTTTAGTTTCAAGCAGGAGCTGGGAGTGCACATGCTCCACTGAGCCCGCAGAGGGAGAAGCCATGCCCTGGACAGTACCTGGCCCTGCACGGCATCATCACTGGCCTCCTGCTCAGAAGAGAAGCTCTCGTACTCTTCCTCGGAATAGTTGTCTGAAAGGGAAGGAAAGAGGGGAGAGATCCTGTGAAACTCCTTACAGGTGAGGGCACGGTCTCATCTCAGAAGCAGAAAAGGCCAGCTGAGTCACAGATCAAGACAGGAGGCACACAAGGAGAAGATAAACTAGCAGGCATCTATCCGTGCTAGAACCAGTGAGATGGGAATTGTCTGGAGGAAAGGAATGAGGAGAAACACATCAAGTAAGAAGCAAGAACCAAGACACAGATAAGGCTCCTCCTCCTTTTACCCTGGAAAGAACCAGCCACCTGGTAGACAGCAGCAAGCAAAGAGGTTTCTCCACAAGGGAAATTAGTTTTCCCTCTAATGTGGACAGAACTGATTTAAAGGGGCAAGTAAAACATGAGAGAGTTGAAAACTTTTATGGAAATAACCCTTAAGGTGAGCTGCCTGGCCCCAGGCAACAACACACAAACATTCCGTGCACTACCTTCAGCAGGTCACTCTTGCAGCAGAGAGCTGGTACCACATAGTAACATCACCACAGGGCTAAACCCAGTGGCTTCCCTATACAGGGCACATCATGGATTTACACTCATTAAGCCAGGCCATCATCCCCAGCAAAACATGCTGCAAGTCTGCAGGTCCCATCTAAAGTTAATGAAAATTATTGTAGAATACTCGAAGGAAGAAGAAGATGGAAGAGTAGCTTAAATGTGAATCTCCTGAATACAACACTGATAGCCAGGTGAGAAAGCTACAGGCTCTCTAAACACCCACCAGTAATGCTGGGAGAGCACTGGTGAGGACACAGCCAACCCTTGCTGGGTGGCTCAGGTATGAAGCCCTGACAATTCAATCCCCCACTCCTGTCACGCTCCCTGCTTACCCTGCCACACTTTTGCAAAGTGGGTTTTCTTTGCACTCATCACTTATGGACACAGCAACTTGTGCAAACCAGTCCTCATTTGTCCCAGGAAGCATCCAAGCCCAGGTGGGGTTTAACTCCAGCTAGTTCAGGCAGACACTGGTCCTCAGAGAATGTGGTTGGACTCTTACCTGTAGACTTGATTTTCTGGCTGGCCTGCATAGTGCTGTCTTCATGGTCGATTGGCTGACTTGACAAGGAGAAGATCCAGATTTCTGCGACCTTCAGTGGAGCCTCTTTGATGTTGCTGAAAAGGCTCAGAACCTGGCCACCTTCTGTAGGGTGCTGCATCACCTGGGACAGAAATTGAGCAGTACAATTCTGCATTTAAATGCATTTAAACTTGTATCATTTGCATACTACAAGAGTTATTTATGTTAATGGAGTTACTCTACATTTTCAAGACCTTGTAACCACAGGAGCCACTTGCAGCCAATACACAAGGCTAGTTGAGATTTTATCTGACTACTAATGAAAGTGATGGAAGGAAACAAAAAACATTCTGAGCTGAACAGCTGATTAGCTCATCCTGGAAGCAGAGTACTTGACTACCTCATTACTATGTATTTGCTTCCCCAGCACAGTAGTGATTTGAATTATCAAGTTACCCACCTTCTGAACACCTAATTAAAGGACTTAATTTTGTCTTAAAACCCAGCAAAAGAGCTGGTACAAGCGAAAATACTTGGTGAGACACAGATGTAAAGTGCTTCCTAAAGCAAAATATCCTTGCTCTAGAGAGCTGACAGATGAATCTCAGAGGAACTGGCCACCACCCTGGGACAATGAAGCAGGGTGTCATGAAAAACAAGTCAGTGGTGGAGGCAGAGGGACATCTTGGTGCAAGTTTCTCCTTCCTTTGCCACTCACAGCTCAGAGGTTTCTCCCCAGAATCTTGTGTTCTTCTCCTGCCGCACTGGAGTGAGCGAGCACATCCCCTCACCTGCACACCAGCTTCCCAACACACACCAGGCTGCTCTGCCAGCTCCTCACAGGGACCTACACAGACCTGAGCTGATGAGGAACATACGTCCCCCTGCTCTGAAACTCCTCACTCTCAACTCCAATTCACTGCTTTGTTTCAACAGCTAAGAGAACTTTTAAATTTTTTTTTAAGAAATGAGTCAGTGGAGTGTAGGGGTCATCATCCTATAAACTCCAAAGGGGAGGGGGAGCTTGTAAAATCTGTTTTCCTGAAGACTTCAATTTCATAAATATTCCAGATGAGCTGGAGAGCAACTATTTCCTAACATGGTGAACCTTTGAACAGTTTTGACCTCCTAACCCCAGTCAGCTGACATTACAAACAGACATAAGAAAAACCACATGTAGCAGCAGCAAATTCCCAACACTTGGAAGTTCACCGATGACTCTAATTAATGGGCCCACATGTTTTCTGCCTTACAGCAGTATTTATTTTCTAGCTGTTCAACAAATCAAACAGTACAGGAAAAATGTTAGCTGCAACACCACACGTCTGGCCAATTCAAATAAGGAGCTGACCATTCACTTCAAGACTGAGGGAAGCTGCACTCACACAAGAGAAGCAGTCTTTAGAGTGAATTCTTTAATATGGTAATAACTCACCACAGCACAACACTAGCTTATTTTGGATAAAAGTCATTTGTTGACAGAATGCAGCCTGATGAAAAATATTGGTGTTAAACGGGACTTGCTACTGCTAAGCCCATTTCTAAACACTCAGACACTGAAACAGCAGAGATTAAACAGGCATGCAATAACAAAGCATGGAGCTATGCCATTCAGAAAGCCTTTGTGAATAATTTATCCATACTTGACTCCAGCATTAATTTTATCATTTACTTCTCATGAATAGAGCTCCACCTAAATTACCAACAGCCATGAAATAACAATGACCAAGGCTTTTCAAGCAAAATGAGAGAAATTACTTAATCCTGAACTCTCATACTGTGGCACTGAGAAGCACAGCAAATCTTGTTTTAATTTTACCACTTCTCAGGGTTGGAAGGCTTGCCCAAGTGACTCTGTCTCATTCTGCACTTTTGATCTGGACCCCCTAACTCTAATAAAGCCATTAAAACAATAACAAAACCCTCAAAAGGTCATAACCTAGCCTTGTGAAAGCTTTAGCTATTAAGATATGAGGCAGAAAATACTCAATATTATTACTCAGTAATAAAATCTGGTTAAAATACTGCCCTGTGAATATTGATTACAGCTATTAAGACAGCTATTCGAAATCCTGCCAGGTATTTCTCAAGGAGGAAAGTGACCACAGTGGGTCTGGAGGGAAGGGAAGGTGTCCACGTGGGTTACCAGACCATGTGAGGAGCTGCTCACCTCAGCCATGTTGATGCATCCCACAGCCAGGGTCTTGTAGCCTAAAATGGTTCGGTTCTTGTACCGCTTCCGCCGCTGCAGCATGATCTGGAGCTTGTTGCCTTCTCTCTTCAAGAAGTGAGGGTACTGAGGTGGGAAACACAGTGGAAAAGCTCATTTTGTTTCTTGGCAATATCTCCCAAGCTCCATGGATAACCTCCATTCCTAAGGAACAACCCCAGGGCTTTCCCAAGTGCCCACAGCTCACTCACACTCAGTGAGCAATTCTTCACTACCCCGTGGAAGAGCTCAGCTCTGCCCAAACAGCTCAGACAGGTGCTCCAAAAACACAATCCAGGCACACAGAGCAGCTGCTCAGTTTGGGAAGGGCTGGTCCCAGGGAGATGAGCAGCCTCCAGGAGATACTTTCCCCAACAGCTAAAGAGAGGATGCCCAGAACTGGAGCCCAAGGTGCTGCTGGGGGGCATGGGCTGCCTCACATAATGGGCAGTGGCAGGGACAGCCACAGACCCCCACACCCCTGGCAGGACACTGCCTTCCCTCCAGCACAAGGACACTTCTCAACTGGTTGTATTTTAAGTAATTAAGTCAAGAAAAAAAAACCCCTGTCCTACTGCCAGGTTATGTTGCAAAGACATAAATCCTCCCAAAACATATTCCATATAAGAAAATACATTTGTTTATACACCTCCTCCAGAAAGTCCCCAGGAAGAGAAAGCTGTGAAGTCAAGCAGAGACTATTAGGGAATGAGTAAGGCTAACCATAACCATGACAGAGAAGCTGTGCAAAGGAAGAAAAGTCTTCAAGAAAAGATAAAGCAGCAACCTGACCAGTTCTCATCCCAAGAAGAGAGGAGACTGGGACATGTGCTCCAAATATACAACAAAAATAGCACTAAATAACCAGGAGAACCTAATTGCTGGGATCTCAAAGAGGACATTCCCAAGTGAAGGAGGATTCTCTTGCAGGGAAGAATTACTTTCTTCTTTTTTTCCTTGGGACATTATAAAAATTAACTTCCTGCCCATCAAAACACTTGATAAAATCAAATAGCAAACATCACCAGAACCCCCTGAGATATTAATTTGCAGTCCAGAGCAAGCCTGACTGCTCTGCAGGGAGCTGGGAGCAGTGGCCACTCAAACAAGAAGAATACTAATTAGCTGATTGCCCTGCAAGGGCAAGATCTATTGTTCATTGCCCGAGGTAGAGGCATTGCAGAAGAGTGGAACAACAGTCCATGTAACTAAAAGACAACCTCAAAACACACCGAGTCTGTGACACTCTACAGATGTGCAACATCCCTAAAGGATGGAAGAAAGTTATTTAGAGAGAAGGGGTGGGAGGACCTCAAAAAGCCAGAGGCACCTTTCACATTCAGATTTACCATTTCCTTGCTTCTGGGGCCCTTCCACATGTTGGAAGGGCAGCAGGGACGAGGGACCCCTTGCTCTCAGTTCAAAGCATTTGAGCCACACCAAGGCTGCTTAAGTACAAACCTAGAACTGAAGTCCCAAGTCACCCTTGGTCCCAGGCCAGCTCTGTTTGAATGTGTCCAGTTTTCTGGGATTAAACTGAACAAGTCCATACATGCACAAGTTTCTGTTTTTCCCAGGTGTACTGCCTGGCCCTCTGATGAGCATTGGCAGAGGTGGTAAAAGAAAGGAACAGAGATACTCAGGCCACTCAGCTCCTCCAGTAAAAGCAAGGCCCTCCAGAAGAAAGGACAAGCTATGTGCATAGCACAGTCCAGCTTTTTTAACACCAGCCATGACTTATCAACTCTACAGAATTGCTTCAACACAAACTTTTCAGTGATTGTCAGTCCATGACAGCGATTGGAGAGGAAAGCAGCTAGGCTCAAAACATTTGAAAGCTTTTAGAGGGAGCACCAAACACCTCAAGGCACCTCTGAGGGGTGAGAAAACACACACACACCAGAACAGTGAGAGTCAGGGCAAGACTTTTTCTGAAGCCCCAATGATGTAATCTCTCCCATCTGGAAAAGTTTATTAGATTAAAGACAGGACTTAAGTGCAGAGTTCTTAATTAATGCCAGAGAGCTGTGATGTTGTGCTTGGAATATCTGGGGAATTTCCCTGGGTTCTGTGAAACCCACAGAAGTGTGGGTCAGGAGAAGCAGACATTCCAGCAGGAAGGGTCATGGCAGCTCACCTGCCAGAAGGGCTGCTGCTGGTTTAGCCCCAGCTAGGAGGGGAAGCAGGACTGGACACACCACTAACTCCAGTCTCACTCAGCTGTGTAACAGAGCAGCAGGAAACTCCTCCCTTCAGTCTGAGCAGAGGCCTGCCAGACACCAGGGGCTGCTCCCTGTTGTACCAGCCAGCAGAACACCCCTAGCTCAGCTCTGATGAGGGAACACTCCGTGCAAAGGACATGAATTCACTCAGGAGAAGGAACTGAGTAGGCACTAACTGAAGGTACAAGGGGCTGCAAGTCCAGGCAGTAGCACAAAGCCAGGCATACGGTGTCAGGAACTGACCATGCAATATGGAGATACTGACTGCTGCAAGACAACAAAACCTGGCTCTGTGACACCCACATGCTTTTACTTTGTGGCCCATCACCACTCTCATATACATCCCAGGCACTAAATTCAGATTGTAGCTGAATTAAGCTACAATTGCTAGCTAGAAGTAGCTTTCTGCCATTGTCCAATTAAGCAGCAGTAAAAGTTGCCATAAAAATCCAGCTGTGCAGTTTCAAGAATGCTCCCCAGGTCTTACTGCATCCAAGACCACCAACCCTTCCTGCAGTCAGAGACCAGCAGCACATGTCTGCTGGTCTGTCACTCACCTCTGCTGAAGGCTCAGTGTCACAGACACTCCTCTCCCCTGTTCTGGCTCAATTCCCAGCCCCATCAGGGGAAACAGAGTTAAGGGCAGTGCTCTGCATCCTGCTGCAACATTGCTCTGAGATCCAGGAAAAAAACCCAGAACACCAAAATCCAAATTAATTCCAAAAAGATCTGCAGACTTGCCCCTTGCTGACACAGGACTGGCAGAGGGACATCTGGCTTATCTTACAGCTTTGCTCCCAACCACGGGAAAGCTGCAGCCACAGGATCCAGGTGTAGATATTCTTGGCACACAGCTTGGTTCTTCCTGCTCATAAAAGGGGATGCAATGCTGCAGTTAACCCAGCCATCTGTTGGGCAGCTGCAGAGTTATCATCTGTGTCCAATGAAACCTTACCTGCTTCAGCTCTGCACAGGTCTGAGTAACAACCAGCCTCACATCATCACCTGAGCCTTTCTCCTTACCAAATCAAAGTCCTGAAGTCAAGATCTAACCAATAGTCACAAAACAAAGATAATCCAGATATGAATGCTCCTGAGGTCTGTCTGGCTCTGCTCTGTGTGTGCAGGATCCTCTCTCTCACTTTCAGCAAGCCAGCCCTTATTTACCTTATTTCCCTGCTCAGGAGGTAGCACAAGGTCAGCAGGCTTTGAAGGAAAGAGGAACCAAAAATGCAGTTGTTCTGACCCACAGCTATGCCTGTGACTCTAGAGCCAGGAGTAACTATAAGCACATTGCTCCTGCTTCCCCAAATGGTGCCTCCCTCAGGAACACCAAATCAGAGGCTCACCTGACTCATTCCTACTACTGCCTTCTGTCAGCCTGACGCCATCCTCCACTGCCTGCTCATAAAGAAGGCAACAAAAGGCAAAAAAGAGCCAACTCGCTCTGCTTCAGCTCCTGCCACAGCTATGACTTGAAGAGGACAGACTGCAAAGCCCTCATGTTGCAGGATGCACCGTGGAAGGAACACTGTGAGCCAGCACCCTGCTCCAGACCCCGAGCGCTGAGAGGCAGCTCAGACAAGCCGAGGACCTTCACCTCAGAGCCAGCCGCATCCCCTCAAACAACCACGAGGGAGAAGCTGTGCAAAGGAAGCCCAGCAGGCAGCCGGGTCTCAGCCTACCTGCAGAGAGAAGGTCAGTGCAAGCTCCGTCTCCACGTGTCCACTCGGGGGCAACACGATCTCGTGAGACCGCAGGATGCGCTTGGAGCCCTGCACGGAAACAAAGTCCAGCAGCGGGTGAATTCCCCCGAAGCCACCTCTCACATCCCATCCCAGCCTTATTTACTGCACACCAGGAAACGTTGGCAGGGACTGCCACAGAGAAGTGAACGGATGGGTCTGACCTTGTACTTCTGTGAAATATTAATGAGATGAAAGGGAGATATTTGACTAATAAAGATTTGGGCATATTTACTGTCCCTAACTGCAACAATGCAGCTTTTGTTCTGCCAAACCCCAGCATTGAAAAGCTGTGAGTCAACCCCCACTCCTGGAGCTGAAGTCTCCTATTTTCATTTCAGCCAATAGGTACAAGGCTCTTCATCTCCTGGGTCTGGAGGCTGCAGCATCATACTTAAATCTCCGGCGTTAGCCTTGACAGACTGGGCTTTTCTTTTTGTGCACACACCCCTCCCTGGGGAGAAGGGAGGCTTTAACCTGTTTAAACAATTGCCAGTAGCTGGGGATGTTAAAGAAAAAAATCACTAAGCATCTCAGTGGAGTCTGGAGATTTAATGTATCACAGGGCAACTCCAAACCAACCCTGTGTGTGGGCTGCCTTATGCTAACAGAGTTACCAGGCTATTTACTGTGTGAGCATTTCATTTCAGGGAATGTTTGAAGGAAAACTAGCAGGAAAACATGACAGGCCGCTGCCTAGCAAACCCTTCTGCATTGTTCAAACACAGTGGCAAGTTTCAGGAGGTCTCTGGCTCAATGTTCTGCTGAGGCTGCAAACCTGGCTTTGTCCAGACGGGCTGATCTCCCAGAAGCACAGAACTGTAGCTCGTGAAAAAGCAGCATCTGGGAAATCAGAGATAGACTGGGGGGGTAAACACCTCCAAGCTACATCAAGGGGAAATGTGGTCTGCCCCTATCAGCCTCAAAGACCATCACGAGATGAGACAGCAGCAGAGCCTCGTTTACATCCCCTGCTCCCCAAATGCATGGCTCAGGCAGCCAGAGCACAGGCCATGATCTGCAGCAGTGCCTCAGCTCTGCACAGCACCGGCTCCTCTCTGGGAACACTGAGGTGCCTGAGCTCCAGCAGATCTGACAATAGACAAGAGAGCAGAGCCAGGCACCCAAGGGCTGCCCCCAGGACAAGCAGCACACGTGCAAGTGAAGCACAGCCAGCCTGGCCGCTGGCAACAGCAGCAGCTGCTCCATTTGTGCAAAGCCCCTAATAGCAGCAATCTTGCTTTGCTGGTTACGCAACCAAAATCTAATGAAAGACCAAATATAGTCGCTTTTAAAAGACCGCAGCACATAAACAGAGCAACGGCTCGGCTCGGGAAATGCAGCTGACAACTCTTTGAACATCTCTGCTCTGGAGGCTGCAAAGAGACATGGGAAATGCAGGTAAGATGCTCTCATTAGGTCTGAATTCAGTCATCCCTCCTGGAAGGGCTCTGGTGTCTGACAACTTGTATGCAATTCTCCACACGAAGGCAGTCATTTGACAGAGATCATCTATTTGATGATCCAGTACCACGAGGCTCAAACAACAGTCATGTCAGAAACCTGAGTGCTGGCAAATAAAGCATCCCTGAAAAAGCTTGTCAGCATCAGCATCATAACCTGCAAGGTCTAAAGAGATTTTTAACAGCAGGGCCTGCTGTGGAGAGGACTGCTCAGGTTCCAGTGTCTGAACACTGCAGCAACACAGATCGCAACACATACACCACATGAGACGTGAAACTCCCACGTGTTAAAATTCCCTATGGATTTGTGGGTCTGGGGCAAGCTTTCACCTATAAAAAGTGTAAGCAGCAGTAATCTGGACAGGAAAAGAAGGTTTCCCTCTAATAAAAGCTTCTGAATTCTTGTCTGGCACCCTCTGGGCAAAGATCATTCTCGGACAAGCCTCAGGTGCTTACAGTGATGCATTCATCATCCAGGAGTACAAACGTATGGAAGCTTTCAGCCTTGATAAGCAGTATCTGACAGCCTGGAAACCCACAGCATTGCTTCTTCTGAGCTTCCCACATATCCAGGTGTGTGAAGCAATTCCCTGCCTTTCTGCTCTCTGCTGCGGGTGCACGAACGCCCTCCAACTTACTTAGAGAGACACATTCTTACCCCAGCTGGATGACTCAGAGATGAGAGATACCGATTAAACCCTCAGCTACAGTGTTTTTCCTTCCTGATTTCACCTTCCAGACTAGACTTTGTGTGCTTTGACAACACCAGCTCTCTGCAGGGGTTTGCCTAGCTCTTCATTTGAAAAGCAGCAGCTTTTCAGCACAGTTAATGTTCTACTTATAGGTCTGCTAGGCTTTTCCTGGTTAAGCACTTTAGCGTTTGCAGTGATGGGAGCACGTGAGCCAAACTGATGCTGTGACGCACGGTGGCACCGAGTCCCCTTCCTTCCCAGCCCGCCTCCAGGCACTGTGACCTACATGGAGGCACCTAATTAAATGGCACAAACATCTGCTGTAAAGTGGGTTATTTACCTAGGATGACAACTGTATTTTAGGAAAAGCAATTAGTCTGTACAGGCACGCTACAAATCCACCGACAAGCTTGGCCACAGACTCGATGGCAGAGCTGCCCACCGGCAGAGGAAGGCCCAGACTCCCCCAAACCAAGACCCAGTTACCAAGATGTTCAGCCCCAGACTGTTAAATAGAGAACCAGGCTTGGATTTAGTGCCAGCTCAGGAGGAAAAGGTGACAGGCCATCTGTGAAGAGCATTTTTACATGCAGATAAGCTCACGCTGAGCCATCGGTGAACAATACTCTTCGATTACAACAGTGAAATGAGGTAGGAACGTGGGAGAAGGGCCAGAAAAGAGTCTGCACAGATCCAGAACACTCTGAGGGACTTGGGAAGAAGTCTTTGGATGCAACAGACCTTCATGTGGAGGTAAAGCTCAGTTTGGGCACCTGCCAAGTATTTTTAGTCAAACAACACAATTCTTAGAACTGAGCAGCAATTACCTGCATTTTGACAGCAATGACCCCAGAAATAAGCTCCTTATCCAATTCCTTTAAGACTACCAGTTTCTTTAATGTCAAGCTGCACAACCTGCAAACAGGAACAGAAGAAAAACAGTTACAATCATGCCTGAAAAAGGAAAAGCTCTGATCAGCTTTTGCACACAGCAGTGTCCCAGTTTGAGGGGGAACAGGCTCCAGACACAAGTCACACACTGATACAGACAAAGACAGCAGAAATACATGAGGTTTCCCTGGCTTGTCAAGACTGAATTTCTCCAACCTTTCAAAAATCCAAGGAGGTGCACAGGAGGTACATCTGTCTCTGATACAGACCCATGGCCACAGGAGAGCCCCAAACAGCACTGGCCTCCACTGACCACAGCCTGGGAACCCTTGCTTTGAGTCAGACCAAAAGCTTCAGGGTCAGAGGAATTAAATTCCAGCAATATGAAAGCATAGGGTCAATCTAATTTTAAACTTGTCTACAAGGCTTTCCCAGATTGTTGGCTTTTTCAGTTTCAGACTCCTGCCTCCCAAAGATCTCGCTCCTACCTCCTCTTGTCTACCCACACATTCTTCTCCTCACCCCCAAACAAAAGTGCCAGCAAGTGGCTCAGGCATCTCTAACAGAAAGGGCAGGGGGGAAAAAAGGGAAAGAGAAAGGAGAGGACTCAAGTGGTGCCCTCTGGCCCTGGTGCTCACATGCCACACATATGCAAGTAAATCACATTCTTCACCCAGGCAATGCTACATTGTTCTGGTTAACGCTGCTTGCACTTCTGCCTTCCAGCACAGGGAACTTGGAGCAGATGAAATTTGGGCTCTGCAGCCGAGTTCAGGCTCTGGGTAATGGGACCATGGCCACTGGCACTGTTTCAGTTTCACAGAAGTTACCACCAGCTGGGGGAATTCAGAAGGCATACCCATAAATAAACTTCAGGCAAAGATAAACCTGAAGACAAGACAGCTCAGTTTGAGGATAGCAGAGGCCAGAGAAAGTTGCTGGGCGGGCTGTAGTGACTAGACATCATCTGTCATACTGGCCAGGAGCCAGCACTGCCTTTGTGTCAGGTCCTTACTCCATGGCATGGGCGTCTCTGGCCTCTGGCATGGAATGTTAGCAGACATCAGCATTGCTCTTCTCAGACTCACTGCCGAGCTCTTTCTCCCAGATCAAGTGTAACATCAGGGCTGTTCATGGACGGGTGAAATCCAGCAGTGGATGGGAATGAAAGAGGAGCTGACGCTGGATTTTGGCACAAGTGCCACTGAACTGAAGCCTGCACTTCACACTGGTGCCAGGTGCCTGACAACGCAGCACTGCAAGGCTGACTTGCACCTCCACCACCTTTTCCACTGCTTTGCTGCAATGCCTGAAGGAAGACAGGATCAGCCTGTGTGCAAAACAGCAAGAGAGATGCAGCTAAAGGCTCTTCCCAACAGGAGTGGGGGCAGATGTTGAAGCAAGAACTGCTGGTCTCATCCTGAAACACTTGTGGCTCTGCCTGAACTCTGGTATCACACGGGGCCAGCAACAGGGAAGAGCCAGTCTTATGGTCTGCACTGCAACACCTCACCAAACATGTCCTTCACCCCAGCCCATGCCATCTGTCCTCCCTCCCCATTTGCAAAGCTCTTGTTCCTGCTAAAACCCCCCAAAACCAAGAGAAAGAGAGAACTACAAGCTCTATCCTTTGCACAGCTTTGCATCACAAGGCAGCACAGCCGGAGATGCTGCAGGAATTACAAAGCACGTGGGAAAACCAGGACTGCCTGGGCCTCTGTCCCCTTCTGCTCCCCTGCCAGCAGCTGTGTGCACTGCCAGTTAGGTGAAGCTGCATCTCTCAGCCTGGAGCACAGGAGAGGGTGTTTTCCTCTGCATCCCAAATGAAGCAGCAGGGCCACCACTGGAGGAAGGAGGCCTTGAAGCCGTTTGTTTTCAGCAAAGCTGTAGCTGGAGGACAATTGTGCTCAGCTCGCCAAAACCCACAGAACTCCGGCCAGTCAGGTGCTGAGAGCAGAGGTAGGACAACACACTGGCATTGTCTCAGCTGACAGGCAAGGAACAAAGGCCTTTTCTCTCCAGCCCCGAGCTCGAGGATGGAAAAGGTACGGGAAGAAACAATGGTGTTCTCAGCACACAGAGCAGAGCACAAGGAGGGCGTTCTGTTCTCCGCCAGGCATTCCTTCAATTCATCATTTATGAGCTTTGATCAAGCCCTGTGGAGCACTTGCTGCTTGGGAAAAAAAAATTAAAAAAATTAAAAGCCTCCTTTACAGTGATCAGAAAAACAAAAGCAGTTTAAAAAGACATGGGACACATCTGCTTTCTTTATCCCCCATCACTGGGCTGCTGGTACTAAAAGGCACTACACACAAAAAACAATGGAATGTTTATCCTCTCCATCGGTGGGGGGGCAGGGTGTGTGGGGGATGGATAAAAATCAGTTTAAATCCCATCAAATCACTGTTACCCTCAACACACTATTTCAGTCTAAGTTGGCAGCTTACAAATCAATCTTCAGAACATGTGGCAGAAAGGGGCCATACCTTACTGAAATCATGACAAAAAGGATCATGCCAAGTGTATCCCTGCCACCAGCACGAGGATCCTGAACTACTCATGCACACAGGTACAGCAAGGATTTGTGTGCCATAACTGCCTCTGATAACAGCAGATTTGTGCCATGCACTTACTCTTTGCCAAGGTTTCACTGTACTTCCATCAAGTCTCAGGGTTCAAAACAGGGATCAGTCTCACAACCCACTTCTGTCAACAAGCCTGTTAGGTTAAACACCGGTAAGCAAAACAGAACAGACACGGGTGGAGCTGGAAAGACATGGAAAAAGAACAAGGCTACATTTGGAAGAATCTAATACATGTAGGTATGATCTCTGTGAACACAGAGGAAATAACCTAGCGCACAGAAGGGGAACTGAGGAAGCCTTCGATCTGCAGCTGAAGTATTTTGAAGGCCTGGGACTGCAATTCAGGAGGCGCAGAGAAATCCTGTCTTTGCAAGTTTCAGCAGTGACCTGCAGTTGCACAAGGGGAGCTCAGCTAGCAAAAGCACTAAGTTAGCTGAAGCGGACTTAAATAAGGACAATGGAAATCTGAGAGCCAATATTTCCACCCTTTTTTGAAGGTTCACAGCTGATCTCCCTGCCAGGAGCTCAGCTGGGTCCCAAACAGCAGCAGGAGGCTCTGTCCTCTCCCGTCACTCACATGCCCCCACAGCAAGCAGGTCTGGTCCTGGTCCTGGTTTCAGGTTAACAAACCATGAGACAGCTTAATGCTACAATAAAACTCCATCTTTTTACATCACTGCTGCAAGAACAGAGTTTTAAAGAGAAACCTGGACCTGACCCAATGGTTTCAACTCGCCTTGCTAATGCAAGTTGTGCTGAATAGCTTCATCACAAGCCCTTTGCTTAAGGAGGCAGCTCTCTGTGAAGAACATAACATTTTGGTAACTGAGATGCAGCAAACGTTGTCCAGAACAACCAAATAAAGTGTCGCATTCTTTACTCACTGGACGTTTTGCTTTTGCATCCCTCTGAGTAGGAAGATCAGGAAAATAAACCCCCTCCAAGAAAAAGTCTGCCTTGCTGAATTAAATGTCTGTTTCTCCACAGGGAGCACAGTAATTGCACCGAGACCTCGTTCACGCAGAGACAGTCGAATCAACAGGAAGGAAAAATTAAAAATTAAAGACCTGCATTTTAATTAAACCCCACAGAAGTAGAGAATAATAACAGGATGCATCCACAGTTATAGGGGACTCCGAGTACAAGATGGGAGCTGGGGTAGGAAGACTGTAGTACACAGATACCCTTTGTGCAGGTTCAGAGCTGTGAAGAACTGTTCCTAGAGAAAGTGTTCCATGCCAGGAGCACTCTCCTCTGAGGTCTGAAAACCTCCACCAGCCCATGGCTATAAGGAAGGAATTGGTTTCCGTTTGGCCACTGGACAGTGTCACCTCATCCAAGTTATTTCAGCATTTCAGGACAGCAAGCAGCCTCCTAGCCTGGTGCTTTCAATGCCCATGTTGAGTGTTTTGCTCCGAGCTGACACTTTACACCCACATCAGTCCCAAAATAAACCACAGGCCACTCGAAGGAGAACTGGAGGGAGACACCCACTGACACAGGCTTGCCCAGACAGACAGAGCCATTCTGCACATAGCTACAGGGGAGCCAAGTGCCCTGCACAGCATTTTGGGGAGACAGCTGCTTCAGGGAGGTGTGAATGTCTGCAGCACACCAAGAGCCGGCTGCACCAGCAGCTTCTCAGGAAGAAAAGAACAGCACATGGACAAACTTTTTGCTGCACTTACATGCCAAAGGCAGGGCTCTGTTGGCCTAGGAGCTAGCCAGGGGAGAAAGCAGGGCAGAAGTACTGTCCTCTGACACCGCTGATACATCAGATTTGGGCTCTGGTCAAGGGCAGCAGTAGGAGCCTCAGGAAGATGCTTCCTCACTTTCCAAAGTTTAATGAGACAACTCCCTCAACGTGATCTAATCTTGGTCACAAGGTCAGGGAAGCTCCCACAGCTTGTGAAATCAAAAGAGGAGGCAGAGGTCAGGCACCCCAGTTTCTGTCATGACAGAAACATAACCTGAGTAACCTGCAAAGAAACCTAATAGTCTTTCATTCACATTTCCTACTAAGCTGACCTTTAATCAGCTGTTCTGGCTACACATCCATTTGAGTAAGGTTTAAGCAGCCAGGAAACAATTGCAGAGCCAGTATTTTCATTGTTCTTGTTCTCAAGGATCTTGAAATCCTCTTCCCAGCATTCATACAGAGAATTAAGCTCTTAAGATTCTGGAGACTAAGATCTATAGAAATGCTGGAGTAAGCAGGTCTTGCTCAGCCGGGGAGGAGGATGGCAGCTTATTTTACACAACAGGTTCTATCCAGGACCTCACAAGGACACACGTGTACAGCCAGACACTATCCTTTTGTAGCTGAAACACTGTCCTGCTCACTTTGAATAAATTACAGATATGCCTACTCCAAACTGAGCAAGCAAAAGGGGGTGGGCATGTTAAAATTTTGCAGATCTACATAATTTTTACAAGAACTTAGAACTCCACATGGGCACATTTGCTGCTCGAAGTTAATATGACCAAGTAGTAAAGCACATCTGAGCTTAGATATTCTAATCCAACATATCAATTGGAAAATGCTGAGAGATGTCTTCCTTCCGTAGGTCAAGACATTTCTGGATGGCTCGAGGGGACTCACCATGGGCACAAAGGGATCAGAGTCCCTGCAAGCCAAATGAGCCTGACTCACAAGGCAGAGTTTACATATTCCATTGGCACTTCTCATTTCTGAGTGCTTCAGTACTCTGGGAAGGAAAGCGCACAGGAATGTGCTGAGACACAGTGATACTGGTGAAATGCACAGGTGTTAAACCAAACCTCCACAGCTCCACACACTCTGCAGGCAGCCCAGCAGAATTCCTTGTGGCAGTTGTGTCACACACATCTGTTCTGACTACCTGGCCAAGATGTGACGTGCTCCAAGTCACACCTGCAGGAAATCAGCCTGAGACCAACTGCTCACCTCCAGCTACATGCTCTGAACTGTGCTACTGCAGCTTTCTCTCCCTTTAGGAAATCATCTCAGCAAGAGCAGGGGTAGCTCTTCACACATCTGTTGGCCTCAGTGGGATCTCAGTTCCTGCACACATTGTTATACGTTGGTTTCTTACTCTTCAATTTGATGATTTCAAATCCCTTTACAGGGTGACTTAAAGGATGAAAAAACCCCACCACTGACAAAGCAGGGATTAAGTCTGTTTCTCAGGCTACAGAGTATAAAGGATTTGTGCAAATTCACCTATGTGTTCACACCATGCTGCCTGCAAAGCCAGGCATGGGCACAAATGTAGTTAAAGACATCTCTCCTGGTTTGCCTTGTCCAAACCCAGCTTCCAGAACAACAGGACTGCACAGCATCTTGATACCAAAGTGAGCATCAGTGAAAGTGCTTGTGGTACTGGTGAATTAAGTTTGATCCATGTTTTCAAAGTTTTGAGGCAGTAGGAAGATGCGTTATTAACTTTAAAGAATAAAGTCAGCAAATAACAAAAAGCTGATTCATGGTTAAGGCTCCTCTGACAGACATTAGGACTATATTTTCTGTATTACAGGTGACACAAACACATTTGATATTTGTTGTATTAATTCAGTAGTAGCTGGAGCAGCCAGAGGCACCATCAGGGAAGGAGATGGAGGGAGACCAGGCATAGGCACATCCATCAGACCAAAGGCTTTTGGCAGCTGTGGGTCTCACAAGCTTGCAGGAGACACCCAAGGACTGCAGTACTGCCCAGAAATGCCAGTCTCCCATCTGAGCACCTAATGAGCTCAGCCAAAACACCACTGCCAGGGAGGTAAAGCCTTTAGGATGTGGACTGGACAAGCCACTTCTGTACCTAGGGCTTCATTTCTCAGCTAGTCGGCAACAAAGCAAAGGCACAACCCACAAAGTTTACGTGAGCCAGCCAGGGTGGAGGGCAGCTCCCACCACACGCCTCACACATTGGCAAAGAAACAGATACACAAATGAGCAAATGAATCACACCCCAGACCAAAAGGAGACTCTGGGAGGAGGAGTGCAAGAAAACAAATCAGGGGATGGGGGATGAAGAGGAGAGACCTTCGTAGCTGGAACAAACCCAGCAGCTCTCCACCCCCTGGCTCACCCTTGTGTGCTTTCCTTATGCAACCTGCCTTCTGGCTGGCCCCCTGCCCCAGACAGCAGGCTGACCACTGGGACTGGCTATTCCAGGCATGCTACAGAACACTCCCTGCCTGCCCACAGCCCTTCCCATCTGCCCCTGAGCCCTCCAGGACTAGCAGGAGCCACATGAAGTCGCCAGCAGCTGAGAAGGAGCATCAGAGCTCAAGGCTTCCTGCTACACCCAATTCACCTCCAGGCGTGGAGCAGCACATCTGCCCTGGTTCGAAGCAACATCCCTCCTCCAAGCTGCCAGTGCTGCAGCTGGCTGCAAGAACAAAGCCAGCACCCAGCCTTCCAGCACACACCCAAGGGAATCCTCCCTGTGGCAGCCTGCTCTGTTACAGGCACCGTCAGCGAGATGAAAGGGTTAAAGAAAGTGCCTCAAGGCACAGGTTTTCTCCAGCATCTGCCTTGCACAGATAACCCTCACTCCCCTCCATCACATCCATGCCTCAACCTGAGCACAGCATCCCCAAACACAGCAGCAGCAGTGGGCTGGGAGCTGTAACATCTCCACAGCAACTGTGGCTGCCACAGCCCACATGTCACCAACTTCTCCGTGCCACAAACGAGACCGAGAGCGGCTCCCCCGACAGACTGCTCGCCGCTGCTCACTCCCTCCGGAGCAGCCTGATGGCAAACCCTCCCTCACTGCTGCGGCAAGAACGCTGCTCTCCGGACAACCCCTGCCCCAGCAGCTCCCCTCCCCAGGCCAGCCAGGAGCTGAAGTGCAGGCAGATTCAGAGGGAAGCCCTGCATCAGCCAGTCTGGTTTCATTTTTTGTATTTTCCTTTCAATAGCAAGGAAGCACAGGTCTCCAAGTACTCTTGCACTCAACTACTTTCAAAATGCCTGGTGTCATTCTGCTTTTTGTTCCTATGGCTGAACAGCCCACTGCAAGAGCCCACTGTGCTCTGCACACTCCTGTTCCCCACCTGGTACCCTGCAGAGACAGCACAGTGCCAGTCACAGCACACTGTCCCCAAGGCTTACAAATCTTTAGAGAAAAGGGACTCTGCCTCAAGCATCCTGATCTTCCCCTTTGCCTGTAAATCGGCCAACGATGCCAAGAGGAGCCTGGACTTCAGGCTCATGTCAGAAGAGCTTGTAAAGAAGGCTCAGTTCTGCTCGGGTTGTCCGTCACTGTGATCTCTTCAGCAGAAGAAAGTAGGACTAGGAAGCCTCCAGCTAGGAAAGCAGTCAAGGAAAAACAGATGGCTTCTTGGTGTACCCAAAGCTGAACTTGCTCTCAGGGCATGAACAGTGTGCCATCTCTCTGCCTGATTTCTCTCCACTTTGAATAGCTCCCACAACATCACCTGACACAGAGTGAGCTGAACAGCCTGTCACCCCAGAGACCAGACTGGCTCACACCATGGGTCACATCAAATTACTTCTCACTCAGGCATCCAAGAACAATTCCTAGCTCACTAGCAAGTCAGGCACATGGCCCTTCCACTCAAAGCCAAGATCCTGATGCCAAGTAATTCTTAAGATTTGGTGCTTCTTTGGAAGACAACCACATTACACTGTTTCAAATACACAGACTGTCTGAAAACTGTTGTAGGAGTTTTTTAAAATGAATTTTGAGAGTGGGTTTTATGGTTGCTTTTGAACTAGCTTTTTCCTTTGCTGACCAATCTGGACCCAAGGCAGCAAAGCCAGGGCAGGTGGACCATTCCTAACCACTTCCTGTAACCTTGATTTAAACCAGCTGCATCAAGTACCAGTGAAGAGGCTTGTGTGAAGTTTGCCATGTGGCCCAACAAATACAAGCTGGGAGAACCACACAGGCACAATTTAGATCCCAAAATGCTGTTTGCTTCACTACTGAGAACTCAGTGTCATGTAACAGTAAAGGCAGAGCAGCTAGCAGCAGTGAAAAACATTGTGAACTTTGATGGTACGTTCGGTATTAGCCAGCACAGCAATCAAATATGCAAAGCATGTTGATGGCAGGCTTGCTTTCAGGCTAGGAGAATAGTTCACAGATCTCAATGCCATTCCCATTGCAGCAAGTCTGTCCCAGCCTGCCATTCTGGCCTTCTTCCAGACAGGCATGTGCAGCCAGCCACCCCAACACCCCTCAGACCCAATGGTCTGCACTATTCCTTCAATTGCCCCACGTTTAATGCTGGCTCCCTTCTCTCCTGATTCCAGAGATGAGCAGTCTGACAATCAAAGAAGTGTCAAAATTGGTTACTGAAGTTTGAAACATAACTGTTTTGCACAATTCCTATTGTGCCTAAAACACAGGAGAACCATTTAGCACCCCAAAATATGATTTCTCTCCAGCGTGCAAAAATACAGAACTAACAACTTGAACTAGAGGGAAGGAGGCAGGAAAACTGAAACTCTAAACTCCAATGTATTCAACAGCAGGTCAAGAAGGAAGGTTAGGGGAAACACCAGCTCCATAAAGAGCAATTTCTACAGCTGTAGCAAACACCCTGTGTAAAGCTCACAGCCCCTCAGCTGTGCACTCTGAGCCCCACAGCTCTGCCTCACCTGTGCGCAGGTGCTTGCACCCTGGGACTGCAACACTGGCAACCCATTTGTTCTCTGGCCACAGCTTGAAGGATGTTCCCAAATCAAACACATTAAAACAGTTATAAAAGAAAGGTGGTTCTTTCCCAGAAGCTTTTATTTGAACAGTGCTGGTTTTTACAAGGTAAGGACACACAGCCGACAAAGCGGCCTCCATCAGCACTAAATATATAATTCACAAAGAACTCTAAATCCTGCCACTAAAGCTGGGGCATTCAGCATTAAACTTGCTGGAAACATTGATGAACAGCCCTCAAACTGGAACAAAACATTGAGGGTAAAGCAGCTGAAAGGTACTGTCCCTTACAGATTTGTCCCCCTAGAAAGGAAGGGACAAACTGAGAGGAGCTTTCCAATATTAACAGTGGTCAAAAAAGGTCTGAAAATGCCAAAGCATTCAGCACTCCTTGCAAGGAAATGCCTCTGATGGAAGCTACATTGTGCTCCAGCACATATCCCCTGCATTTTTTCCATCAAATATTCTGGGCAGCACTTGCTCGTTTGCACACTGTCTGCTCAAAAGAGCAGAGATAAGCTGGGAAGGAAATCACCAGAGAACAGAAATAAGAGATCTAGCGAGATTCTAAAAGCCAAACAGCTGAACATATTACCCCAGCTGATGCAAGATGAGATGGCTGAAGTGAAACTACCAGTGCTGCTGCCAGGGATGCAAGTTCAGCAGTTACCAGAAGCAGAATTTTAACTTCCAAAACCAGCTGAACTGGACTGAAAAGGCTCACAGAGAGTGCAGTGCCCAGCCTGCTGCCAAGCACAACACGAGCTCTCCAACTACAGCCCTGAAAACTGCAGAACCCACCAAAAGTGCACGAATGAACAGAAACTGGGATCTCTTGTAGGCTTTAAAGCTGACCCATGGAGGTCACCTCACACTGAAGCAGCAGCAGATTTTTCACAGGCAAAGACTTCAAGAAACACCCTTCCCATGCCCTGAGGAGACACCTGAGTGGGGAGGCATCTGCAACACCAGGCCATCATTATGGCCTGGGGGACAGCCAGAACATGCACTTCCAGCTGGTTTGCAAGTAGCTGGGATTTTCAGACCACTCCTGATCCCCTGTCAGTAAGAGCAGCTTCATTTAGGAAAAATCCCAGTCTCCAGGTGATCTCAAAATGTCTCTCAACAAAACCTGAAAAATGCCTTCCCCCACAGTATGTCTCTTTACATCTAAATATACTCTGTATGCTCTAGTTTAAAGAGTCACTGCTGAAAAAGAAAGCACTTGTTTGGAAATAACTCAGCGCAAGGTTTATTTTCTTCTCTGTAAAAACTCCTTATAACTGAGATTTCTCTGAGTTTCTCATGAAAAAGGGAGAAAACCTGGAAACTCAGAATTTGTTTTTCCTGAAAGCTAACATCACCTTTAAGTATATCAGGGAAAAAAGCAACCACAATTTTTACTGAAGTACAGAAGAATCTCAAACACTTGTAGTGGCAGGAAGAATACAGTAGTTTGCTCCAGGTTTGCATTTCCTTAGTACTCTAAACCTCTTCAGCAGCTACAGGAAGTTGAGCTGGCAAGCAGAGTTTCAATATTATTTAGAGATTACAGTTCTTCAGCATCATTGCTGCTGATATTTCATTCCTGAAAGCAATAAGGGAGCAGCAAAGCAAACGAAGTGCCTGAACTTTCTAGCTCAATTTGCCAAGAATATTTATTAAAACATCAGTGTGACCTGTGTAAGCCAGCAAAACAGTGAGCTTTGAAAGACACAGAGTGCTCCAAGATGCTCCAGACTCCTGTAGGACTTTTTAAATGTTGAATACAAGCAATAAAACAAAAAGCAATTTACAACAATCATAATCCATTCAGGCCCCAGAACCTTTCATCAGGCCTGTGAGTTCCCACTGAAACTGGATTTATCAAGATAAACTGTAGATGCTCTACAAAACAAGCAGCCCGAGGTAAATGAGGCATGAACAAACTGAGTTTGAATGAGAGGCTGCTCTTCTCAGCAGGATATTAAGGTTCACTGCAGGGAGAGACTACCAAGAAGCCTAACCAGGAAAAAGATAGTTACTCCATTTGTGAACAAGATCACACCATCAGATCACTCATGGAGACCAAACTCCACAGCCAGACCAGTCTCAGCCCCCTGAAAACATTCTCCTCTAATGCCTTTGCTGATGCAATCAGCTAATGCTGACATGACAGTGATGCTCAGAGCAAGGAATAGATATCAACATCATTTTGTGGTCAGTGCTCCTGCTCGTGGATGAGGCATGGCACCTCTGGAACTAGGTACACTTCCTCAGGCTGTCAAAGAGCATTTCCATCACAGAAACAGCTGAGAATCATCAGTGGGGATGAGACAAGGCCAAGTACCACAACATCAGGATGGGATTTATCCTTGATTTTATATTGTCCTCACTCAGAGAACCACACTCAACCTCTGATTTTCACCACATGAATACAGGTAATACCAGGCACATTAACCTTTGCATCAGGGTCTATGGCTACTCACACAAAAGAAATGTATTCATGCTCACTATATGTTTCCAGCACAGCCCTGGTGAGCCCAGTCTCTTTAGAGCACCAATGCAGATCTTCTACCACTTCCAGAGAGTTTATTTTGAGCCTTCATTTCCATCACTGTGAAGCAAGGTCTGCTCACAGAAAGCACCTTGAAACTGGCTGAAAGGAAACACTGGAACTGAAGCAGTGGTAGTGGTGCAACAGTTTCACTAAGACATTGTGCATTATGTGAATCATTTGTAAAGTAATCATGCATAAATGTTCATCTAATTACAAATTACCAAGGCATTCTCTGTTTTCACACCTGAATCAGCAAGAACACTGCAGACACAGATGACTCCCCACCACTGATCCGCAGTGGGGTGCCCTGTTTGCAGATGTACCACCCCAAATACAGATTAGCTTCCACTCAGAACAGGTCCTCTTGGAGACCTGATGGAGAGTGAATTCACTCACAGGAGAAAAGCCCAAAGTTACTCATGCAATAGCTTGGAAAATGTGGTGATAATTTTGGAACCAAGACAGGCCCAGGAGACTTAGCAGCAGCAGTCTGCTGGCAGAGGACAGAGAAACAAAAGGTAGAGTATCTTCCACTCACTGTTCAAGAGTGGGAAACAAGACAAAACATTGAATTTCCAGAGATTAGAGAATTGTTTACATTAAACTACATCCAATTCTGCCATTAAACTGATTCAAGCCTCCTGAGCTATCCTAGATATCAATAAATCATTTCACCTTATTGATAAGGTGAATCTGGGAACTGAATGGACAAACACGTTGGATCTTGATATGTTTGAGGTTCAGGCAGCCCCACACCAAATCCTGGCAGCACTGGGCCATTGTGACTGTAACAAGACACTGCATGCTGCAGCTTCCACTCCCCGGGCTTTGTCACACACCAGGAAAAGCAAGGAATCACAAAAGCATCCAATGGATCCAAAGAGGGAAAGAGAGCTGCAAAAATTCTCCATTCAGTGGGAAGGCAGAGGAAAGCTGCAGCATGCAAACTGGATATGACGCTTCAAATGTGAAGAAAACTTTGTTCTGACTTTTGTCTTTTAACATACTCCAGCTGTCATCTGATTTCCACAATACAGTGTGGGGAGAGCAAAGGAAAACTCAGCCACATCCCTTTCTCTCAGGGACACATCTAACATATTTCCCCAGCGTATATCTCCCCTGCTCCAGATACTTCCTAGCTGCACTCAAAAGTAGCAAGTGGTCAACACATTCTCAGAGCTTGATAGGAATCAAAGTCGAGTGTTTTCAACAAAATCCTTTTTGCTGCTGCACTCTGATGGCTACTGAAGCTGCCAACCTGTCCAGAGAGATGCTTTAACGATGAAGCATCGTTTTAAAAACACATTTGCAGCTGTGCATATTTCACTTCAATCACTCAATTGTGAAATTATACCTCAGCAAGCCCTTGAAGAAAAGAGGTGGGCTGTCAGGGGGATGTGAAGGAGGAGAGAAAAGAAAGGAATTTCCACCAAACAAAAGAGCTCCAAGAAAGTGATACAACTTTGCTGGAAGCTATTCCCAGCCCACTCAACATTTTTTTCTCTACACAGACATACCAGAATCCCAACAAGGGGCATTTTTCCCAGCTAAAATAGGAACCATCAGCAAATCTGACCACCGCCAGAGAGAAATACGACAACCTAGCGGATGCAAAGCAAAGCACAGTGAAATAATCTCAGAGTTGTGTAAACCCAAGAGCCACCTTTGAGAGCTCACCGTGGTGGCAGCCTCACACAGCCTGCCCAGTGCCCAGCACACTGCTTGGCAAAGCAAGAGCCCTGTTTGCTCTCCTGACAAGACTTGTTTACGTAAGATAAAAGTACACAAGATACCAAGCACCTTTCCAGGCCTCCCCAGAAAGCTTGTGAAGAACAGTACAGCTTTACTGATGTTCACCAGGCAGTTTTACAGTCCATTTCTGCATTGCTTTTGGGACTGAAAGCCACAGCAGAGGCCAGTGGTAAAGCTGAGAGAGGCCAGGGCAGGAGGAAATACCGCAGAACACTGGAGGCAGCACACGATTGGGACCTTGGTGGGTTGGGCTAAACCTCCCACAACCCAGCTCCAGAGCAGATCCTGTACTCCAGCACCTGGGTGCAACTGTTTTTTTTTAATCCAGAGATCCTCTGGATCCCAAGTGCTGTGCTAAGGTGGAAACACCAGTAATCAGGCTACTGGAACGTGCAGGAGAGCAATGGTGCCAGGCAAACCTAAGCATGCAAACCCAGAGAGGGCAGATCGTGGTCCAAATGCATCAGCACGTGTGAGGAGAGCTGAGCACTCTGCACTCCACACACACACAGCAAGGGGCCAGCAGCAGAAAACTGGCCTTGAATGCAGGTGCAGCAGGAACACAAACAGCCACTCGGACATTTAGGTTATGACCCTGGAACAAGGAAACAATTGAATGAACAATAAAAGCTTATTACAAATGTTTCTTTAAGGACATCCAGCAGGACCTGCCATTTAGGTGTCAGAAAAAAAGGAGCATGCTGACTGAAGGCTGAACTGAGAAAATGTGTCTCTGAAATCCCTTCTCCCTGGAAAAAGCTCCATGTGTTTGCTTCAACTAAGCACTATCCAGGCCTCTGATCCTCAGGCACATGCTCCTGGGCCAAGGGTATGGAGCCACCAAAGTTTTGTGTCAGTGAGCAGCTTTACACTTGAGCTGCTGAAATGCTACATGTTGGGAGGAAAAAATCCTCTGATCTGCTTTGGTATCGGCCAGTGGCTGTCTCAGATCCTCACTGGGATGGAACATGAACAGGCAAAGCTTATCCAAGTACCTGGAGACACTCAAAGTCTATTTGTGAAGCAAGGACAAAGCCTACGCTAACGGTCTTCAGCTTTATTAAGCAAATAAAGCAGAATAGTGGCAGAAAAAAGACACCAATCCCTCCAGCCTGAAAGAAATTGGAGCACCTTAAATTCTGGCATGCTCTCAGGCACAGCATAGGGAAGAGGTAGAAGAGCAAATAAAAGGGAGTTCAGCCCCCAACAAGCCACTAGCAACATGAAATATGTATGATCCAGTTCTTGCAGTTCTCAGCTTTCCTTGCAAATCCTTCATTTTGAGGCAGTGGGTGCAACTTGATCGGGAAAGCAGCATATCATCTTTCCACCACCTAGAAAGCACGCAGATGTATTTTCATCAAAGAGGTCATTTTGGAAGGATCCTTTTGATGCTGAAAACTGCCCATTTGAGAGGAAGAGATCGCAGAGGAAAGGCTGCAGGACAGCCCCAAGAAACTCAGAGCAGACCCTGCAAACTGTAAAGCAGCAGGCGGATGGAAGAGCAGAAATGGGAGGGGGGCAGGATCAGAAGTGCTATAGATTTATGATAAGAGATGCTCTAACAAGAGCTTTCTTTTAAGAAGGAAGCTCTTCCTGCTGTAGTTAATCTAGTTAGCCTGCCCATACATTTATGCACTGTGGAAAGACTGCATACAGGACAGGCAAATCCTCAGTCAAGTAAAACCATCCACTTTAATGCTCATAAAATACCTACCCAGTAACATGGACCATGGCAGAGGGGAAAGAAAGAGTTGCTCCCCTCAGCAGCTGTCAGGGGCTGTTCAGGGGACCTGTTCCAGCCTTTACACGGGCTAGACGTCCCAGGAAGGTCTTTTTCAGCCATGTTTTCCATTTTCATAATTTCTCCCCACCCTGAGAGGTCATGCAGATGAAAACATCAATTTAACGAATGCCAGATGGAAGACAAGTTAAGCCATATGAATCTTTGCTGATTATATAATTACCTTCATTTCTTGCAGAAACATGGAAATGCTTACAGTCCCTGGCAGATTATTTTGTACATAAACAAACATTTCTAGGCTGTTTGTGCTTTAAAGAAATTAAGTCCACATGGTTTTGACCAACTGCTTCATTACCACGTGGCACATACATGAAAAAAACAAGCCTGAATTTGAAACTACACCAGGAGGTTGCAGACACCCATCTTCCCCAAGAGCCCAAAAATAATACCTTTTAAACGGGCTCATCAACTCACAGTTATAGATTTACTGGCTAGAAACTTAAGATGATTTGCACTCAGTGTTAAATACACCAAATTATTTTCTGCAGACCTCAAGGTCATTTAATTTACCTCTAATGGGCCCCAACACATCAGCAGGGAAAAGAGCACTGAAACGTTCAGGCTCATTTGCTCCGGAGCCAGAGCAGTATGGCAGTGGGCAGTGTCAACAACAAACACACCAAAACACCAGAACCTCCACAGGTGACTTTGGCAAAATCTGCGGGGGAACCTCATGTGTACAGGTAAGGACAGCACTGAGAAACCCCTACAGATGCAGTTCTGCGGGTCTGACTATAAAGCCACAAGCAATTAAAGATCCAGTGCAGGGATGCTGATTTCTGAATGGAGCCGGTTGTATTTGTAGGTGTCCCATCAGAAGCCAGGAGCGCATGTTTAAATTTGCATAAGAATCGGTGTGAAAGATTCAGTTACAGCCCCAGCAATCTCCAGCAGCTTTGGTTACACTGTCAAACACCCAAGTTAGAAAGTGTCTATTTGACAATCTCACTGCAAGGAGCCCAGCTCCCAAAGCCTTTCCACCAGAGCCAAAAAAAGGGAAAGACCACTTCCACTCCAGCCATCTCTTCACCCTGACCTCTGCAGCTCTGACAACAGCAGCCCCGAGCTGGAGAACACACACAAACCTTTGGACCACCCAGGGTTTATAGCACAGAGCTAAAACACCAGCCTCTAAACAAGGGGCTGGACTTCTCCTCCCCACAGTAATTCAAAGTCATTTCCTTGGCCCCAAGAGAAACTCCGCTGAATTAGCAACGTGGTGCAGGGCTAGGCTAAGTGAGTTACTGGCTCCATCCCCACCTGCACAACCATTTGGACCATCATGCACAGCACAGCAGAGACCTGCTCCAGCTGAACACAACCCACCTCCTCACCTCTGCTCCCCAATAAACCCCTGATGATCCACTTCACCACGTGAACTCTCAAATGCTTGCACTGGCACAAGGCAGAAGGTGCTGACAAGCAGCAGCCAAAGTGGGTAGTTTCCAAAAAGCCACCAGACACAACAACTTCAGAGGGGCAGGTAAAAGCCACCTCTAACCTTTACCTGGATGGTGTCAGGACAGTACAACAGCTCTGAACACATCTGGGAGAGAGAGCTCTTCAGTGAGCAAGCTGCTGGAGCCCTGCTGTAACTGGCAGAAGAGGTAAATGCTCGTGTCTTACAGCCCCAAACATGCACTGCACAGATGGAATAGCAGGAAGACAGCCCTGATGCTGGCTGCCCACAGCCAGGAGACAGACACTACAATTGCTCTGCTGAGCATAGCAAGGCCCCTGTCTCTGTTACACACCACCACGAGCACACGGCTGAGGCAGCACTGAAATCAGGACACACACGGCAAGCTGAAGTGAAGACTGCACACATCAGATCTGGGAAGTCTGCAGGACTGTTACTGAGATTAGACCCCATAATACATCCATTTTCAGCACAGCCCCTCCAGAGGCAATGAAATTGAGCTCCAGCACAGCCTCCAGCTGAAGTGTGCAATCCCTGAAACTCAAGACTGAGTGGCCTCAAGCGATCCTACTATATTTGTAAAATCGTGTGTGAGGAGATGTCCTCCAACAACCCTATGACTTTCATAGAAGCTACACCACCAGACTAGCTCCCTAAAAGAGAAAGGAATCCATGTCTCCAGTGTAGAAAATGGGGTTGCTTTCTGAAGACCTAGGCCCACAATCCCAAGGCCAAAGGGAAAGCCCCGCATCCAAAGGGAAAGCCATGCCTCCAGCTGGTCCAACAGAACCTTGCAAGCTGTTCACTGACACTGCAAGCTGGTACAAAGTTCCCTCGACTCTCACTTCTGTCATTTCAGGATGTCACTGCAGAACTGCTAAGTGGGCAGCAAACTCTCTGCAGTAGAAAGAAGGCTGTGCTCCTCCATGGCTGGCACTCAGCAGCTGCCGGGACAGCTACAAAATATGGTGGTGCACCAGCTGGAAAAAACCATGTACTAAATGGAAAGCAAGGCTGCGAATGGCCTCAGACATCCTAATGGTGAAACTGCAACCACACATAAATTAATAGGAGACCACACTGCTGTGTGAAAGGACACCTTGTCCACCTCACTGTGTGTTCTCACTTCTGATCCAAGACACCTGCTCACGGTTTGTTTGAGTTTTTTTGCAGGTGAGCTGAGCACTGCAAATTGCTTCTCATTCCCAAAGCAGCACAATGTCCATGCAGGTCCCTCTGACAGAACACCCTGCTAAGCAGCTGCAAGAAAGGGAACTGCACTGGCATGAAAACCCTGCACGAGCTCTTTCATGACAAGTCACTGCCAAGCTACGATCTCATGGCTTTAAGGAGAGCTCCCAGCAGAGCAGCGTGCTCCGACGGCACCAAGGACGTGGCCCAGCCCCGCAGCTGTCCCCTCTGGCCCATGGCTGCTCCGTGCTTCTCACCCCCCCCAGCCCAGCTGGCCACAGGAGCGTGCCACCAGCCTGCTCACGGGACAGCACAGCTGGGGCTCTCAGCAGAGAATTCCCCGGTGCCACCCAGCGCGGCGGGAGCCAGGACACGCACGGGAGCGCTCACAGGATGCCCCAGACGTGAGAGTCATGGATCCCCGCCCGGCTCTTGGAAGCTAGGGTGTATCCACATCAGCCACGCTCCCTGGGCAGACTGTCCTCTCAGCAGAAAGGGGATACAGACCTATATGGACTATATATAGATAAGGATTCCTAAGAATCTCCCGATGGGGGTTATTCTCTGCTCTATATCTAGATCTGGCCTGCTGCCTGTTGGGAAACACGTACCAGACAGGCGCATGTGCAAGCTGCAGCTTGTTTCGGCCATAAATGAGAGCCCTGCACTAGAAACCCCTGAAACACAGGCCAGAACCAGGTTAGGAGCTCCATGGTTTTCCCATGCCTCCATTTACAGCCTTCCATGTGTCTCCCTGCAGAGGTAAAGAACCCTTTAGAAATCTCTTTCCTGCACACGATATTTACTTACCAGCAGTGAGGAGCACCTCCAAGCCCTTGCACAGCAATGGCTTTGCAGAAAAATAAAAAGAGCAGGAAAAGATTTTGAACAATTGAGCTCAACAGAGCAAAGGGATCTGATGAAAGCAGCCAGTGTCTTTTTCAGAAGATTTTAACAGCAAAATAAAGTGCTTTGTTGAGCAGCGAACATGTTTCACTTCACCCTGCACACACAGGCATACCCTTCATGCCCTGCTCCTTCACAGCCTCCCACCTTCAAACCTCCACTTCTCCCCAACAACACACACTAAAAAAAAAAAAAAAAAGCAACCCGTTATCCCACGGTTNTCATCCTGTATCACCAGGTTTGTTCCTTTTTTTTCCTTTTTAGAACAAACTCAACTACCTCCCTGAGGTCCAGAAGGACCCACAAGCTCTGTAGGTTTTGGTTAAACACCAGCATTCCCCTCTGGCTATTCCCTTTCATTTTCCTCCTACAGGCTCCGGAGCACCTGACTGCCAATAAAGCAAACAAGCAGGAGAGGGGAGTGGATTTATCATTAGACCAAAGTAGAGCTTGAGGAGGGAGGTCCCACATGTTAGAGCACTGGGGGAAAAGTGGCTAAACTGCCATTTCCCAGCAACAGCAAAGTGATCACATTTATTTGATTGTTTGGATGAGCCGCAGCAAGAAACAGGACAAGTTAATCAAAAGCTTGCAGTGTCCAGGTGCTGCTCCCTGCCCAAATAACACACACCATCCTTGGGGAATTTCCCAGCCCATTCAAACACTGATGAGACACTGTTAACTCTCCAAACAAAGGCTATGGATGAGGACCACACTTCACACGACATCAAAGCTGATTTTATGCTAATCCATTTGCTTACAGAAGAATAAATGCTATTTTCCTTGACAACTCTTCTGAAATCAGATCTGAGCAACCATGCACATTTCAAACTCTTCTGAAACACCAGTAAACCAAACATTGTTACTTTCAGTGCAAAAAGTCCCAGGAAGAGCAGCTCAGTCAGTGACTTCCATAAAGTACACAACCCCCAGCACTGCACCTGAAACACAGGTGCTGCCACACACACCCCGAGCCAGCTGAGCACCTGAACACTGTCTGGCCTGCAGACCCCAGCTTTGGTTTATACACGTGAGAGCCTCCACCAAGCAAACTTCACAGCCTACAAAAGCTGCTCTCAGCTTTACTTTTGCTGCGTACTTTAAAAATTAGACTGCTTTCCCACTGGAGCAGGGCAGCATTTGAGCTCCTGATCAAAAATAGTAATTGCCCTGCAAGTAAGTGTGCTGGAAGGCAGACTGGCAGCTGCTAGACGAGAAGGAACTAGCAGGCCACCTCAAAACAAAGGCACAGCTTGTGACAAGCGACACAGCCACAGAAAGCTCTGCGGGAAAGGCTGAAGTGGTTCTAGAGGAGGAAACACGCTCCAGGCTCCAGCACACAACAACAGAGCCCACACATCTCTTTTTCCAAACAAAAGGAGCTCGTCTCTTCCTCACCTGGAGGCCCTCCACTACAGCTACACCAGCCCAAGGACGAGGTCTATGTGTGTGGTAGCCCCTGGTTTTTTGGGGATCCCTTCTCCAGGGATACTGGCTGCAGCAAGCAGAGCTCGCCCATCAGAGCTCTCTAGGCAATTCATTATTTTAAACAAATGAGTGATTAGCAAGGATCCACTCTCTCCTCGTGAAGCTGGCTGCATGCCCTGCAAGCCTCCCCATCACTGTACAGTATCATAATCCAATTAAACCTCACCATGAGAGAAGCTTCACGCTATCACATTCAATTAGCCAGTTAAGCCTCTTATCATCTGCACGTTAGGATCCATTTGGACTGAAAACTCTCCCAGCACTGATTGGGCACCCTTCAGCCAGGCAAGGACACACAGATGTCACATCTGGAGCAGCAGGAGGACCACACAGCTTAGGAAATCCATACTGCTGGCTTATATGAAAGTAAAAACGCAGGAAAAATAAAACACAGTGACCAGTTCCTGCCTGCTCACAGCTATGTGCTGAGGTGACTTGCTCCCCCTCATTCTCCTGCGCCCCAGCTTCCCAAGGAAACGGGTCAATTCTGAAGGAGCTCAAGGGGCCCAGAGGAATTTCAATGGAAAGGCAAAGGCTAATGGAGGACCTGGCAACACAGAGTTGTCTGGCAGCTAGCCACCAATTCCATAGGAAATACCCTCCCTAGAAGGTCACCATAACGGTGGCAAAATTTGGCCCACAAGAATTGGAGAAAGCTGCCAAGACGTGACGCAAATAAAGCCAGTGAGCAGGCCAGCTTCCTGCGTGAGGCCAAAACATGGAGCGCTCCTGGAAAAAAGAAAGATTAAGGGTTGCAAGGAACATAATGGCCTCTTGTTACAGCTGAGTTGTTGCTTTT
This sequence comes from Illadopsis cleaveri, assembly GCA_013399915.1. NCBI lineage: Eukaryota > Metazoa > Chordata > Aves > Passeriformes > Timaliidae > Illadopsis > Illadopsis cleaveri. The sequence goes on from VXBB01011476.1 coordinate 71,972, forward strand.
CTTTTCTTGGCAGAAAAGAGGGATGTTTTGTTGCTGGTTGATTAATCTGTTATGCAAATCATTTCATAGCTAATTTGATACAGCCACAAGCTTGCCACAGAAATTGTCCGCCTGCTCAGAGCTGATGAAAGGTGGAGCACCAACGGCTCCATTCGACAAGAGCTTTTATTTCCTGGACAAGCAGCTGCAGGGCCACCTCCTGCCAAGCAGGGCTGCAGAAGCACAGGCCAGACCTGCCAGGGGACACAAGGGGAAGATCATTTGGGCACCCTCACTTGGTGGAAGGCAAGGAAAGAGGCCTTCAAAAGAGCAGCCCATTCCTTCCACTCCCACCATCCTTCTGCACTGGGCATGCACAAAGCATCCAGGTGGAAACCATGTAAAATCCCATCCAGAGACTTTGGCTAGCAGCTTCGAGATTTCAAGATCTTTTCAGAGCTGTTCTTGACATGCACAAGCTTCACCTTAAAAAAATGACTCAAAATAGGTCTTACTGCAAGTCTGACTCCAACAAACCACTCAGCCTCTAGACAGAACACTTCCACTGAATAATACAAGCATCCAAATTACATTCAGCAGGATCATACAAAGTGATAGGATTCACATGGGGAACACTTAGGGATCACTGTGGTTTGATCTCTTCCCCAAAGACCAAGGAGGAGAAATAGGATGTTCTGCCTCCAAGAAGAAGAGTTGGCTCTGGCCACTGCACTTTACTCCAAGCAGCACATCTGCATTGCTCAGTTGTGGATGTTTTTCCTCACACATCTCACACATTCAGCATTACCTCAGTGATATTTTTAAAGCCTGTCCTGTGCCCTCATTTGTATTCAATTTCCTTCCGAGGTAAAATGTTAGGCATTTCATGCTATTCAAACAAAGTCAAAACAAAGCCTCCAAATAAGCACTTCTGAAACGTACCTAGTCATCTGAGTAATTAGACATTTTCCTAGTTCTAAATGTACTGAAAATCTATTGTCAGCTCCCAATGAATGTGCCAGCAGTTATCCCAACCAGGAAGAGTTCTCTCCTAAACGTTAGTATACTGACAGAACAGAAGGTTAAGATACATTTAAATTAACATCTCTCCCTACCTGAATTAATCAGTGTTTTTAATTACGTAGCATCACCTGATCATAATTATTACTCCAGCAAGTTGTTCACCTTTCTCTGATGCACAGTTGGCACTGCTCAAGTCAGGTCAGAGCATGCTTTCACTGGCCAAGAGAAGTTCCCATTCCCAGTGCAGGCACACATCCCTCACACCAAAGGGCAAAGTGTTCCACTTCCAAGTGAATTTGTGGCAAATCCTCACAGAGAAGAGTCAGCTGTGGACTTCACACAGGTCACAAGCCCCTCAACACTCTGCTACCAGAGGAAATTACCACATACGGGTGCAAACCTGCGGATTGCTGCAGTGGCTCCATGCCCCAGCAGTCTTCACTGCGTCCCTCCTGTCACATATCTGTGGTGCTGTCACCTCTACATGCTCACACAGCCCTCTGCAACTCATTAGCCCACAGGAAGCAGACAGCCAGATAGGTCAGTGGAAGAAGATGGGAGCTGGCAGGAAGAGAGGAGCACACAGCCTGGGGCACCAGCACACTGTTAGGATCCACTCAGCTGCAGTGAATCCAAAATCTCACCCCCCCATCAGTTTCCATTGCCCCTGGGGATGTCCGTACCAGGACTGGTGTGAATGTCCGAGTGCTGCACGGCACTGAGCAGCCACACCCCTGCACCCCCAGCCTCCATCCAGGGGATGTGTGTGGAACCCCTACACATTTCCTCATCCAGCAGACAAGCTACAGAGGTGAGCCAACACATGAAATGCTCAGGCAGTGCCCAGATCCCCAGCACCATCTTTTCACTGGTCTGTTCCACAGACTTCTCCCTTTATATCCCGCAGGGACACTGGGTCACACCTGCTCCACATCCAGTTTGGTCTCAATCCAACTTTACAGTTCACAGCTTAGCAGCAACTTTTACAAGTTTGTGACAATTACGACAATAGCCTGAAATAAAACCTACTCCGAATGGGAAGAGTGGCTATTACTGCCTTCCCTTGCTTCAGCAAACCCTTCCAACAAAACCTCCCCCCCAAGACCCACTCTTCCTCTGGACAACCTCCACATGGTGCCTTCTTCTCATGAGGCTACTTCAACGTGGGACACTACTGCATCCTGCCATTCACACCCACAGATTCACCAAAAGATTGGAAGGTAAAAAAACCTGCACCAAAACCCACTGAACAATTCTTACTTCCACTCTCTCAGTGTGAGGAAAAGGCGTTGATTCTCTCGCTACCATGTAGCAAGAAGATCACTCTCAGTGTTGACAGGTGGTAGGGAGCACTTGATGTAATGTAACCTTCCTCAAAGGAAAGTCTTTCCGTGCACAGAAGAAAGAAACAGCAGGAGAAGGTAGGCATCTCTGCCTTCTGGTATGCAGTGGATACGCCCAGACAGTGAGACATTTGGAGTCACATTTCTGGGATGACTAAAAGAAAGGAGCTGCATTTCAGAAGTACTATGGTCAAACCTCCCAGGAGCTACGTGTGCTGAAGAATAAATCATAAAACCATTTCTGCAGATGGCAGAGAAGTAAGAGAAGCCAGAACAAATGCAAAACATCACCTCCCCTCATGTTTCACACTAAGCACACAACTGCAGAACACCACCATGACTCCCCACTACTATTCTTCCTTAAGTTTAGACACAGCCTTTTCACACAAGGAAACCCCATGGATGCACCAAGGCAGCCTTCCAGATGTTGTGGACACCCCACCCAAGCTGAATGGACTTTCAGTAAATCACCCACCAGAGTGTGTTGAAGAGCAGTGCTCTCGAGATCTCCCTCCCACAGGCCCTCCACCTCAACACCCACCCACACGACTCAGAGCAGTGCAGGCACAGATCACTCCAGCCACTGCTTCCACCCAGCCCCTCCTGCTCCAGGTCCTGGGAGGAGAAACACCTTAGAAATGGGCTAAGGTTTATTGAACCAAAAAGAAAAGGGAAGGAAGCAATATTTCCTCCCCAAATACACGCTCATCTTCATGAGTCTTCTGACTTTATGCCAACTTCAAATCTCTTCTTCGCTTGGAAAGCCTGTCCTGCCAACAGAAACCCAAAAGGGACCTGGTAAAAATCTCAAAAGAGACCAAGGCAGTTCCACAGTGTCTGACCACACATTAAGGCTCATTCTCCTGCACATCCGCTTCTCACGTCCCAACAGACATTTGCTGGGACTACAAGCTCACTTGGGATATGGTTTCCCACGCAGAAGGTTTCATTCTAATATCTCTTGCTTTAAGATAAAAGAATCTTTGTGCCATAGTAACAGCCACTGCAATGTGAACTTAAAAGGCAGAGGCAGTGGCATAACTTAAACGTTCTCAAACTCCAGCTTCCTCTGACAGAAGGGTCTGTTGCAAAGCCCATAATGAAATGCAAAGCAAGATGATCAATGATTAGAAACAGCAGCACTGACAGCTACAGAACTTGGTGTTTGTCCAGCACACACCTCACCATGCCATAGGACCAACACCCCCACAGAACCTGCAACCTCAGCTGCTCCTGACCTCACTTTGGGTTAACAAAACTCACCCAGAACCCACAGCTACAACTGCATCCCTGCCACAGGCTGTGCCCAGCCCGTGGGGGCACTCCATGTCCAGCAGAAAACTCCACATCTGTGGGAAGACAGGCTCATAGAGCTGGCAGCAGCAGATGCAGCTGGAGGCAGCTTATCCCCCCAGCTCAAGGGAAAAAGGGCACCCAGGAAGAGCAAGCACAGGTAATGGGAACAGCAGGGCTGAGAGCAGAGGGATCCACCGCTGCACGCAAACTCCCTCAACCAAAGGCTTTGTTCCTACAAGGTCCCAAATGCCCCAGTTCTTCCATCAATGCCTCAGGGCAGGCAATCTGAGCACTTTCATCATCCCCTGCTTCATAGCTTGCTTCAGCAGTTCCAGACTTTCCCCCTCAAACCCCAGTTCTGCCCCACCTGCCCAGACATCCACATGTGCTTTGCATTCCCCACATTCCTCCAGGCACCTCAAGCAGCTGCCTCTAATCTGCTGCCCACCACAATTCCAGCACCCAGGACCCACCCTTGTGCTCCCCACCCCCTACCTCATCAAGTGTCCTTACACTGCATTTTCTGGTCATCTACAGATTTGCAAACAAGCAGGCTGTGTTGTGAGCTCCTTTGCAGATCTGCGAGTATCAGCATAAATGATAATGCAGAACGAAAAGTCCTTGACAGTGTCGGACATTTGGGCTTTTATTTGTTTAACAGCCACTGTTACAAGGTTGGATGGGATGGAAACAAACACAACTGCCTCCCTCTACCAGAGGGTGCAATGGGAGAATTGTTTTCAGAGCAGTGCTACGAGAAGCCCCCGTGTCCTCTGCACAGCAGGGACAATGCCAACCGCACCAGAACCACAGAATGCTTTGGGTTGGAGGGGACCTTAAAGATCATTTAAGTCCAACCCCCTGCCAGGAGCAGGGATACTTTCTTGTCTAGTGCAAAAAAGAAAAAGCACCAACTGCTCCTCCAGCTATTCCCACCCGGGCGACAGCTTCCACAGCAAAGGGACTCCTTGAAGAAGGGCACATTCCCCCGGGTGTCAGACCCTTTCCAAGATCTCCCGTCACAGAAAAGAAAGGCTGAACGAGACAAGCTGAAAAAGTTGTTGCCCGAGGCGCTGCTAGCACAGATAAGCCGCTATAAACCAAGATTACCTGCAATTGCAGGACTCAGGTTTGCTTCTCCCCCTCTATCGTCCTGCCCACGATGGCAGATCACTACGACTGTGGGCAGTGTTTATGCCGGGATGGTTACTCGTCCCTGCAATACAAGGGCATGGCCACCAAGTCCAACATGCGATCTGGATGGCGCAGAAGACAGAGGGATTTAGGGGGGTTTGTAAAGCTTGAAGAGCTTTACGTGCCTGCCAGGTCAGCCTGACGACTCTGTTCCCTTTCTGCTCGCTCGCTATGTCCTCGTTTAAAACAAAACAAAACAAAAAGAAAAAGAGAAAGGGAAGCGCTTCAAAGATTTGTCTCTGACACGTTTAAATCCTCATAGGCATTCTGTTCTGAGCTAGGCTTAAAGAGCAAAATTTATGAAAACTAAGAGGAATGCCTGCCATGCGAGCTAAAAGCAGCGCAGGCAGGGACCACGGCCGCGTGTTTACACACAGCAGAGGCGGAGAAACAGACGAGACGGGGAGAGGGCGAAAAACCATCACCGGAGAAAGGGATGCGCACCCCGAGCCCATCCCTGCGGGGCATTTCCCGGGGAAAGGCGCCGTCAACACGGCACTCCCGGGGGATGGCGGGGCTCGGGGAAACGCCAGACTCTGCCAGCAGCACACAGCCCACGCCGGGGGCTTGGAGGGGGACACTGGCTGTGAAGGTGACCCCCGCACACACCTGACACAGACGGCAGCAGCCCCCCAGCCCCCGTAGGGGCGGGAGCCCCTGCAC
>VXBB01011476.1:95191-181600 GCA_013399915.1 Illadopsis cleaveri
GAATATTTTGTAGGAAAGGTGGTTGAGGTTTAAAAAAAAAAAAAAAAAAAAAAAAAAGCTGTTCCACAAATGTGTTTTGGCTAGATTTGTTCAAAAGTAAAATTAAAGGGTCTTTTGGGGTAGGTGTCTTAGAAATACGCTTTTGTGGTAGCATAGTAGCACTGTCATTTCTGGAAATGGCTTACACAGTCCAGTAAGATGGCAAAATACTAATTTTGCAAAGACTAAATGTCATGTCCACTTAGTGAAACTGTAATTTCATAGGAACAATTTAGCAGCTTATTGCTGGCCCTTTCCCTGAGGGGCTGAGAGGAGTAGCTGTGGCATCACCTGTTGTCACTTGCCTGGGTGTGCACACCTGAGGTGGTTGAGGTCCTCCCATGCTGCTGAAATTTTTTTGCCTTTGTGGGTGAAATCTCTTCCTGGTGCCGGCTGGTGGGCAGGGAGGACAAATCCAGGCTGACAGTGACTCCTTTTGTGAGATACTGACCTGCATCTGGTCTGTATCACTCCCTGGGAGTGGGAGCTGTGGCTTGAGTTAATGGGAAAGGGAAAGATGAAGTCACCGAAAGGGTATTTTCGGGTGCATGTTCAACTGGCTTGATGCTCTTGTGCAAGAGAGGGCAGGTACCTGATGTCAGCCCTCTTGGTCAATAAATAGGAGGCTCCTGGATGCACGGAGCACCATGGTTTGGACTACTCAGCCTTGTCTCATCATGCAAGCCCCATGGTGCAGCAACTGGCTTTTCCAGTTTAGTTTTGCAAAGGGCTGCAGTTGAAGGTGCAGTAAGCTGGGGTGGGGCAGCAACACCTGCGCTTTTGGTGAGGATACTTACCTGATAATTGCTGTGAACAATTCCCTTCTCTTCTGGTGAGGCAGAGGCATCCCAAGCCCACCCTAATTACCCGCTGTCGTTAACTCTGGTGCTCCGTCTCCCCAGGCTGCTGCTGCCTGCCAGCCCGGGTTTCTAACAGGTTACAATCCATTTTTGATCAGTGCTGTGCTGGTGTGGACTGCAGTGGGAGGTCTTTAGTATTCACCCGGTGAAATCTGGAGGACTTCAGATAACGCTGACAGTGCCGGTCTGCTTGATATGGACTTGCTTGTGGAAGAGCAAGTTTGACTTGATTTTTTGAAGGTGTTGCCATCTATCAAATTTGTTCTTATCAAAGATGACGATTTAGACTTTCAAAAGGGAGCTTTATGAGAATCTGGCTAACTCACATCACTTCCTGCAGGGCATCACTTAGTCAGATTATAAATACGTGAAGATCCTCCTGCTCATGTTCTCAGGACTCGAATCCTTGGGAAAGGAGGACTCATGCCTCTGGTGGCATTTGAATCTCTTTCAGTGGATGGGTTGGGTTTTTGTCAACTTCCACAGCTTCCTCTCTCCCTTTTTTTTTTCTTTTTTTTTTTTTCCCCCCCTCTTTCTTTATTTGCTGCTGTTGCAATAAGTGGATGCTTCTCTTCAATCAGATCCTGTTGGGGTTCTCTCATTTCCAAAACTGGTGTCTGTGCCATGAGAGGGTATGGGTGGCTGGACTTTGGACCCAGGATGAGGAGTAGGTGGAAAAGCGGTAGCCGGACTCTGGCAGCTGGTTTCTTGTGGGAATCTATCTTACTGAGCATCAAAACCAAGCAGTTACAATAGTAGCTCCAGGTGTAACATCGTTTCCTTTGAGTTTGTACTCTTGGCTAATGACTCTTCAGTGGAGCATTGCTACAGTGATTATTGTCACCCCCTCTTTGGGACACCTTAGGGAAACATCATCCACCTTGTGGCAAAAAGATCTTTCCTAAGAACGTGTTAAAAAGTCCTTTTGTGGACTTTTTATGCACTCAGTTTCTCTGATTTCACTTTGAAATTGTCTTGCCAACAGACGTCGAGGGCTTGTCTAGCAGAAATAGTGCTTGTATCATTCTAAGCAGGGTCATCTGAGATCTGCAGAAATAATCGTTCGTTCTGTTTAGAAAATAGTCTGTTCCTAGGGCACATGTCCTTTTTTTAGACTGCCATGGGGATGAAAAAAGAGCTTTGTATCTCAAAATGGCACGGGCGTCTGCTGTTTGTTCCATGCAGCAAGCCTTCCTCTCGTCTCTCTGACATCACCCTGGAGGGCTGCGGAAGCTCTGCTCGGCACAAGTGGTGGGATAACATTTCTGCACGGGCAGACATGCTTAATGTTCAAATTAATAAAGATTTAGTGCTGCAGAATGACGGAAGACTTGGGAGAAGAGGCGAGCATGGCTCCTGCCTGCCAGATTGCCATGGAAACACCAATACCTCTTCAGCTCTTTAATTGCCTTCCCTACATTTTTTTGTTGAAAACTTTTTTTCCCCCCGCCTAAGTGCTTTATGTTGCAGTTCTGGATTTTAGGCATTTTGGCTTTGTTTGGAAAACTGCAAATGGGGGAAGGCAGAGAGCAGTAGCTGTGTGGGGAGATGGAGAATATGGTGGCTGATAGCATTTCAAACTGTGTCACAAGTTTATCCTACATTCAGTATCTATTACAATGTGACATTTTATCAATCGTTCTTCAGCAGCAGCAGTGTCACATGAACTGTAGCTGTATCTGATATAAATATCAGTGTTCCTGCATCTTCCTGGGTCTAAGACCCCAACGATGAAATACTTCAACTCTGCCTGTGAATCTACAGGATGCTTCCCAGCTCTGTTCTTAGGAGGGTTAATTTAGTAGTTTTTGCTGGTCCTAGGTGTTTGGAAGAGAGATTTGAACCAGATGATGGCAGGGCATGGGCTTCTGCATGTCTGAGTGCTTTGTGAAGTCAGATTTGCTGTTGGCATCCTCAAATTAAAAAACCCGATGAATTTCTAAAGCAGAATTTCTTCATGTTTACAGGCTTGTTCTTCTGAAATCGACTTAAATATTTTCTTTTCAAAATTTTTTGCACTTGTCTAGAGCATTAGTGAAGGAAACCAGTTTAGGTATTAAGGTTTTCTCTCCCTAAAAGGTACAGGGTGTTGGCTGAGTGCCTTCACACTTCTCTGAGCTCTGCTTGGCTTCTCAGTTGATGGGTCTTGCACTATCCAATTGATTTCAGGCTTTTGTGTGTAAAAACAGTGGAGATGTCTTAATCTGATTTAATCAATTCACAGACTATTTCCATGCTCTGTAGACAAGTTTTGCCTTTAACTACTACCCTCCGTGTGTGAAGTGCAAACTGGTCAGCTTGTTTAAATTCCCCAAATATTAATGGTTTCTAAATCTGAGTATAAGGCTTTACTGCTTTTTCACAGAAAAGATTTAACCAGTTTGCTTCCTTTCCCCTCCATGTGCCTGCCATAGGATGATAGGTTCTTCAGGGAAAAAAAAAAAGAAAAAGCTATTTTCCTATTTTCAGCTAGCTAGTATTTACTAGTGGTTTCTTCCCTGCTATATAATCTCGCTGGAGCTGTAATCTCTTGAGGTTAGTGAACAGCATAATTAGTCCTTTGTGGTTTTCCTCCAAAATTTGGTTATCTTTGGGTATTCTCTCCATATGTACAGTGCTGCTTACTCCTTACCAGCTCTTCCAGCAGTTGTGCTGCTGTGAAAGCATTTTGTCCCTTTCTGCACATCGAGGACCTTCCTGCAGAGTGTACCTCATGTTTCAGCATTAACTGCTTTTTTCACGCTCTGTTTTTCCTGAAGGGAATCAGCAGCTGTCTTTCTCTCCCTTGGAATTTGAGACCCCCTTGATTTGTTGTGTAACTGGTGTTTCTGGCCACGCTGATGGTCATCCTCTTCAGAGCTGATCCACCTCTGACAAGCATCCCTGAGGATGGGATTTTCCATGCATCTTGTGTTGCTGTTGTTTGAGGGCTTCAAATCCTTTCTCCTCCTCTCCCTTCATACATAATGGGTAGCATAGTTGAACTGACAGGCTGTTTCTCATGAATCTCAATCGAGACAGAAAATTCACTGACTGCATAAAGGTTATAGAAACCTATTTTGTACTTTATTTTTTGTCTAGTCTTATATGCGTTTTTAGCTTGACTTTTTTCCTACATTCAAGTAGGTTGTTTTCCACCCACTCCCACAAGAAAGTTTTTGAACCTATGGGCAAGTTTTAACCACGTAGGACGAAGGTCTCAGTTCTGATACTGAGTTTCTATGAACATAATGAAACACTTGTGGACAGAAAGAGGAGAGAGGCACACGTTGTGTCTTCCCAAGGAGAGAGCCATACCAGCAGCTCAGCTGTGTTCTCTGCCAGGACATGGCTCTCCCTTTATTTAAAATAAAACCTCTGGTTAGAGCCTGCGCCTTCTGAGATGCAGGATAATTGACCACAAAGCTACAGGAATTCAGCTTCATCATGTCTCTTTCTCACAGCATTATTTTTTTTGTGTCTATCTATTTCTACTTGACTTTTTCTGAACTTGTGGGCAAGGAGCATATTGGCATTATTTTCCTTTGGGTAGTTACAACAAAGCCCTTTTGGATTTGATCTGGTTATGGCTCGATTTCCCTATAACAAAGTTCTCTTAAAAGCTGGACTCTGACACAGCTTCTGATCTTAATCCTACACTATTTCTTTTAATTTTATAGCCCAGAAAATATTTAAATTTTCAATAGGCAGATGAAGCGTGGAAACCAAATCACAGCATCCAGATCATCTTGGCCTTGTAAAGAACACTAAGGCAGAAACAAAACATTTCTTTTCCCCCTAGATTTTAACTGTCTCTTTAGCCAAAAAGAAAAATTAAATCTAGGCATAATTGTGCCCCAGTTGTGTGAGCTTTGGATTTGGATGTTGAAAATCACAGTGTTCCCTACAGTGTATCTTGTGCTCATTTTACAGCAGTGTTTATCTGGTTTTTCCTCTGGCCTTGGAAAATACTTGGTAGGATGTTAAATGTCAGGTTAGGGTTTGCTTCTCAATGCAGGTGTGTGCAAGGGTTGGTATGGACTCCAGGCTGGGTAGTATCACTTAAAGTGTTCATCTTGCCTGTACTCAAGGGCCCTTTTCTGGGAAGCCCTTCAACCTTGGCTGCAGTGACTGCTAGAAATTGGGTACTCCTTTCTGGAATGGCTTGCCCTCTCCATGAGAAGTCAGTCTTTTGAAAACCAGGGGGGTATCTCCCCAACATTTATGTAATGTGCTTAAAATTCATGAGGCTAACCCACCTTCTGGCCATCTCGGTGGTTTTGCTGGGTTATGGAAAGCCCAGAAAACCACCCAACAATTCACCATTTCTGTTTGTGTTAAACACAGAAGAAAACTGTCGAAAGCAGCTGTCAGAGCCTTGACAGTGTGCTGGTGCTGTCTATATATGGCTTCTAGAAAAGTGGCTTTATCTTTTCAAGGCAAGACAAGGCTGCCTTCTCTCATGCTGTGCACACCAGAGTATTTCCAGTTCACACAAGGCATGTAGCAAAACAAACTTTTTTATGCTGGCTGAGGTAGAAGGTAGTTTCTGGCACTTTTGGCTCTTGATCACAACATGGTAGAGTAGCAGAGAAGTAGCTTTTGAAGTGATTCATGTTGAAATGCCTTGGTTTTGCATGTGTTGTGAAATTTTTATGAAAGATATAGTGAAATACAGGAAGGCAGTGCTTTGTGCACAGAAATGCTAATTTTACTGTGAGAACTGTAGTCTTCTATTTCCCTTGTGATTTCTTTTTTTTCCAAGAGAAGTCAGATGACTCTTTAATACTTATTTTAATATAGAATATGGCTACATTTACATTCACTTCGGCATTAGTTGCATTTCAAAGTATTTCAATTCAGTCTAAAGCTGAAAAAGTACAAAGTATTTTTGTATTTGTTTCCTCAGCTTCTTTCACTTCTGAATTACTATAGAGAAAATATACATTTAAAAGTTTATTGTCCCATTGTCTCTGTGAAAGAACTCTAATGGCTGGTAGTAGTTTAATGGCCTGCTAAACAGCAGTTCAAGGTGGGAATAATTTGTCAAAAACCCGAGGAAAATTAATCATTACTTTGCTGAAGCCTCTCTGCTGTGTCTGTATTTGGCCTAGCAAACCCAACTGGAATCCTTGATTGGGATCCTTACTGTGACCCTGAGAGCCATCAGCCTCTGGTTCCCCTCCGTGAGGCTGTGCTGGGAGGTGTTTTTGGCCAAGTGCTGGTTAAGCTTTTACTATGTGGGTTACAAAATCAACTGGCTGCTCGGTTCTCACTGGGGACGCGGGTACTCGACGAGATTACAAAATTGTGTTTGAAAGCACGAGCACAAAAGAAATAATCCTCTGAGTATTTGCTTCACTGGCTCGACTGGTGTGAAAAGAACGGAAATTCAAGGTGGTGAGATGGGAATAGCAAGGCTGGTTCCCCTCCTGGCTCTCTGCAACGTGGCACGGCTCGCTTTAACCCTCCTCCATCTCCCTGGAGGAGCCTGGGTGGTGGGAGCCGTCGGAATCCTGACACTTTCCCTTGGGCACAGAGCCCTTCCTCTTGGACACGGTGTAACCGAGCCCTGCTAACTAGAGCTAATCTTTGCTGTGAAAACAAGCTGCTGCAGTGTTAGACAGCAGCAGATGAAGTTTGGAGTCAAAGCCGTGTGGACGTTGCGGTTAAATGGGATAGAAATTGTCAGACAGGTGCAAGTCAGCCTAAGTGTTTCTGCCCGCTGTGGGGGGGAATGCCATGCAAAATCCCTGTTAATATTTCTGTCGCTTAGTAACCCTGACCTCAGGGGTTATCTGAAAGGGGCTCAGAGTGGAATTTTGTTCATTTCCTGAGAGCCCTGCAGAAGCAGCACCGTCCAAGTGCCCCTTTTTCAGAAATCAAGTTAACAGCAACAAGCATACTTGTGTTGTGGGAAACACTGATAATCTTCCCGGGGAGCTGGGTTTAATTTAGCTGTATTCTCTATAGGGATTGCAAGCGTGAAACGTTCCTATAGTGCCTCGTAGTGCGTGTGACCTGTTTATGTGCTCCAGGGTTATTGAGAAATAACACTTCAAGCCCTGGACAGCAGAACTGGAGTCTGTTCCAAGCTGTCCAGTTGCTGGACTGAATTTGGTCGGGTTGCAGGGAAAGCTTAGTTGGACTGCTGTGTTAACTCTTTTGAGTCCCATTCCTTAGTCACCAGCATATCAACCTCGGTGGTGGTTTGGACCAGTTTTCCCTGATGCTGCTTGCTGAGTTTGTATTGAAAATTTAGTACCACTTGAGGAAAGGAAAACCATCCTTAAAAAAAAAAAGGAGGGGGCAGTCAACCCTACAACAGCTGGCTGACAAGTGGCAGTTTAGGTGGCTGGATACTGATGCCTTTAGGTGCCTTTAGTTAGGGTTGGTTAAATGCTTTCCCAAATGCAGTAAGGTTGTGGAAAGGGGGTCCGTAAAGGCATGGAAGTGAGTGAATTTGGGGCCAGGAGACAGAACTGGAGGCTGGGAAAAGCTTGTGACTTCTTGGTGTATAAGTTCAGGACAGGACCCAACTGATCTGGTTCTGAGAGCTTTATCTGGTTGTTTGGTGCTATTCAAATGGCACACTGCTAAATTGGTGAAATGGCTCAGTTTTTGCAGTTCTTAAGTGCCCTCTGGTCCTGCTCAGTTTCCATAGTTCTCACCCTTCTGGTCACTTTGGAAACAGCCACGGGCTGGATTGCTGGTGACATTCAAATGGTGAGCTCATGAGGGACAGATGCCTCAGTTTCAGTGCTGGGTACCCCTAGAGGTAGTAAAAAAGAAGGAAAGGATTTGAAAAAAGTATTCTGGAAGAAGGCTTAGGAGTAGCTGCTTTGTAATTCAGAGAATTTCAGTGCAGAATTTTGATCATAAAGTAGTGACTGAGGACACTTAACCCAAAGTACACAGGTGCTGACATGATTGTCTTTGGAGCTTGCTGGAATTACTGCATGCTTTGCCTTGAAAACCTACCTTAAAGAAATTCTGGAAAGATTTGGTTGCCTGATGAGCAAATCTGTATTTGATTCCTCTTTCAGTCTGGCTTTTTTGATGCTGCCAGAGATGAAATTAAACTATGTGATAGTGCCTTTGTTTCTGTTCCAGTCCTATAAAATTTTCACTCCCCTGAATATGCTAATGAAGCTTTGACCTGACATGTATTGTGGCTATGGGTTTGATGGTTGTTTTCTTTTCTTTTCTTTCAGCTCTGCAGTGTATGGATGACTCCAAGCCATGTGTTAATGAGGGAAAGTGCATTCCATATCAAAATGGTACAGGATATTGCAAGTAAGTTGGTTTAATTTCTAATCAGTTTAATTACCCATTTTCTTTCCTTCAGGACCTTAACCAGAAAGGAAATGTGAATTTTTAAGATTTCCTTACTGGGTTCATTCAGCATAACAGTTTTAGCACAGTTGGTGTTTCTTTATAATGCATTAGTTCTTGTGTGCCAGCTTTTTGTAATAGAAGAAATCTGGGATTCTTGTTCAGTATTTGGGTTTGGACCTTGTCAGTTGGATTTCTTTGCACTAGGCCAAACCCATCATAGAGGTAAACTCTGTACCTTGTTTCCAGACCCACAAGCTAAGTTGAAACTTGCTCTCCATCTTACAGCTCACCCTACTTTATAGAGCTCCAGCCTCAATTTAAATATTTTTGAGGTTTTTCAGAACTATTCTGCACTCTGAAGTGTGCCAATTCCCCTCCACTGCTTGAGAGCAAGTAATAACTGTGAGTTGCTAAAACACACTAACAACCCCCTCAACCAAGCATCCCCATTTGTTTGCATCATGTAAATTGATTTTGGTAAATGTTGACACCCGTCTTCACTTTGTTGCTGCATGGGAAGCTCATCAGCAGGAGCTCTGGCAGGGTGTGTGTTACCTGGAGCATATCACATCTATTTAAATGCAGTTCACCTTTCAAACCGCAGTACTTAGATTTTTTTTTTTTCTAAATTAAGTGATATTTTGCCAAAAGATGAATCCTCTTTGTTTGGCTGGGTTAATTTACTATGTCTGCAGTAACCAGATTATTTTCTAAAGGTTGTTTGCTTCATCAGTTCAACAAGTTGTGTCATTTGCTAGCATGCTAAGGCATTATCTTAGTGCCAGCATTCTTCAAATATTAGTGAATTTTCTCCTGTTGATTTAGCTTGGCTAACACAGACCTCTGCTCCTCACACATCTTCACATTTCCATCTTCCCTAACCACAACCTTTAGTTCTCTATTAATGTGGTGCATGGAGCTCGATCTACTTAAATTGCACCTGTGGCACACAAAGGAGAAATCATAATCTAATTTGAGGTTCTCATTGAGTTCAAATCAATACCTGACGTACAGAAAGGCCACAGAAAAGCAAGTATGTAACTTTTTATTCCCTGTAAGTTTCTTTCAAAATTTCTAACTCTTGCTGCTTTCTATTCTTTTCCTTTTCATGCTTTAATACTGATGTCAGCTTAAAGGAGCTGCCCTTCTGAGAAGAGAGCAGGAACTTTTCCTGCTTTTCACTTGCATTTTAAGACTGAAGCAAGAAATAGGTGTCTTTTTGTAGGTCTTTCTGATGTGTACTTAAGCATGTTAGTCTGGATCCAAAATATGTAGGTCACAATAAAGGTAATAAACAAGGCTGGTATTGATGTTGGTGCTGTTTCTACCTTCCCCAGGACGTTTTCTCCGACTTGCATTTTCCTCTAAACCATGTCTTAACAATTGTTTTTTGCAGCCTAAGTTGGTTCATCTGATTAACTTCTGCACTGTTTGTAGTGCAGTCCAGATCTTGACACATTTCCCTCATTACAATGGCAGCTTTGACCACTGTTACGTTTTTTTAGCACACATTTAAAATAATAATGTTGCTTTCCTCCTTGTTGTGCAAAGTGTTCTTGCAGGTTTTAAACCAACTCCTCCTTCAAGAAACAGCTCAGTTCCTTTGCAGGTGCTGCATTAATTGGAAAGGCTAACAAAGAGCTGTATACAGAGATTAGTAAGTGTCTTTTAGTTCTGGCTCAAGAATGCATTTTTTGCAGAAAGGAAGGAAAAAAGTAGCAAAACCCACCTCAGTTGTGGAGTCTCTACCTTTAGCAAGCTGATTCTTAGCATCCTGTTTTGGTTTAAACTTTTTTTTTTCTTTCCTGCACTATGAGGAACTCTGAATAGGGGAACTTTCTCTCCGGTTTAGTAAGCTAAATGAGTTTCTGAATTTTTGATGGTTGTGAGACTGGAAATGTTTTGCTCAGGAAGCTGAATTTATTACTAAAGCAAGTGGCTTGGCTTCTAAGTCTGCAGGATCTCTCAAAGATTAGCAGCATCTCCACCCCTTCCACTTTTCTTAAAGTTATCTGCAGTACTTCCTCTGCTGGGCAATAAGTTATTATAACAGGCTTTCTTCCTCTTTCTGTATCTCCTCTTGGCTGAGTTGTTTGTTGTAGTGTGTGGTGGGGCCATCCCGTCAGTCTTGCTGTCTCCTAGGTGAACTGCTGAGGGAGAGCCTTCATCAGCAATAACCAAATGTGATAAGATATGAGTAAGCACTGATAACAAAACACCCAGTCTAGATATCTGGCTCAGCGGCGGATGGCAGCACATGGCTGAGGGAGGTTCCTGTGTCTGAAAATCCTGTAGCATCTACTCCGTTGAAAGGGAGAGCTGGTCTTCTGCTGAGAAACCTTTCTGATGGCCAATCTGGCATCTGTTATGGGAACAGTGATTGTGGCTCTTGTAAGGAGGCCGGGGTTGGAGCTTTATCAGATTGCTCTTGCGGGTGCCCTTTAAGTGGCTCTGTTCCCCTGGTGACGCTGCTGGCCCATGGCTGTCATTCTGTGCCACTGCTCGATAAAGTTACTGACCTCCTCTGACCTTGATTTTATATTTAGAAAATTACACATTCCTGTGTTTGCGTCTTCCAAAGCCAGATTTTTTTTTTTGTGTGAGAGCTCTTTTCTACACTCATTCAGTGACTCTGATGGTGAGGATGTCGGCCTTATTACACACAATATGTCTGTATCTGCAGCAGCAGTGAAGGGTGCCTGTCCTTCCAAGCTTCCTGGGTTCTGCTTTGACAAAAGGCAGGTTCAGTTTGGAGTTTGGCTTTGCTCTGCACTGTGATGGATGTTTTGTTGTTGTGATGGGTGGGGGTTTTTTTCCCTCAAAGCATCTCCAGGCAGCCTTTTACACGCTGATGTTTCAAACGTGAAAGGAGCCTTGTGTCCTCTCTCATCCAAAGAGAAGCAGGGTGGCAGTTTCTCGTTGCTTCATGCTGACTGTGACCATCACAGCAAAACAATTTCTTGTCTCTCTGCTGCTGGATGACTAGGAAGCAGTAGTAGGAAGAGTCCAGGGGACAGTGCTGTGAACTTGGAGCATTCCTGCAGTTGCAGCAGGCTGGGAAGGAAGGTGTGGGCACAGGGAGGTGTTTCAAGGACAAGCAGAGCAGAGATTTTGGCATCACTGCCTGCTGTTTTCTGAGCACAAGGATCTGCTCTGCGGCAGGTGGATGCAGGACTGGGCAGTGCCTCTGCTTGGAATGGGGCAGGGCCCTAGAGCAGAGAGTCTCTTAACTGATTTCCCCATGTTCCACAGCTGTGGCCTCTCCCAACTTCCCACCCCAGTGGCAGGGAGCAGAAGCAAGGCTGTGCCAGGGAGAGAAGCAGAAGTGAGAAGGGAGTTGACATAGGGGTGCTGCAAAGTTTAGGGAGGAAACTGGGCATTGCTACTTCTTGTGCTTGGCAGGCTTTGACAACTGAATTTTTGACCTTAGGACTGTTGCAGTTTGTGTATCCAGAAGGGATAGCTGTACCTCTGTGAAACCAAGTCCTGCTTTAACACTAAGGTCTTTTGTTACTCCTGATGATGTAAGAAAGCTCAGAGCTGTGCTTAGTCAAAAGGGGGCAAAAGGACAGTCTCCTTCAGCACATCCTTTCGTGCCCCAAGCTGCCAGGGTTTGTACAGATTTGTGTGCCTCTGCCTCTTCAGTGAGCACTGTTTCTCTCACCGTATGCTGAAGTTTGTGCACCTTTTGCATAGCATGATACAGTTTCTGCATCTTAACTATAGACTGGCAACAGGAGGACCTCCAAAAAATGCCAAACTCAAAGCAGCAGTGGCATGGCAGTAAGGGGCTTCTATCCTAATTCTGGCTGCCAGTAACTTCAACTCCCCTGCAAAGTTTTCACCGACCTTTCCTTCAAGACGGATCTTTGTAAATGGATTTTAACTTGGATTTAAGAGGACTTCTGGGGCTGAAGGCAAGATCCAAGTCCCCAGAACTGCTTCTGAGACTGCAGCTGATATCTGCTTAGGATCTGTCTCGAGAGACTAATCACTCCTAGGCTAGTGAATGGGGAATACCCATAGGAGACCTTGTAGCAGGATGAGGTCTGAGAGTTTTCCAGAAGAGACTAAATGCAGAAGTTGAGAAGTTGTCCCTTTCTGAGAATGGTCTGCCCTTTTCTGTTTCCTTCTGTCTCCTTTCAGAAGTTAAAGGAGACCCTTGAGACCAGGGCAGAGGAGAAAGGGAAGAGTACGCGCCCTGCTAGCTTAGATTCTGGGAACAGAGTAGTGATTTTCAGTCATAATTTTTTATTGTGAGTTACCTGTGCACACCAAAAGCTCCTCAGAGCTCTGATGGCCGAAAAAATCTGAACTGTACCTTGTCTGTTCAGACTGTGGCTGCTGTTGCTGCTGGAGCACTGTGGAGTGGCTCTCTGCAGAGGCACTTTCTGTGGGCTGGGAACAATAGCTGTGTGCTGCTTTAAAGGCAGGGCAGGGAGGCCGTCCCATCCCATCGTTTGCATTCAAAGTATGACGCATAAATGGGCGCCTTGAGACATGGGGAAGGAGCGTTTGTAAAGCTAACCAGAGAATCCTGTTCTCCCTCCTGAGAGGAGGTGTAGGTGTGGGAGTCAGAGCCCGGGGGCCAGAGGGAAGTCTGGTTAAAATCTGTAACAAAATAGCTGGGACCCTTCTCATGTTAGTCATCAGGCAGAATTTTTCCCCTCTTCGATGGAGCATCTTCCAATCAAAGTGGAGGGAGTGTTGGGTTGGAGGGGGGAGAAGCAGGACTACGAGGAAATTCTTCTCTTTGCTTTTTAAATTAAAACCATCTGCTTTCTTCTGTGCATCTCCAGATGATATCATGGGCCTGAGTAGAAAACTCCCATGAAAATCAAACATCTGGAAGTCTGGTTAGAATTGTCTATAAGGTGCATTTGAAGAGACTGTCTTATGAATGTGCCCAGGCAAATATAGTGCAGCAGATGAGGAAGTTTTCCCAACAGACCAGATGTATTTTTCAGAAGTCTATTGAAAGCAGGAGAGACCTAAGTTTTGGAAGGTAAGTTAGGTGTAGTTTTGTGTCAGAAGAGCCAAAAGCACAGCTTTTGTGAGTCTTCTACTTTGATTTGCAGCATTAGATTGTTAGAGTGAATGCAGGTCTCTGGATTTGTGGATACTTCAAATTTGGATAAATACCTTCATTTTGTTTCTACATCTCTTGTTTAGCTCCATGAGAGCCTGAGCTAAGGCAAATGCACACTGGAGCTGAAAAGGAGGAGGGAAAAAAAAAATGGCTGAGCTCTAAAGTATTTGTGCTGGAAAGTAGCCCAGAGAGAGTAAAGGAGAAGCTTTAATTAGAAGCAGCTGCATAGCTGATGCAGCCCACAGGACATTTTCCCATTTCAAACTCTCTAGCTTTCAGAAATCATGATTTGAATCAAGCTGTATGTGAAATTTGTTCTTAAAAGATTAAATTCCTGTTGAAGTAGGTTAAGAGACCTCATGTGCTTCCAGAAAGTGCCAGAACAAACTTCATCTTCCTGTTTCTTTTTCAGAGTGTTAGATGGAAAACTGAGGAGAAACAGTGGCTTTTATTTGGAAAAGATTTGGTTTCCTGTTCTGAGCATGTCATTTGGAGCTGACACAAGCTGCTACAATTTTAGGCTGCTCTGTAGACAACTGGGGTTTTTTTTCCTCTCCTAAAGAGAACTTGAAAGGGTAGGTTGGGATGAGAGCAGGGCAGGGGCGGTGGGAAGCTGGAGCTGCTGTTGAGTTTAATCACATCCTTTAAAAAAGTCTGGACTTAGACTGCATGTTTTCAGTGTGTGCCTGTGTTTTTAGTGAAACGATGTGGTGCCCAACATGAATCAGGAGCAAATATTTGCAGTTTTGTCTACATCAACATTTAGAACTAAATTACTAGTGTTTGTGCCTAGAAATGTTGATGGCAGGAGACGTGGTTGAAAATCTGGACTGTAGGTTTTTTGTTCTTTAACCTTCAAAAAGGATTGCTCTGAATTGCTGGAGGGCAAAATTGCATAATTCTGTGTCCAAGCACTTCTCCAGGAGGAGAACAAAATGGTGGGTACAAGGGCCATGGATACCTGACCTACCATCTCTCCACAGGCAGGCGTGTTCCTTCTTCCAAATAAAAAGAACTAAAGCTGAAAGAGGTTTTGCTGTTCCCTGTTGGGAGTGCTCCCTCATGTTTTTCTGATTAGCCTCAGAAGATACCAGAGCAAGCCTGGTCTTGGAGTGCTCTTCAACTTTGTACCAGAATATTTGTGTACAAAATGCTGGGCTGTTTGTGGGTGATGGTTGTCTCAGAGCACATATCTCAGTTTTCCTTTTAATTCCCACAGGCAATACTCTTAATCAGTGTTTAGGCTCTCTTCTCCCTCTTGTCTAGGGGCAACAGTTAAATGCACCTTCCAGTGTCCCTGAATGTTGGAGGCTGGAGTGAAGACATATTTTGAGGGTTTATTTACTTGTGGACAAAACATGAAATGTTCCTCTAGACTTTCTGGTTTGTATTACTGCCTTTCAGTGAAAAAGCACTTTAGCACTTAAATTCTAGGTGTGTTTTGGTTTATTTTGTAGTTGCTGGTGAAGTGGGTGGTGTTGGAGGTGCTCTGATGAGGTGGCCTAGGTGGGGTTCTGTGAGGCTCTGGTTTGTTGCTGTTTCTTTCATGGTGAAGAGAGCCACAAGTGCACGTGCTGTGCCCTCCGAGGAGCTCGGTGTGCTGCTGCCTGGTGGTGATGAACCCCGGAGAAATTCCTATAACCAGGTCTTGTGAGACTTATGGGGCTGCAGTCCAGCTTGTCTTCACACAACCAACCATCAGCTGCACAGCAGTGATCAGAGATGTGATGCAGCAGTGGTTGCCCAGGCGGCCTCTGAGCTGAGGCTGCAGTGCCGTGGGAGCTGAGCAGCGCTCCAGCTCCTGGCACAGCTGTCTCTGCTGGCTGCCAGATCTCAGTGTGCCAGCTCCTACAAAGCCGTGCTGTAGCCCACTGGCGTTTGGACTGGTTTCCAACCTGAAGCAAGGCGAGACTTTGGATGTTAAAGGAAGCTTATAGCCCGTGTGGTTTGGGCCCAGAATAGCCCAAGACTGCCTCTCGTGTGATGTGGCTGCAGCTCATGCTGGCCCACAGCCTTGGGCTGTTACACCAAGGATGGCACAGGAGGCAGGGGATATTCTGCATTGCTATTGTCTCAGGATTTGCTTTCTGTAGCTTTATTAATCCTGCCTTGCCCTGCAAAATCTCTCCTTTCATGTCTGTTCTGGGGTATGAAGTTGAAAGTATTAAGGTATGGTGAAAGGAGCCTAATTTGGGTGTGGGCAATGGTAAATCACAATTATGCACGTATGACTTTCCTGCTTTAGACATATGGCTAAAGCTAGTTAATAAATTTTAACATGAGAAAAAACAGTTGTGGTCATCCAGTAATGACCCCTTGCATAACTTGGATAATAACCTCTCTGAATAGCTTTGTTTGAACTAGCGTGCATACTCTCCCTGAAACAGCCAATCCTGGTGTTCTTTTAAACAAGCATGAGTGATGGAGAAATTCCACTACAACCTTAAATGCGTTGTTCCAGTTGTTTCTCTCCGCTGCTGAGAGACTGTGTATAAGTCTGTGTCTGAAAATAAAGATTCTAATTTGAATTCATCTAGCTTAAAGTTTTAAATGCTCAGTTCTGTTATTCCCGATCTTCTACGTCAGGAATTATTGTTAAATCCGTGTTTCATAGTGGACACTTGGAGCTTTTGATTAACCCTTTTCCCTTTGCTAAATACACTGAGCCACCTGAGCTTTTCATTGTGGCCAGAATTCTCTATTAATCATTGCTGTTGGCTTCTTTGAATTCATTTGAGCTCTTCCCTCTTAAAGAGCAAATACCATAACTGATGCAGTGGCTGTACCAAGCATTTATCAGGTGTAGCATAATCTCATTTATTCCTACTTGATATTTGCTGTTTGTACATGTAAAGTATTCCTGGCCAAACTGTCACACTAGGTATTCACATTTATCTGGCTGTTAGGAATCCCCAGAACAAGTATGTTGTTCCCAGCTCAGTTTCCTGTTTTGGGGGGGATACCCTATGTGTTTTGTTTCTAGATGTATGGCTTTGCAGTGCTAAAGTGCATTTTGGGTGCTGACTGCCTTGTTAAGCATGTTGCTACTCTCTGTCAAGAACTTGTCTTCTCTCTTACCTACATATTTGACCAGCATTGATGTTTCCATTGCTAATAATCAATAGATGCATTGAATGGCTTAGGAACAAAGGCAGATTCTTGTAGGATTCTGTTTAAAATGCAACTTCATGTCCATTCTTTGATTTTTCAACTGATTTTTACAGCCTGTCTGGTTAGTTGTGGGGTTTTGATGTGATGGGGTTTTCTTTCGATGGTGGTGGTTGTTGTAGTTTGTGTGATTTTGCTTTTTCCCCCCTTCCTATCTGCCATACACTTTTAAGTGCATAAGGAAAAAAGCAGTCTCTTTACTGTTACATTCCTGCTCGAGGACTAGAGATTTTGTGTATTTCTTGCAGTTGGAATCTCCTCCTTTCAGATATGAGTAACTCACTGATTTAATAACTGCCCCTGTCCTGATCTGGAACAAAGCATATCTAATGCTAATCACCTCTGGTTTTGGTTTGCTTTTTTTTTCACTTGGGCTGTATCTTGGGTTACTCAGCAGTTACAGCAGGCAGCTGTGCACTGCAGAAAGAGCTGCAAGGGGACAGTCCTGTGTGTTAGGTGTTATTTTTATCCAGAATGTCCCCTTGCAGCTTTCAGCTATGTGATAGAAGAAAATGGAGCTGGGGGGGAGCCACGGAGGTGGGTTTTGCTTGCCTGGATCCTCTGTCTTTGGAAGTTAAATGGTAAATCTGTAGTACAAAAGCCAGTTAAAAGATGGATTACAGCTGACAAGCGTAGTCAGACTGTATTGACATAAGTTTAGGTTAGAGAGAAGTAACTGCAGAATTATTCTGCAGTTGGAGATCTTTGTATAAAATACTGCCCTGGTTGTAGATAGTGAGTGTGTACTCGTTTTTCTGTGGGAGACAGAGGAACAATGACCTTGTCGTTAGGGGGCTCGCCAGGGGCGTGGGAGACCTGCCTGCAGTGCTTGTGTTGCTATTTGAGTGCAGGCTTCAGCAAGTCCCAGTCCCAGATGCACTTATCAGCATGAGGATGACAGTGTATTCCTGTCTCACGGGAGCCTTGTGGAGAAAGATCTGCTGCAGATCTCCAGGTCCCCAGACACTGCATTTGTACAATGTTTATAAATATTCTTGGAAGATGGATAATACCTGGTGTTAATGCCTTATTAAACTGCTTGATTTTCTTCTAAAAAAGGGTACTTGTTAGAATGGGAGTAGGTGCGAGGAATTGTTACTCAGCAGTTCTTTAACTCTTAGGCTTTTACTGAAGTTTTGAAGGGAAGTGCAAAAAGGAGGTTCTGCATTTGATACAGCTCTGATTGAATGTGGTATTTATTTTGCAATGGGCGATTTCACCATTTGCACTTAAGTTTTCAATGGTCTCATTTGAGACAGTCCCACAGGAAGTCCCTGTTACACGTGTGACGTCTGCCTTTTAGGTTTGTTAGTGTCACCATCCATTATGGCAAACTTCAAGACTTTTGATGGTCACAGAACTTCATTCCTGCATCTTCCCAGAACAGCGCGGCTTCAGGTGGGACTGCTGCAATTCATTTCTTCTCTCTTGCAGGTGTCGAGAAGGCTTTCTGGGAGACTACTGTCAGTACAGAAACCCCTGTGAAAGCAATACCTGTAAGAATGGGGGAACCTGTGAAGCTGCATCTCTGATAGGAAAACCAACCTGCAAGTGTGCTCCAGGATTCACGGGGGAGGAATGTCAGTACTCAGAATCTCACCTCTGCTACGTGTCCCAGCCCTGCCTGAACGGAGGCACTTGTCACCCCCATGGCCAGGACACATATGAGTGTGTCTGTCTTCCAGGTTTCACAGGTGGGCTTCTGCATTTGTGCCTTCAGACCCCTTCCTTTGGGAGCAGCTTCACCCTGGAATGTTCTGGGGCAGTTGTAATATGCTCTCAAATTTTCTAGCTCCAGCACAGGAAATGAGAGGAAGTCTAAATGACTTCATGACCAAAAAAAGCAAAGGGGAATAGGGAATCAGGCTCCCTACCCTTTACACGTAAGCAGAAAAATATTTGGATCTTGTGGGCTTGTCCACATGGGAATACTGAATGCAGAAACTACTCTGGAGTGGCTGTTACACTTTTAATTCAGAGTCTAGTTTCTAGAAGAAAAGAAAAAAACCCAAAAACCAAAAAACAATTTGGCCAGCAAAATCTTTCTATGGGAAAACAGTATTTTGATGCCTGAGGGGAAGCATGGGAATTTATTCCTTTCACTCTTGAAGAGGAGGTAGAAGAAGAGTGACTGTCAGTGTGTGTAGTAGGACTTCAGGTCATTTTTATAAATCACGGCATTCTATATCTTTCTGCAACCCAGTAAATGGCTTCATACTGTAACCACAAACATTTATTTCTATTTCAGATATAATACGGTAAAATGCAGCCGTCAGTTTTCCTGTAGTAAAGATGTAAAGATTTAGTTCAATAAATATTTTGAGGCAGCATGAAAGAAATACTGTTTTGTTACAGAAAAGAAAAAGAAATAACTTTTTGTTAATCTGTCTCAATTTCCTAAAGGAAAGGAATGCCAGTGGATTGATGCCTGCACATCTCAGCCTTGTGCCAACGGAAGTACATGCACTGTGTCTGGAAATAAGTTCTCCTGCACCTGCCTGGCTGGCTACACCGGCCAGAAGTGTGAGATAGATGTGAATGAGTGTGCCACGCCAGGCCTGTGCCAGCACGGCGGCACCTGCGTCAACCTGCCCGGCTCCCACCGGTGCCAGTGCCGGCCGGGCTACACGGGGCACCGCTGCGAGAGCGTCTACGTGCCCTGCTCCCCGTCACCCTGCCTCAACGGGGGCACCTGCCACCAGACCAGCGACTTCACCTTCGAGTGCAACTGCCTGCCAGGTAATGCTCCCAGGACTCGGGCTTGTGGCCTTGCTGCTGCGCTCCTGTCTGTGTCATTCCAAGGAACTCCCCGCGGAGTCTCTGCGGGATGTGTGTGCGATGTCAGGCGGAAGGGAGAAATCCCAGCAAGGTGGGGAGCTCTGTGGGATGTTAATTTCTGGGTGCTGGTGTTTCATGATACAGAAAGGAAGGAAAGGGAAGACCTTTAGAAATGACAAATTTCTTTGGAAGCCAGTTAGAATTGGAGAATCAAATAGGTAAAAACTGCAGGGTAGATTCAAGGAGATTAGGGTGGTATCTCATAATGCCCGTGTGGAATGTGAAATTCTGCGAACATAAGCATCTACAAATACATAGTTTTGTGACAGTAAATGCCTCAGTTAACTTCAGTGTTTGAAGAATGAACATGTGTCTTTTTCCTTCTCTGTCTGTAACCATAAGACACACTAAGTTTTATTCTCTTCTTTTTTTTCCTTCTCCAGTTCCTTCAAATCTAACAAGATACCAGTTCCAACTCACCACACCCTTTTTGTCTCCAGATCAATTTTGATTGCTTGTTTTCTGATGCTGTTAGCTGCCCTGAGTTCATGCACAGCAGGGGTGACATGCTAGCTCAGGATCAGGGGCTACACTGGTTTTCTGTCACCTCTACAAGTGACCATATGTCATCTGGTTGGGATGCTGGTCTCATCCTGTTCTTCTCCCTCTCCACTTGTCAGCCTTGACCACCGGGCTTGGTACTAGTTGTCTTTGCATATTCAGGGTATTTTTAGGCTGATTTTTTTTTTTTTCTGAGTAATTCAACTCCATGGGAAACTGACTGTTTGGAAATGCTTTTGACTAGACTTCCTACTTGAGTGTATTGCAGTTTGGCACACACAGACTCGGTGTGTGGTAATCCAGAAAAGTAAACTCTCTTCCCTTAAGCATGTCTCTGTTGTTATTTGTGTGAAATATCTAGTTGCCCTATACTGTTTGGGATGAATATAGAGTGGCTGTGTTCTCATGAGGATCATATGGAGTCACAGGTCTGTGTGGAAAGGGCATTTACAACTTGTGAAAATTGTTCTCTTTTTGGAGACCCTAATCTTGAGGTGTTGGCTCAAATGATTTAAACGTACATTGCCAACCTTAGTGTCTGCACATCGACTTTCTGGGTTGTCTGAGCAAGCATGTGACTTTGTAGAATCTAGCAAAGTCAATCTTAAAGTAGAAGGATGGATCATCTTTATTTTTGAAAGTGATTGTTCTATCTATGCTTGAAGGGAGAGTGCTTTGAAAGAGTCTTTGAAAATACAGTATCTTAACTAACCATTGCCCTGGAGGAGTTTATTGCTTTTCTGCTTTGCATCTTTTTAAAATGAATTTATAAACCAAGTATCTCTGGATTAACAATCTTGTCCAGCATTTCAGAATTTCCTTCAAAGTCAGATATGTTTAGCCTGTTCAAGGACTTTTAAGGCTTCATGCAGGAACAGCGTGGTGGGAGGAAGAAGACAGAAAGATGAAGTTGCAAGGACTTGATCCTGTCAAGCTGATGAGGTAGTTTGCTTTAGTGATTCTCTTACAGGGGCACGAGACTGAGTAGGAGCAGATTTTCCCTTAGACAAGTGTGTGGGCTGGCTGAAATATGGTCAGGAAATGGAAATGAGATTACTATAGTAACAGTTACACACCTACACTCCTCACACGTTTTGGATTATTAGCTGTCTTTTCTGACTTGTTACGCAGCGTGTGTAGTGGGGGTGAGTTAGTGCAGCTCTGAGAGCCTTTACTTTTCTATTTCCTGTATTTGTTTAAGTTGGCCGTGGTGTTTTGCTAGCTTGATTTTTAAAACCAGTTATTTGAAAAACAGCAAAAAAGGGAGCTGTTGGAGAGGCCCAAATGCTTACATTAAACACTCTGATAAAGGCAGGGCACTCAGCCATTTCTTTCCCTCCTTAGTGCAGAGCATGCAGAGCAAAATTTCTGAAGTGTTGGAAAAGGTTCTGTCTGGGAAGGAAAGGTCAACAGAAAGAGAAGAGAAATGGTGGCCTGTCACGCCTAGGGAGGATGTGAACAAGGCCTGCTCCTCTGGAAGACAGTGCCAAGATTATGGACGAGAAATTCCACTTTAGACTCCCTCTCCGAACTGGAGCAATGCCGATGATACTGTGACTATAAATGGAATTTCTCTGGCTCTTCTGGGCTGCCTTAAGATGCTGCCATCACTGAGTGTTATGGCCACAGAGGCAGGAGGCAGTTACATCTCGAACTGCTGGAGTGGTTTTTGATAGGATTTTGCATCTTGTGACCTGTAAAAGTACTTTGAAGAAACTGTGCCCGAGAAGCAGTTTAGGCATAATTAGGCTACTACTGCGCTGGCCTTGAAATGGGTTCTTGTTTCCTGTAAATGTTTCCTTCTTAGCTTTTCAGTGAGTTTAAACCATTTATAAATACAGATAGGTGAGAATGAGAGCTTGAAAAAGTCGGAAAAACCTAGAACCTGGAGATGTGTGTCACAGCAGCTTGTTCTGTCACAGGAATACTGTTTACTTACAGTGTAGTCCAGCTGCTATTTAAAATTCCCAGGTTCCCATGTCACTTGTGGATGTACACAAACAAATCCTGCATTAGGTAATCCATGAAGTCATGTGTGTTAAGTCAGCATTTGGTGGCAAGCATCAAGTGAAGTTATATATATACAGAATTGGTATTGCATCTGTCTGGAAGGTAACCTCATTTTTTATCTGTCTAGCTTAATCACTTTTCCTCTGGGCTTTGTTGATTTAGGTAGGAACAGGATTGTAGACAAGTGAGCATGTTAGGTCAATCGTAACCGTGTAGTAGTGAAAAAAAGAATTTCCTTGAAGGAGACGTAACCTGAAGCATTAGCAACTCTTTTGAATATAAGAATGAGCTTGTAGTTATAAATATTTGACAAAAAAGGACTTCATTTGGCAACTAACCTTTAATGGAATGTTAAACAAGTCAATAGAGGAAGTTCTTAGCTGGGAAAGTGATTATTCATTGTTATCCATCAAAATAATTACCCATTAACTAAGATAAGGACCCTAGGGGATTCCAAGGGCTTGTTCAGGAAACGATCTGTCAGGCTGGAGCGAGCTGTTTATGAGAGCTGGAGCACTTCCTGGGAAGAGGAAGGAACCTCAGCGGGTTCCTGGCGGAGCGTCACCAGTGGGGACCGGCACACACGGCGCTGCCGTGGTGGGGAGCTCTCTCTGCTGGGCTGTGGGGTCAGCACCTTCCCCCCAGCTCTGAGGTTCTCCATGGCTGCAGCCTTGGGGTCCCAGGTGAGGCAGGTGCCCCTCTGCTCTGGATGAGCAGTCCGGATGCTGCCTTGAGTAGCCCAGCTTAGTTTCAGCTCTCCGCGTTCCTGATTTCCTGTCAGCAGGCCCTTAGTCTGGAAATAACATGACGTTTTTCAGGCACAATTTCCTGTCCCCAATAGTAACTGGCCCTGAAACTGGTCTAGAAAGTCTGAGGTGTAATTTATAGATTGAAATAATGCTAAAGGACTAAGATTTGGAGGGAATTGGATCGGATGCTCTGCAACAGGGTGGAGATTTCAGATGACATAGGAATAAAGTTATCTGCTTGTGTCAGTCTGTGTGCTAGGGGAAGAACAACATGCTGTGAGCAGTGGGAACACTTTTCCCCTTGAGGTTCTCATTCCTTAGTTTGGTGTGCTTTGAGATATGGAGCAAAAGTCAGGATATGGATTTCAAACTGCTCTCATGCAGGGAGAAAACACACGACAACATGTGAGTCCCAGCACAGGGGGGAGCAGGAAACAGTGTCAGGTGTCCAAATACATCAAAACAGTGAACTCTGTGGCTTTCTGGAAGAGAGTCAGGTTATATAACTGCAAAATTAGATCCTGGGACCCAGCTAGAGAAAAGATCACGCATCTCAGAGGAGCTCTTCAGCAGTATAACTGGTTAAAATGTGAAAATATAGAACAGCTTGGTGGGTTTTAGTAGTGGGGTGACTTCCATGCTATATTCTGGAAGTAATTAGGCCATTTTAAATTTGTGTGACGTACAGTGAGAGACTTTAAATGCCTGCTGTCAGAAATTTGTTTACTAGAAAGTAGGGCTGTTCTTCATATTATCCAAACTGGAGAGATAAGAACTTAAACCTTTTGTCTTTGTGGTTGTGGGTGTATTTCCACGCTGGTCACGTGCTGGCATGAGTGCAATATGTGGTCAGTGGGATGTTTCCTCCCAAGTTGAAACACAAGCTGATAGGACACCCCTGTGTTTTACAGCTGAGCCTTTGCTCAAGCTTGGTAGCTTTATACAGTTTTAAACATAGGAATCTAAAGCTAATTGTTTTCTTTGGTAGTTGTTCCTCAGCAGCTTTTGCCAGGAAGGTGCTGCTGTAATGATTAGGACTCTGGCTAAGCATGTTGTATTTCGATATTTCATCTTTGTTTTAAGCTTCCCGACTGCCATGAAATTTCTAGGATCTTGGGTGGAGGCTGGAAGGGCTTTGAAGGGAGAGTGTAATATTGAAGGTCTTGTAGTTTTGGTTTGTTGTTTTGTGTTGTTTTTTTTGTTTGTTTGTTTGTTTTTGGTTTTGTAATGTTGGGTCTTTTGTTCCTTGCTGAATGCAATGCACTTGATACAGCTTGGCACTTCCCAGCTCCTCTGTAGAGCTGGAGAAGTTCAAGAGATGGGAATGCACATGAATCACCTCAAGTCTCTTGAGAGCAGCAGTAGTCTGGAGAGGCTGGCTCAGAGCTTTATAGTCTCCGTCTCATCTGCCACACAGCACGATCTGTGTTGCACCAGATGTTGCTTAGAGGGTCTGTGTGACTTGACACAGATGGTATGAAAGGGTCTGGAACAGGGCATCAAAAGTAGAGGGGTTAAGGCATGATTTTGGATGAGAGAACTGTGTCATGTTTGTATTACATTCCAAAGCAGTGAAGAGGCAGAGCTGGTGTTTTAAATTAACATGTGTGTTCTGGAATCATTTACTTCATCCACATTAGCATATATTCCACTTGTGCTTTGATAAATAGCTCTCTCATCCAGCAGAAATGGCAGGTTTATTTAATGAAGCATGAAATAAATCAGCAGGGGAAATCAAGGGGAAGACACGTCACTGACAGCTCCCTTCCCTAATGTCTCTACTTCTCCTTCTTTGAAAAGGAGAGGGAACTCTAGCAACGATATTTTGTCAGTGTGTTTATTTAGGAGCCTGAATATTCATTGAGGAAGGGTATCTGATTTCTTCTGCTTTTCAGGCAGGGCTTAGTATGTAAGCATCACTTGCATGGTGGCTGATTTGTTGATTGACTGACTTGTCTAACACTGGAGAGATCAGGACTTCAGAAGCTCCTTTTCAAAGCCTGAAAGGCTTTCCTCTGACCTATCCAAGGCAGACTGAGGTATCCATGAAGTGAACACCAGCACTTTTTTGCCATGGGAAGAACTTGTCGTGGCTCATGCTTGGTGGGCATCAGTTTTATCTCATGGTAAACGAAATGTCTTGGTCTTCACTTTAATTGCTTTGAATGACAGTGCTCCTTAGTCACTTAAAGAGAAACTACTCATGTCTTTTGGGTTGTGAAAACAGAGTTGGCCATCTACCCGTGATGGAAGTGTTTAACTGTGTCACCTGACCCGCACACTATTAGCAAAGGCATTCAACAAAGTCACGCTAGGCGGGGATTCATCAGGATTAGGTGAACACAGCAAATGTTCAAGAAGAAGAAAAGGAGCGGAAGCTGTGTGAGGGGTGAATTCTCTTCAAAAGAGCTTGGAGGCCCGTTTCAGCCTGCTGTTGTTTCTGCTTTGTCCAGGTTTCGAGGGAAGCGTCTGTGGACACAACGTGGACGACTGCCCCAACCACAAGTGCCTGAACGGGGGTGTCTGTGTGGATGGGGTGAACACCTACAACTGCCGCTGCCCGCCGCAGTGGACAGGTACGTGCCCTGGGCCACCAGCACGGGGATGGTCTTGGCCCCTTGGCCCCTTGCCTGTGGCTGCAGTCTGGGGCAGATGCCAGTGCAACCCTTAAAAGAAAAGCTGTTGGCATCAAAACCACCACAGCAAGGGACAATTCCTCCCTGAGCTGCACTTCTGGTGTGGATATACTTTGTAAATGGCTAAATGTTTTCCGAAAGCACAAAACACGGCCTTGCTGTTACAGCTGTGGATATTTGCTGACACATTGAGGGGTATTTCTAGGCTGAGATAATGATCATGTTGATTATAGTAATGCTGCCGAAAAACAGGGCAAATCTGAAAGGTAAGGGAAAAAGGAGGGAAGAGAAGTGTATGTATGGGAACCTTATGGTTTTGCTACTGTTATTTTCCTGCTTGACTTATTTTTATCTAGAGTTCTCTGACTAGCAAACCTACTTTTGCTTCATAAATGAGTCTCTTTTTACTCTGAGTCTGAAGGGGAAAAAAGTGTGAATTTCAAGAAAGTGTTATGCACAATATAAGGAAGCAGCTTACAGGAAACTCAGTGTCATATTTAGTTGCAAAATGTCTCCATACCTCAAAAATAAACAAACACCTCCGGTTATGGGGTGAGTTTTTTTGAGTCATACTAATCTTTCTTAGCTGGTACACTTTTTCGGCTCAGTATGGTTTTGCCCTTATTTGAAAATCATAGAGGGGAAAAAAAGTTTTTAAAATGCTTTTTTCCTCAAAGAGCATTCATTCTGGTTTGTCATTAACTGCAAAGGAGGCTACCAGTTAAGAACTCTCATTAACTTAAAATAATTATATATTCTTAAATGAAGTTAAAACCACATAAGAGTGAAGTGCTCCACAGCTTGCATAGCTTTTTGAAACTATATGTAAATAGGAGAACATGAGTCCTCCCCTCAATGAGCAAGTGTCCTTGCTCCTGCACTACTTCTCCATGTCCTGAAAGCCTGCAGAAAGTGAAACCTGTAAAGGAAAACATGAGAGCTTGGGTGTGGAGACAAGCAACCCTTAGTGACCCCTATAGTCTTGCTCCATTCCACTGAAATTATAACCCTTGTTATGATTTCTGGCATCTGTCGGTAGCAAATTAATCTGTCTTACTCCCAAGCACAGAGGATATAATGATCAGGAGCATACAATCTCCAAGGGATTATTCTGGCATCATAAATTTAGCTTGGCTGACAGGATTTAGATGGATGTCTGCTGTCAGATAGGGATGACTGCTGCAACTCACCTGGAAGAGACCTTGGTCTCTCAATCACAGGCTGTGATTCTCTTTGGTTTTGTGGTAGATTGTTTCCCCAACCAACTCTTTGCAGTGCAGTTGTGGTGGTTCCCTCTCTGAACCTCTTATGGGCTCTGAGTAGCATTGGGAAAAGCTGTGAGAATGTTGTGGCCTTTCTTGTGCCATCTTTATCCCATGGGGATGGTGTTTCCAGAAAACCTTGTGTGTGTGAGGGATGCTTCCTTCCAGGGAAACCCTGGAAAGAGAGAGGAGCTTCCCAAGCATTAGGTTCCCATGGCTCTCTTAACACAATTTAATGGAATGGGCCTTCTGAGAATTTCCTTGTTTATGGTGCAGCTGAGGTTATCAGTGCAGCAGTGGTTTTAGGTGATGGCTTCTCAAGGCTGTTGCCTTTCTAGGCTTAGGTCAGTGTGGAAATGAAAACAGTCTCACAATTTAGGAAGCAGCAGCTTGACTGTTTGAACAACAAAGGTTAGAACCTTTATGTAACTCAACTGTCCTGTCTGAAGTGCACAGTGCAAGTTTCTGTGACTCCTCTCCATCATCTCAGTAGCATTTTTGTGAAAGAAGCCTTTTTTTTTTTCTGAATGGACTTCAATCCCTTTCCTACATCTTCAATTAGAGACCGAGGAGGTGAGGAAAACAATATACATTCAGCTTCAAGATATGAGAGGTGACACTGAGTCAGGGCACAAAACAGAGAGGATGGATAGAGGACTTCTGCAATAGTTTGGAGAGAAAGATGATGTTTTTTGAAGGTTAAACTGTAGTTGGTGCTGACAGGAGTAAACAATAAAACATGAGTTATTCGGCAATAAGGAAATGCATAAGTGCAGGTCCATCCTTTACACAAAGGGGTTTTATAACATTTTAAATCATCTCTAAGGTAAGTGAAGAGGGGAGAGCTGAGCAGGAAACTCTTTTGGAGTCTGTCCTGATAAATGTTGTAGTTCAACAGAGCTAAACTGCGAGAATGAACACTTCAGGAAAACAAAAGCTTCCAATGAGATCATGAGTTTAGAGGACATTGTGTACTCCTAAAAAAAAAAAAAAGGGAGGGGGGGGGCAAATACCCATATCTGTAAGGAAACAGCCGAAAATGAAAGGATGTTAATTTTTCTAAAAACACCTGACAGTGTAGATATGCTATCTTTGTAACAGTCCCTGCTTTCAAATACTCATCAACTATTCTTGGGGAAGATTGAGTTTCTCTGCAGTTTGTCTTAATCTTTGTGCTGTGGGTGATTCTCTCTCGTGTTTGTTAGTATGGTTTGTGTTTCATAGCATAGAGAAAGCAGTCCCATTCCTTGCTAGGAAAATCAAGAAGCTGTACTGCATCTGATCAAGACAAGTTTTGTGTAAAGTAATATTGAAGCAACCTTTACTGAAACAGAATCTATCCCAGTTCCTTTTGGTAACCATCTGCCTCTTGTAATTCCCTGACAGGTGGTAGGCTGGGCTACATAACTATGCATTTTTTTAAAAAAAGTCTTTTTTTCTGCTTGCTCCTACCTTTTGTGATGCTGTTTGCCTTCAGTCTTATTTCCTGCTCCTCAAACAGAGCTGACTGCTCCTTTTCTGTTGAAGTGCCTGCCTTCTCATTCTCATTTTGCTGTTTTTTCCGGAAAGATAAAATCTTGCCTTTCAAAAACAATGATGTGAAATTCCTGCTGTCACCAGCGTTTTTGTCACCTTCAAAGTTCTCGTATTTCATATGGTTACAGTGATTATCAGTCTCACAAATTTGTAACTGGCAAGGCAGTCTCGGGTGTGTTTGGGTGAAACTGCCCCAGATCTTTCCCGTTGCTGAATGTTAACTGATTGTTGGTTTGTTTAAAGATGACTTTATCTTGTCCCAGGATACGGCCTTTGTTAGAACCAGTGTTTGTTGGGCCCTTTCAAAGCACGGTGGTGCAGATGTGTAATGAAGCTCCACCTTTCCTTGGAAACAGTCCTGGGTGCTTTTGTGAAAGTGTGGAGTCTATTCCTCTGGCATGACAGGCCAGAGAATTTGGTGTAAGTGTGGTTTGAG
Source organism: Illadopsis cleaveri (assembly GCA_013399915.1). Lineage (NCBI taxonomy): Eukaryota > Metazoa > Chordata > Aves > Passeriformes > Timaliidae > Illadopsis > Illadopsis cleaveri. The sequence continues at coordinate 123,633 of VXBB01011476.1, forward strand.
CCAGTTAGCCAAAAATCCTGGCTAATGTCAGGATAAAGAGCCATGTGAAAACTGTTTTATGCTGCTGTTCTTCAGCCTCATTGTGGTCTGAGGAGGAAAGTCAATAACTTCTCTCCCTGCTCACAGACACTCTTCCCTTTCCCTTGAGCTGGCTCTGGGATTTGTTGGAGTGTGCCACTTTTTAACTCCCTAATCTAGTAAAAAAAAATCCTGCCCAGTTGCCTTTTTCCTTTGTTCTTTCCCTTTCTTGCCTTTTTTCTTTTGTTTTTTCTGGGATCGGGAATTAAAATTCACAGGGCAGTCTCGTGGTGAGTGGATGCAGAGGGAAGTGATGGCAGTCCAGGGCTGAAAGTCCTATGGAAGATTAGGGTGTCCTTCCACACACATGGGGAAACCACCTGAGAATTTAAAGGCTACTCAGTCATTCTAGCTACAATTTATCTGAAGAAGCAAAGCTTGGTTTAAATGCACCTGTTGATTCTGTTGATCTAACCTGTGCAGCTTTGGGTCAAGAAAGATATCTTGAGAATTTGGGTGTCTAAGTGATTACCAATATTAAATGCTGTAAATGCTTATGTTTTTCTTGTGTGTCTAAGAAAGACTCCTGCCCCCTTGGAAAGTCTTCAGTGTTTCAGAGGCTCACCATGAATCTGTCTTTGGCCCAAATCATGTTTCAGGAGCAGTGCACAGCAGAGATAAAGACTTGTGCCCTCCCTTGAGTTAGGTCTTTTGGACAGTTTGCTGCATCAGAAGCTGTGGGATGAGTCTCTGGGTTTGGGGGACCCTGTGCCCACTCTGCAGTGAGTTTTGGGAGACCTGCATTATAGTACTTCAGTTGCAGGCTTGGCCTGCTTGCTCCCTTTCATTATTTCTACCCCTGTGGCTGGGAAGACAAGACTCCCATGGCAGTTATATTTATTTAGGCTTTGTTTTCCCCTGAAAAGAGGGCTCCAGTGAACTGTATATTTTAAAATCTAGGCGACCTTTGTCTCTAAGGGGGAAGCACAGTGTGCTAACAGCTGACTCCACCAAAGAACTCCAGCACTGGGAGCTAGCTTAAGCAGCAAATGTTTGTCTTGAGCAGAAAAGCTCTTCAGGCAGCAGAGCTGTGCTTTTTAATTAAAATAGCTGTTAGCTTGGTCATATGCTCTTAAACACTAGCACAAGGGTTACTTTTTCTGCAGAGCTTTAGGCAGGAATTTTCAAAGTGGGGTGTTAAGGGTTCGATTCCTATTTAATTAGAGTAATATTTGCTCCCTACCTTTGAAAATTTTTCTTTGAAAATCTCAGTCTTAAACTCTGGGCAACCATGACTTTTCTTTGCTAAGAAGGGGAATAAAGATCAAAAGGCTAATATATAACTTTTTAATGTAAGATCATATGCTCCAGTATTTTATTTCTTAAAACTTTCTTTGCCAAATACCACTTTCCTCAGCTTCCATGTCACCCAAGTACACAGTGTTAGTTTATGACAAGTCATGGTAGTTTAGTGTTCAAAAAAATGCTGCCTTCATGGAGTACTTAGAGGGTCAAAATGTAGAGGAACTAACTCTGACAATAGGTGACATGGATGATAAATATTGAACATGATGCCAGTCTCCTAAATCATTAAATGTACATCCTTGCTATTTTATGGAGAGTGTTGATGATTATGTGACAGAAAGCCCTGTCAGAGTTGTTCTCTTTTCCCTCCTGGTGATCCTAAATGATGTCCCAAGACCTTTCTGTTGGCTCAGGGAGGCTGGGTCACGCTTCCATAAGAAGTGCAGTCACCTTGCCCAGCAGTGCAGCAGTGATCAGCTTTCTGGTGCTTTTCCAGGCTTTATTAAAAAGCAGAGTGGCCTCTTTGGTACTGGCTGGGATCTCTCTATGCCAGGCTTGACAAGTTGGCTGGTGTCACTGCAGTAGTATCTCCAAGAGACAGCTCTGAGAGAGTCCAAGAGGGATTATGATTCGTTTTCTTCCATCATGTTTGAACTGGCAGATACAAAGGGAGCAGGGAGCACGTGGCAGCCTCCAGAGCTGGCAGCTCCAAGTTTGAGTGTACAAATGATTTGAAGTGCTGGACACAAACAGACTTTATCCTGTACGTTGTTTGTTTCTCTTGTGGCCCTTGATCTCAGTGTTGTGCAGAGGGGATGGATTTCAGAGGCATTAAAAGTTACGCCCTTAGTCCTTTATCCGGTGTGGATTCTGGAACACCTACCACAACCTCCTGTTTGCTTGGTGCTGCCTTTCATTTCCCAACGGCAAGCCTTGGGTGGGAGGCAGCAGTAATAAGACACCTGAGGTGTTAACAGCTGAGCTGATCTGATGACAGAATGACAGCATCTAACTCAGACCACGCTGCTGCCTCTTCCCTTACGCCTTTGGTGACTTTCCAGCTCGGGAAATACTCTGAGCAGTCAAATGTGCCAAATGATCTCTTGTGGAGATGTCCTTGGGTTTTCAGCGCATCTTTTATGTGCTTGGCACAAAAACAAGATAGGCCTGACCCCTCTGCTAAGGCTGGGTTGGTGGACGTGTGCTCTGAGAGCAGACTAATAGGTAACAGTTGTTACATCTCCAGCTGACTTGTTTCTGGCAGTTTCTGTCCCTTCCCTTGTACTTAAAATGAGGTGATTTGTCTTTGGGTAATTACTGGAGATGGGTTGCTGAGATAGCTTGAGAATATGAAGCTTTCATTGTAAGTTTTGGCTCCAGCTGTTAAATTTTTTTGCCTCGCAGATCTTTTCACTTGTTTGGTATTTCCCTGATTCACTGGATTTTCCAGAGGAGGTAAAGAGGACAGAGCAGAGAGTAGCTTGGTGATGTGTATTTCCTGTGGGTGACTTTCCTGTCCTGCTGCTGTCCCCAGTCATTTCACCTGCCACCACCATATTAAACCAGCCTGTCATTAGTGCATCAGTTTTAATGAATTTTTAATGAATCGTGTTCTGATCATTTGTATTACTGCCTCTGAAGAGGTCAGTCAGGACTTCCCACTCTACCCAGTAGTCTGTGGGGAGTGATTTAGGGCAGTATTTAATGGATCAGGCAGTGCATAAGTCTCTTAAAGCCCAGAGTTTTGTATTTGGGGGTTGTAAAATCCCTTGTAAAAGCCCATTAGTTCCACTGCATGCTTCCCAGTGTGGTTATGAAATTAAGCTCTTTTCTCTACCATATTAGCCTAAAATAAACACAGATGCTTGCTTTGCTCATTACAATTGTAGATTCACCTTCAAGTGTTCAAATTCTATATTAAGCTATTAAATTTTATGATTTCTTTGATGGTATTTGATATCTATTTGAGATCTAATAAAAGCAAAACCAAAATCCCAGCATCTGAGGTTTGGGAATGGCTGCTACTGCTTTGCTGCTCTGGAAGAAAGATGCTGTGAGATCCTGGGGAAGAGGCACATTTCTGAGAGCTGTGATGCTTGTTCTTTAGAAAACTCCTGCAAGGGGAAAAATAGTCTGTTTCAGTCCTTTTTTTCTGGGGCAACTGTTGTAAAACTTAAGCAGGGAAGATCTTTACTAAACATACATGCAACTCTGGCAGGTGCAGACAGTGCAGTCCATGGAATGCTGTGTGCCCCTGAAGCCATCCTTGGAGCTGAAAGTATCAGTCTTATTTGTTGGTTTGCCTGCAGGGAGTTGTGGAGATGACTTTGTTGGAGGGTTCAGAATTTGGATGTGGTCTGAGCATCACACTTGAGATCCCTTTTGGTATTGCCTGTTTATTGCTTAGGACATTGTGGTCTGGATAAAGGTGTTGCCTCTTTCAGAGAAGTTTGCAGTTCTCTGGTTTGAGATACCTAGTGTCAATAAAACGAACTATGTAAACTATCAAATATTTTCTTTTGTAGACTTTGCCATGTGCTGTATCTTCCCTGCTATAACTGATGTATTATACTCTTTATTAGCTCTCTTTCACCCTTTGTGGGTAGCAATTCCTTTGTAAGTCTCCTAGGAAGTTCTTCTCTCCATTGGTCTGTCAGACTATGAACTCTGTTTTTTGTTCAGAGGTGGTGGCTTCAGTACTGCAAAATGTATTCCTGACTGAGGCTGTGCCATTGCACAACGAGTGTTTGCATTAGTTATTGTTCCTCGCAGTCAAATGTCTGCTCAGTGGTGTTTATTCTGTTGATTAAAGCTGTGATTGAGCTGAGGTCCCTGCTGAGCTCTTCTAGGGAAGCTGGTGTTTCCTCAAGGAGTGCCTAACCCAAACCTTCTGCAGCAAGTCTGTTTGCCTTTGTGTTTTGCTTGGCATTTCTGCCTTGAGCCTTGCCTGCTGTTGCACTGCCCAGCAGCCTCACTTGGTTGAATCTGTCTGAAATCCCTGGCTTCCTCTTGGAAAATATAAATGTTATTTTGTTAAAGCTGCCGCTGTCTTATGTTTCATCACCTTCTAGGTCATTAATTAGACACTCCAGTGCCTGTATGTGTTAATTGTTGCTGAACTGTTTCAAGGAGTATGGATAGTTCTGTGGGTTAAAGATTGAACTGAATGCTTTTACAAATACACAATTCAAAAAGATGGGAGCTGAAGTTTTTTTCATAGATGCCATTTTCACAGAATAACAGAACATGTAGGTTGGAAGAGACCTTCAAGATCATCGAGTCCAACCCGGCCCTGACACCTCAACTAGATCATGGTATCAAGTGCCACATCCAGTCTCTTTTTAAACACATCCAGGGATGGTGACTCCACCACCTCCTCGGCAGACTATTCCTAGAAGGCTCAATGGTTCCATGCAGTTTTGCCCTTTCTGTTTGCTGAGGAGGGTCACACAGGAGCAGGAGGAAACTGAGCTTTGAGCTGATGGATGCATGTTGGGTTACACTGTCAATGCAGACATTTTTCTTGTGTTACAAGAGATAACTGGACAGAGGAATGTCCTTCCCCAGCCAGATGTGGCCTGCCAGCTGGCATCTTGAATATACAAACGTGTGATTAGAGAGAAGAAACTGCATGGTCCTTTGGAGTGTGGCACTGATGACCTTCTGCCATGACTGCATTTGGTCATTTATACAAATACTGTTCCTTATCTCTTAGCCCCTTCTTGAGTCTTGATAAGACGCTGTTCACCTTCTCACTTAGTAGTCCTTTGAAACTTGGATTAAAAATGCAAACAGTTCTAATGGGCCATGCTTTTTTGAGCTACACTGTTTGTATTCAAAACCTGTATGGCAATCTTCGGAATACTTTGTGAATTAAAGTACTCTTTGAAAGAGTTTTTGTCTAGATCTGGTTTATAGTTCCCAGGTAGCCCTTTCAGGAGGGCTAGTGACATCTTCCCTGTGTGCTGTGTCTGAGATAAGTAACAAACTTCTTGAGCTACTGAGTGGATGGTGGCATAAAAGCTTCTTGAAACCCGATGCTCCCCTTCCAGTGAGTCTCTTAAGATTCTGAGGACTAGTCTGTGATTCTCACCAAGTCACCTTTTCAGTATCACTGAACTTGTAAGATATTCTGACTTCCAGTTCAGTCTGAGCCCAGTACTGGAGTGGTTGTGATTTTGAGAGAAATGGGATATTGCCATCTCCTCCCAGCTCAGTTTTCAAGGAACTGAATTTTTTTTCAAAGCACAGGAAAGTATTTTCACCCTTTGCCCTACAAAGTGTTTTTAGTGATTAAACTGTATTAGATCTGCTGTCAGGAGCTTTAGCCTCTGATACTCCAGCTGTGCATCAGCAGACTTGCCTGCTGTGAAGAGGCCAAGAAAATGTTCTCCTATATGGAAAGTCTGTTTGCCAAAGATGAAGTCCTCTGATTGAACTGTCTGAAGGTCCTGCATTCAGCTGTAGGATCAATGCAGTTGGAATTGAGGTTAATGCAAGCCCCCTAAAGTTTGTAGGATCAGCTTTTGGAGATGTCTGGTGCTGCTTTTCAGGATGGCTGTTTCACTGCCTGGTTTGTTCAAGCTAATGCTCCTCACTTTCTGTGTGGGATTGTTCTAATTTTGTGTGCTGCTTTACCTGTATAAATCAGGTTTTATTTTCTTTCTGTCATAAAGAAGGAGAATGGCTGGTTGTTTCTCATTAATGAGATCTGGTACAGCTACTTGAGGGAGGCCTTGAACCCCGTGTCTGCCAAAAGAGAAGCTCCTGGAGTTCCTTGCAGTTCCTGAGACTCTGAAAATGGGAGCAATCAAAGCAGCAAACATGTCTGACTTACTCCATATGGCTTTTCTGAGGGGAAATATGCAGGAAGTAACTTAGTTTCATAGTGGGCAAAAAGTGCTAAGAGTTGAAGGCTGTTCCCTTTTTCTACTTCTAGTTTTCAATTTTGAAATACCGCACAGACTAGCTGTTTACTTTATGCAAGGTCACTTAGAACCTGAGTCGGCATTTTACTGATTTCCCAGGCTCTGCAAATATCAAGGTCAGGCTAGGCTTTCATTACCTTCTTGGAGTAAATTGTGTTTCCTTTCTTGTTGTCTTTTATGTGTGTGTTTCCACATTTCCATCAAAATATTGTGCTGTTAGTGTGATCGCACTTCACTAGTTCAGCCTATGTTTACTATGTGTCTTTTAGAAACATAATTGAAACTAGTGAGAGCACAAGAAAAGAAATACCTCCACAAACTTGCAGCTAGATGAATTAACATTCAGTAATTGGAGCATTCAGAAGTTACTTGGGTTATGGGCATGTGTATTACACTGTGCAGTTTGCACAATCCATAATGGACTTTGCCCTTGGAAGTTGAATTTCTGTTCTGCGAATGAAAGACTTGATTCTTCCTAAAACTCTTAACAAGCAGAAAACAAGCTTGCCAACTACGTGGCTACAAATAAATATATTTATTTTGTTACAGTTAAGTCAAAGCAGCATCCCATAAGTAAATTGTTTCAGAGAACTCGTCTCATTTGATTTTAAATCTAACTCACCTGGCAGAGAGAAGTCTTCAGTTAAGAATGAGGTCTTTTTATTGAAATACACAATAGTAAAAAGCAATAGTTAGTTGTTTATTTATGCCTCTTAATATATTGAATTGAATTTCCTTTGTTTTTAAAACTAACTGCATTAAACTGGAGCTCCGATTCATATTCATAATTGAACACAAATACAATTGTATTGCAAAAGGGGCATTAGAAATTGGAGAAGCCAAGTGTGGACCAGATTCAACGAGCTCAAGTATGGTATGTCTTTAAAATACAGTTCAACTGCTTGAAGAAGTTTGAGCTCTGTATTTTTCTTCTCTTGAGGAGGCATTGATAGACCTTTTAAAAGTTTGTTTTGGTTTAGGGCTGCAGAAAAATGGAATAGCCGAGGACATAGGGTTATTGCAAGGGCATCAATGATGTCACTTGGTACTGTCCCTTCTAGAAGTGGAGGGTGAGTAATAGTAAAAAAAAAACCTAAAAAAAGTCCTAAGTGTTGGTATTACTAGTGACACTTGAAATGGGAAGTCAGAACCAAGCCCTGATAGTTTATATGGGAGATTAGTTAGCCCATCTTTGCTTAAAAAAAATCACAACAACAAAAAAAGTCCCCCAACAGCAAAGAGCGTGCAAATTAAAAGCGTGTACTCCCACGCTCAGTCACCCTTGCTGAAAGCCCAGAGAATGTTACATTTCATATAATGAGTTATGTTGTATTTCGTATGTTGAGTTGTGTTCAGCCAGTCAAAAGGCAAATGATTTTTTTGGGAGGCACCACATTGTGGTGTGGCTGAAACCTCTTCACGCTTTGGTGGGCAGCAGCTCAGACTGGCTGAGCCAAAAGGATGTGAGCACTGTGAGGGTTCCTCAGAGAGGGCATCCTTTGATCTGGGCTGGGCCCCCTCCAAGAACAGAAGGAAAATCACTTTTATAATAAGCAAATAATGTCTTGATTATTTTTTCTTGGAGGAAGTCGATTGTGTTGAGCTGCAAGATACGTGTGACACGTGACTGCTCAGAACCAGCCACTGACTCTTTTCAGGACGGCCACTGATAAGCCACCACTGGAAGCTCCTGAACAAACCACTTCTAGTGTGACAAATGCATGGTTGGTTTGTTCATAATGCACAGAGGTGTTTTACAGGTAACAATAGCAAGGGTTTGAGTTCTCCCCAACTGTTTCACTCAGCAAACCAGGAATTGAGGATTAATTCTGAAAACTCTACTGTAATTATCATTACTGTCAAAGTTTTGTTATGGTTTTTCAAGTGATAAAATTATTGTTTTGAAATAGTCCTACCAAAGAGTGGAACATATGCACAGAACACGGTTGTGCAACTTATTTTTTAATAATAATTTTATTTTTTTGCCCCTAAGAGGAAAAAAAACCCCAAGTCTCATGGGATCAAAGGCTAGGATTTATCTAAGTACTGTGGAAAAAAAAAAAGGAATCATGAGTATAGTAGCTGGAGATGGTTAAGTTTGGACATTTTTAGATTCCTGCTGGTGATAACTATTTCAGTTTGATGTATTGGAGGAGGGTGTGTCTGTGCTCTCACATCATTATTTCTGGGGCATTAATAAACAATGTGACTTATCAACATCTAATAAGTATTTTTAATTTGGCAAGCCTAAGTAAGCTGGAGCCCAGGTGCATTGGCAGAGAAGACCTGTGGCCTGCTCTTGAATTTCTTATTCTTGGAATACAAGGGGAATTCCATGCAAGTGTAAATGTGCAGCAGATAGAGCAGCTGGAGAAGAGAAATCTTGTGGTAAAAGCACATTTATTAAAGAGCCTTGACCCAAATAACAGAAAGCTGCTGGAAGCCAATGACAGAGGAGATGATGTCAGCTGGGGAAGGGGAGAAGGTCACATCAAAAAAATCAAATTTTACTCTCTGATAAAGGGCCATCTTCTGATGCTGTGTGCATCCTATCAATGTTTTAGGAAGGGTGGCAGAAGCAAGTTACCAAGAAGTGTTAAAAAAAAGAAGGGCAAGCTTTCAGTGCTTAGAGAGTTTTTAATGTAACTGAAAGGAGAGAAATAGTTTATCAAGAAGTAGATTATGGACTGTGACCAGTACTCTGTGGTGTGCACCCCTATGCCAGCCTGGGAAGAAATGAGCTGGTGCTCATGAGGTTTTATCTGTTCAGGAAACTTAAAATGACTTGAAACTTCAGCTAAACAATTTTGGCTTAAAAGTAAACTGTGCAACTTTAATGGGGCAGATGAATAACTGTTGAAGCAAAATATTATTGCAAGTGGTAGGCTCTCTAGATTTTGATGTCAAAGCAAGATGGATTTCAGCAAAAAAAAAAACTTCACTAAGTGTGAATTGCAGAGCTTTCCATAGATGTGATTGTAAAGTTCAGCATCCTTTGAAAATTATTTCGTATTTATTAGTCCTTTGGCCCTTTTCCTTAAATCTCTCTGAGGGTGTACATTTGTTTTCTTCTCTCTAATATCTCCATTCATAAGAATATTTTTAGATCATTTGTTTTGTTACTAAAAAAAAAAAAAGGGTAGCCTCTCAACAACTAAGCAACCCCCAGGTATTTGTGGTTGTCTGTACAATACCTGGGGCAAGGAAAATTAGTATTTCAAGTGGAAGAGTTTTAAGAATTCTATTCTTCCTCACTAAGTAATCATCATTGAATAATTATATAGGAAAGAATTATGCTCTTCTGACAAGTGTTGCCTTGCTGCTGGCCTGTCGATACTCCTTTGGCCAAGATTTTCATGTCACACCATCTTTTCTCTTAGTCCCTCTGGCTGCCCTGTAGGCAGCCCTTCATTCTTTTTGCTTCTCACCTCCTCACAGATGTATTTCCAATATGCTACAGGCTGCCTGCTGGCTCTTACACTGCACCTTTCTAAACTGATTCTTTTTAAAGTCACTCTTTTTAAAGTCATTTGCAGCCCAGCTCCTGCTTTGGGGTTGTTTAGGGATGCTGGTTGTCTTTTCCTGATTTGATGACAGTGCTGTGGAAGTTCTGGCACTCAAGTGTGCTGGAATTATGGAGCAGCAGTCAGGGGACTGCAGCGTTCCCTTTGGTCATGTTGTCTGTGCAAGAACCTCCTTGAGTCTGAGCATCTGAAGTGCCCATAAACCTGCTTGTTTCTGTGCCCCAGGCCAGTTTTGCACGGAGGATGTGGATGAATGCCAGCTCCAGCCCAATGCCTGCCAGAACGGGGGCACCTGCACCAACCACAACGGGGGCTATGCCTGTGTCTGCGTCAACGGCTGGAGCGGGGACGACTGCAGCAAGAACATCGACGACTGCTTCACTGCCTCCTGTGCCAACGGCTCCACCTGCATCGACAGGGTGGCTTCCTTCTCCTGCATTTGTCCAGAGGGAAAGGCAGGTGAGGGCACAAAACGTGCATGAGTCTGGAAGGTGCTTCCTGGGGTTTATGCACTTGTTTAAAGCGGTGTGTTTATTTCACGCACTTCGCCACCAAAAGGAAAAGCACTGTCCTTGAGGAAAGAGCTGTTAAACCCCTATAGCCTGGCACAAAGAAGTATTTGTACCAGGCTAAGAGACAAACCTATTAGAGTTTAGGTTGCAAGGAAAGATCTTTTTCTAGCCCTTAGCAGGATCTGTATTTGCTTAAGAAGTTGCACATGAATGTGACTTGCTCTATGCCCTTTATAATAATTGTATGAAGCCAGAAGGGAAATTTAGATATTTTTATGTGATTGTGTTAGCATCTGGGCATCCTCACTGGTATAGTGGAAAATTTTCTGGTTAAGGTTAGGTGAAATTCTGTCTCTTAACTACAGGGAAATAAAAGTGATCTGCATATCTGAATTAAAGTGAGCTTCATGTGCACCTTTTCAGCTGTCAGAAAAATTATCATGCTGGTTTGAGAGAGGAGCTAGTTAACTGCTCCAAGGATGAGATTTTGATAATGGTCAGCCATTTTCCTGCTTCAGAAGTCCTGGAGACACTTCCAAAGTAACAGAATTTGTGTTTAAATTTAATGTGCTGTAAGCGTGTGATGAATTCCCTATGGTAGTTCATAGACTCAAGCCTGTAAGATATTGCTCAAGTTTCTAGCTGTGAGAGTCTCTATTTGTGTAAAATTTGTGTAAAATACAGTCTGACTGGTGCATCTCTCTATTTCAATAAACTCTTGGATGCTTCTTTAGGTCTTCTGTGCCACTTGGATGATGCCTGTGTCAGCAATCCGTGCCAGAAAGGTGCTCTGTGTGACACCAACCCTGTGAATGGAAACTACATCTGCACCTGTCCCCAAGGCCATAAGGGAGCAGACTGCACTGAGGATGTGGATGAATGTGCAATGGGTGAGTTTCTGTTTGCTCTCTGTGAGTGCAAGAGTACACATTTTGTCATAGCTTCTCCACATACATGAGACTCCTTTCGTGTTCTCCCCCTTCAATTTCAGTGTCTTTAGATGCATTTTAAACCTTACGTGAGACCTGGGGCAAAGGGCTGAGCCAGAATAGTTGTCCATGTTTGAACTGGAATATGAAAAGCAGCGATTTTAACCATTCTTAACCATTCTTCCTTGTGCAAGAAGGGCTTTGGCACTGTGTGAGGAGTGCATGCAAACTGTTGTGATAATTAAGCTGTCCCTTGGAACTGCAGGGTACAATGACAGCACTGCGGTTCATGTGGGAGCTGTTGCAGCTACGGCCTTGGTAGAAATATATCAAGGCTGTTTGACAGCCAGAATATGGCTGGATCTTTTGAGTGCCTTCCAAGATTGGTGACCACGTGGGCTTTTAAAGCTGTAGTTCTCTGATAGCATGCTGTTGTGTTGTTTTGGGGATTAACTGGACTCTTACAGACTTACTTACAGTTTTGTAAGTGCTCGTTCATGCTTCTAGAGTGTGATGCGTGAAGGTAATGCCTAACCAGCACTCATGGAAGGGCTGGAAAGAAGCACTTCTTTGAATTTTGTTCCTCAGTCTGCATTGCACAAGGGTGCTGTTCCTTTTTGAAAACACAAAAAGGACCGGTTTGGTTGTTTTGTGGCTGCGGCGGCGTCTTGTCAGCCTCAGGAATGAAGTAAATGTAAAATGTGATCTGGAAATAAGGCCCTGAAAACACCATTAGTTCTCTAATCCATGCTAGCTGATACTTTTCTCTTAAGAACTGTCATTAGCAATATGAAGCAGAGTTAGTCCTCTGGTCCCTGATGATGACAGCAATCCTTTTGCCCCTGACAGGCAAGTAACGGCCACTGTTTTCTTCAGTTGCCTTTCCCCAGAAGGATGAACGGTCTTTCCCCAATATTACTTGCCAGAAAGGAATGCCCGCTGGAAAAGACCATGACTAATAAAGAATGCTGTGGCTTTCCTGCTCTGAGGAGAGGTTTTGACACACATGCATCTATGCTTTTCTTGCAGCAAACAGCAATCCATGTGAGCACGCCGGGAAGTGTGTCAACACAGAGGGCTCTTTCCACTGTGAGTGTTTGAAGGGCTACACAGGGCCTCGCTGTGAGATGGACATCAATGAGTGCCACTCAAACCCCTGCCAGAACGATGCCACCTGCCTGGATAAAATCGGAGGGTTCACGTGTCTCTGTATGCCAGGTGAGGGGAGTTTCTGACAAAGATGGGACTTCCAGCACAGAAAGAAACCAGAAGGCAGAGCTCAGGGAGAGCTGCCAGCTCTGCTGAGGTGGAACACAAAGCTGCAAAGGGGTGAGGCTAAATGGTGAGAGACAGCCTGCTGTGGTGGCACCAGCCAGGAGGACCTGGCATTTGTGCGTGGGAGGGAGAAAGCAATTAGAGGGCTGAGAAAGAAACCAATCTCTGCATCAGAGAAGGAAGTCAGCCTTCTGAGCTGAGTATGTGTGGACCTATTTGTTACTATGCCTGGTAAAGTGCATGTGCAGAGTCTTCTCTTTGTAAAATCAAAGCAGGTGCAACCTTTAAAAGAGTGACTGTGTTTTGAGATGTGCATATGATGATTTGGGGTTTGGGGTTTTTTCTTTGCTTAAAATACCCCAAATAATGCAAGCTCCCATTGAACTGAGGAAGTCACTGTAAAAAAAAGCTACTTGATTGAAATTGTGCATGTAAAATTTGCATGGCCAACGTAACCAATGACCAATGTTAGCCTTCTATTTTGCACTCTGATAGAAAGTGGTGAAAAAAAAAAAAGGATGCAAGTTGCCAGTTACACATACTCATAAAGTAGTAAAAACATAAATATAAATAAACCATTGTGACCCCTGCAGGTGATCAGCTGATACCATGACAATTACAATGAATTTTTATTAATATAGTATTTATTGATATATAACATGTCTTGAAAGGTGGAATGCTAGTTCCAGTTTATCTTGTACTCTGCCATTAGCTAAAAGCCCTTGAGCTAAAACTATTTGTTGTGTTTGTTTATATACCTTTTACAAAATAATTAACCCCTTCTCAAGTGGGAGAAAACATTAGATGTCAATTCAGCACAGTCTTCTGCTATTGCTGGTTAGGTGAGCATCTTCAGCAACAGTGAAACCTACACAATCAGCATCCCATTTTAACCTCTGGAGTATATTCTTACCTCACAGTTTCTGTCCAGACTGCAAACTTGCAATGAAACTCTGCTTAGACTTTCAGCACTGGTATAATAGGCAGTTACACTCTCAAGGGCACTTTCTACGGCCTTCAGTCACCTCTTCTTATTTATTATTACTTTTTTAACAGGTTTTAAAGGAGTTCACTGTGAAGAAGATATTGATGAATGTCTAAGTAATCCCTGTGTGAACAATGGAGTGTGTCTTGACAAAGTCAACCGCTTCCTCTGTGTCTGTCCTCCTGGTGAGTTCTTATTTCTGGAAGCTTTTCCTGCTTCACCCTACCAAGAACTGCACAGATGTTGTGGGTGATATGTTTGTGAGTTTCTGTTGTTCTTAGGGCAGCACCTGTTTGAGTGAGTTGCAATCACTGTTAAATCAGAATAGTTTCATATTGGTTGCATTAATATTGTGCTTGTGACTGAGTAAGCACTGACAAACACACAGCTGGGCACTTCATCTAAAAGGGTAGCTGGCAACATGAGCTTCTGTTGTTGTGGAAATTGTAGTGAGATACTCAGCATATTTTAGAGATCAGGCCCTCTGCACACTTTGTCTTTTTCTGAGGTTTTTAGGCAGAAGCTGGTTTTGCATCAATATAGTTTATGCTGCTTGCATGAGGAGTGAGATGAATTGGGCTTCACTAGAAAAGGAAAAGAGCTGAGCTGAGGGACCAGTGTTAACTGTAGATGAACATCAGTTGTTTTCTTCATGGCTTACAAAAAAATTTCAAGTTCAGAATATATATGACAAAAGCCTGCTCTGCATCCCTTCTTATTGACTAATGATGTTCAGGCTCTTGTTTTGGTTCCTTCCTCCAAGAAGAATTCCTGATTTTTTTAAAATTTTTTAATTTTTTTAATCAAACTGCTCAAGGATCTGCATCACCTGGCATCGCCTGTCAATACTTAGTTAACTATTTCAAGAACTGTATTGCAAGTTCCAGTGCTATATTGTAGCACATTCCATACTGCTGTAGTAATTCCAGTCTGAAGGCTCTAGTGATGTGTCTGCTGGTATTTTATTTTTAGCTACTTGCTTTGGTAGCCTCAAAGATTTTTATTGGCAGGCTCTCAGTTTTACAGGCAGGCATAACTGTCCAGTGGTGGACACCACCTGGGCTCCATCTGCTTTATTTCTGTTTGACTTGGCCATCTCAGTTTTCAAGCTGAGGCTCCTTTGACCTGGAAGACAGAACCTTTGGAGGGTGGGTTGGATGAAGAGCCAATCCACCCAGGGCGTGGTGTGTGTGCTTAATGATGCCACTGAATGTAGATTTGCTGAGCTTATGTTTGGGTGGGTTTGAGGGTTTGCTAATAGGTAATTCCTGACAGAGCAGCTGTCTAGATGAACTCCTTGCAGTGACTTCCATCTGTTTCTGTGCCCCTCAGGGTTCAGCGGGGCTGTGTGTCAGATTGACATCGACGACTGTTCCAGCACGCCGTGCCTCAATGGAGCCAAGTGCATTGACCACCCCAATGGCTACGAGTGCCAGTGTGCCACAGGTCAGTCTGGTGTTCAGAGCCCCTGCGTGGAGACAACGTGTAACCTAAACACGTGGGAGGCTGCTCACAAACATGTCAATGTTTTTTCTTTCTTTCTCTGAAATGATGCTTGTTTGTTGCAGAGCTTTGTCTCCTCCTTTGTGCAGGGAGTAGTATTTAAGTAGAGAAAGCCTTTCACTTGTGGCAGTTAAGTTCGCAGTTGATGGGAGTTCTGGCCTCCCTCTTTCAGCACCATCTTTTGCTTCCCAGAAGATGACAGATTCTTCTGTATTAGCTATGGAATCCACATATGGAAAAACATCAGTGTGAAGGCTCCTATCTGTGGTTTACCTCCCTTTCTCCAGGTCAGATTGTATCATGTGCAGTTGAAAAACAACAGATGGACAGAGCAGTGCTACTGTGCATTCTGATTTCTGTTGCATCAGGCTATTTTATGTCAAAAGGCTAAGACTGAAATGCAGTATCAGTTGTGGAAGAAATTTCACTCAGTAGCTGAAGTGATTTGTCAGGTATCACACAGAAATTTTAATAGAGCTGTGGCCAGAATTCAGGTGGGTTTTTTTTTAATACCTGGTGAATTACATATAGAGAAGCGTCAGGTTTAATTATAGGATTTTCTTATCTTCATACCTCCAGGGGTGATGTAGATGTGGTTTTATCTTCATTTTTTACATCTGGTCAAATAAGAGGGTTCAGAGCTGTTATATTCTAATTCTCAGTAAGGAGCTACTCTCGGTTGCTTTCAGTTCATGGTGCCTGATACACTGCTCATGATACAGATTCAGGTATGAAATGCCTTGGCTTTAGCTCTTCCATTAGGGAAGGAGCTGAACAGTTCCTGGAGCTATCTTAGTCCCAGTAATGTGCAGTGAGGGATTTATGTGCAACTTTTTTCATTTTGAATCATTCCAATAATGAAATTATTAAGGCAAATTTGACTTCACTGCAGAATGTAGCAGAGATTAGCCTAAATACAGTCTGTTTTTTCTCATACATGATCTCCACCATTCCCAAAGTTCCTGAAGAGGCATTAAATTTGTTGGAAGAAGGAGAATACAGTAGTTCTGACCGGAGAGGAATAATGCTGGTCAGAATTTTCCTTTTGACTACTTCATGTGACAAACTTGCAAAAAGAAGGAAAAAGCTCAAATCTTCTCCAAACTTAGAAACTGTTTTAGTCTATCTCAAGCTGGTTTGTGTTCTGGTTGCTTTCATTCACTGAGAGTGCAGAGCTTATCAGGCCTGGGAGGGTTTTGGGTCCTGTAGAGGAGGACAATGTGGAAAGCTGTGCCTTGAAAAGCAAATTCTGAATTTGGCACTAAAACTGCATAAACCACCTCATTCTAGGTATCCCACCTGAGGAGGGAAGACAATTGCTTCCTTGAAGGCAAATGATGTATGGAGCATTTTCAGGCTGAAAGCAACCAAATGCATGTTACTGAAGCAGCAGTTCTTAGTAAAATTCCTTGACTAAATCTTTGACTGAAAGTGGAAGAGGAACTCTGTGTTAGGGCTGTTTTCCATCCTGTCTGAAGGATTCTCATATTCTATATTCAGATGGTTTTTTCCTAGTCTAGCTCTTGTCTGCAAAGAGAGAAATCATATTTTGGTGAGGTATGTTCAGTTAAGAGATCCAGAAGTATTCCTGATCTCTAAGTGGTTCAGTTGAGCTACAATAGCAGGAAGGTAATGGCTTTTGAATGAACGTATGCTAAGTATTATGTTTAATATTGACAGCCTTCTGTAAGACTGAAATGTGGAATTCTTCATGGGGGCAGGTCAGTTACTGGACAATATGTTTGAGTATGTTCTTGCTCTGCTAATGTTATAATATGAGTGATGTGTTCCCTGAATGGTAATCGCCAGCTGCCGACGTGATTGAAAACTGCAAAATGTTTGGCCAAATGCTGTACAGATAGCTCTATTTACTGCTTGCTTTTTGTCTTTTCTTTCCCTTCTGGCATTATTCCACTTCTCCTTCCCAGTGGTAGATCATGGCTTTTCTTTTCCTGGGTTGTTTCAGGTCTTCCCTCTTTTATTTGTCCCTGCCCTTTTTTTTTTTTTTTTCCCCTCTGCCACCATTTCTCCCTTTATCTGTTTGTTTTCCCTCCTTCCCTAACATCTTTTTTATCCATCTCTCTAACTAGCTTCCCTTCCCTCTCCCCACCCACTTCCACACCCATTCATCCAAGCATACGTTCGCAGAACTTGGAAATGTTAGCCGTCACCTGGTATGTTTGACCACAGAAATAACCACAAACCTGTATGAAAAATGGGGAGCCTCTTATCCACTTATAATACTCAGGTGAGAACCACTCTTCAGCTGTTGAAATTCCCTGCAGCTTGGTTTGTATCAGTCTCCAGTTGGTGTCTTGAAATTTCAAGT
This sequence comes from Illadopsis cleaveri, assembly GCA_013399915.1. Classification (NCBI taxonomy): domain Eukaryota; kingdom Metazoa; phylum Chordata; class Aves; order Passeriformes; family Timaliidae; genus Illadopsis; species Illadopsis cleaveri. The sequence goes on from VXBB01011476.1 coordinate 140,941, forward strand.
TCTGTCTTCCTGATATTTGGCTGCTGGAAGGCAGCGTGAGCTGTTCCTCCAAAACCTCAGCTCTGAAAACCATTTATTGGAAATTGTCCCTGTCTTATATACTTCTGCTACATCACAGAGAGCAGGGTTCCTGAGGGAGCTCTTTGCTGCTCTTAGCTTCCTGAACTCTTTGGCCCTTTTTGTGCATAGGTTCTGTCCTTCTCTGTTGCTCAGGATGTTTCCCAGCTGAAGCAGAATGAAACAGGCCAAATTGCTGCTTGTTTCATTGCTCCTAACCAAGAGGTTGCATGCAGCCTTCAATGAGTTTGCAGTTGGTGCTTGATTGCAGTTACTGAAAAGTTTCCCAGTGAAAGATGCAAGACACTTTCTAATAAGCAGAGCTGCAAAAGCTTTGATATGAGCCAGGGGAGTTCCCTTGGGAAGGTTTCAGCAACATCTTTGCATTAATTTCTCATTCTAACAAGGTCAGCCCCACTCTGTCCCCCTGTTGCTGTGTAGAGGAAATAATAGCAGGAGTGTGCCTTCAGATAGTTTATACTGATGCAAGTAAATATTTCTGATGGAGATTTACATGTTTCCTCTGATGGCTGCTGTTCCAAATAAACTGAAGGTGACCTCTTCCAGTGCCAGGGTTCTCCATGCATGATGTTGTTCTGTAATGCTGTGAACAGTGGAGAGTGTTGTGTTCCAGGGCTGGAAATGCAGCTGAGGTGCCCAGTTCCCCTTTGTGCTCTCTACCACTTTGCTGATTCTTGATACAATTCTTTCTATACCTGCATTTTATTCACTGCAGCATCCTTCCAGTAAACTCCTTACTTACTCCTGCTCATGGTTTTTCCTCAGGTTTTACTGGCCTTCTGTGTGAGGAGAATATCAACAACTGTGATCCTGATCCTTGCCACCATGGGGAATGCCAGGATGGCATTGATTCCTACACGTGTGTCTGCAATCCTGGCTACATGGGTGCCATCTGCAGTGAGCAGATAGACGAGTGCCACAGCAATCCCTGCCTGCATCAAGGGCGCTGCATCGACCTGGTCAATGGCTACCAGTGCAACTGCTTGCTGGGCACCTCAGGTATGTAAAAGACAAGTGGAAGGCTTGGATTCAAGCAGAATTCAAGCATGTAATTATTTCTTATGTGTGCTCTGGTGTGTGCTGAATTTGAGGCAGAATATGCTATGAGAGTATTGTTTTCACATTGCTTTTCCTTGCTGAACTTTGGTGTGTTTGTGTGGATTGCCTAACCCTCACTGGTGCTGCAACTGGTCTTGGGAGAATTTGCTTCCTCTTTGCTCCAAAAAAATCAGGCCTGCAGAAAAATTAGACATAGCATTCAAAATGCTTATTCTTTTGTTTAAATATTTAGCACAAGTCCAGGGTCATATTCAGTCAGCACCCAGTGGCTCAGGTGACATTCCTTGGTGTTGCAGTGCTTCTGCATCATCACACGTTTAAGTTGCCCCCAACGTGACTTTGAAGCAGGTGGGATTCTTAATTTGACTGTTTTGGGAAAATAGTTTTGTTGCCTTCTTTGTAAAATTTACCCTCCTTATTCCTCTAACTCCCTTTTTTTTTTTTTTTTTTTAATCCAGGAGTAAACTGTGAAAATAACTTTGACGACTGCGCCAGTAACCCGTGCATTCATGGGGACTGCATTGATGGCATTAATCGCTACAACTGCGCCTGCAAACCCGGGTTTACAGGTAAAGGCAGCTACCCAGGAGCTCTGGATTGTTCTGAAGATAGTGATCCCAGTAGCCAGGGAAGCTGTGCTTTGCATACTGACTGCAAGGGATTCAGTTGGTATCTCAGTAAATCCTTCTAATCTTTGGATCTTAGCATCTTACATTACAGCCAGTTCTACCAAGCAGAAAAATGGCTTAATCTGTGCTGTGAAATGCCATTCTTGTTAGGTAATTAAGTCCAATTCATGGTTCTTGGTTTTATAACAAATAAACCCACGTGACTTTGGTTTATTATTTACAGCCTCTTTCCAGGGACAGAGGGATTGTGGACAATATGGAGAGGTGTTTGATTAGACTCCACCTTGGGCCTTAGACCATGAACAGTATTTCTGTTTCTGTGAAATCAGAGCATTAACTTGGTGTTATCATGGGTTGCTTCCCACCCTGAAGTCTTCATATGAATAACCTGATTTTTTCAGTACTTCTCTATCCTAGCATGGTCTGTGCTGTTTTCTTTTTAAACTACAAAATTTCTCTGGTACAGTAAAAGTGGGGCTGAAAAAAAAGTGGTTAGACACCTCTGGATCCATGTTTAGAACTGTGAGTCAACATCAGGACTATTTCTGATGGCTAAAACACATCTTACCACTGTTTGTGAGGGCATCTGTGTTTTGAGCCATGTAGGGTAATACGAAATAATTATTGTGAGGCAGTTGGTACTGTTTATTACAGCCTTCTCATCACGTTTGTTACTGTTTATTACTGAATGATTCCATTTAGAATAGATCTGAAATGCATTAGAAAGAACACTAAAAGGTTTTATGTGTCTCGTGCTTGTCTCTTGGGGTCTTTCTAAACTCCTGATGCTCCTTCCCTCCTTCCTATGGCTTTGGCATGGTGGTATTCTCTAGTCCCCAGAGTAAGATGAGGGATGATGCTGATCACTCATGCCTACCACTTTCCTGTGCTGCCGGCACTCCATATTTGTTATCTTGCTGGATCTTTTAAGCCGTTAAAGTAATTCTGTAATATGATGAACTGGCATATTCCAGTCTTTATGGAGCTGGCTTGGAGTGGGGTCTTGTTACTTTGTCATTTCCTTCTGTTAAAAATGCTTTCAACTTACTGCATCATTCACTCTGTTTAGCTTTCCAGCCTCACAAGACCTTTTGGTCACTGCTTCAAGGATCTTGCAGTCGTAATCAGAGGCAGGCAAAACAGGAAACGGTGCTTTTTAGAGCCCCTTTTGCGCAATAAACCACAAGAACTGTATTTACTGCAGACATTTGGGCAGTATTGGTTGTTCAAAGGGTAGGTACTTCAAAGCACAGGAGCAGGGCTACGACAAGTGGAGCTTAAGAGGTTTGTTGCAAGCATGATACAGCTGAGTGATTTTTGCTTTCCTAATCAATATTAACGGGTGATTTTTAGTGGAGATTCTGGAATGGTTTGTAAATACTTGCTGAGTGTAAATACTGTTTTCCAAGCACAGGAAAGTGCTGCATCTCTCAGAAACGCTTCTCTTGGCTTGAGTAGAGCAGGGAGGCATGTGAGCTCCATGCTGCTGCCTTGGCTTCCCTGAGCTGTGTCTCAGTGTGTGTCCTTGCAGACGTGCAAAGCCAACTCTCTTCTAAGAAGGGCTGCTCAGTAAGTGTTGTTCCTTCCCTCCAGGCCCCCGCTGTAACACGGACATCGACGAGTGCACGTCCAGCCCCTGCCACAACGGGGGCACGTGTATCAACGAGGTGAACGGCTTCCGCTGCGTGTGCCCCGAGGGCTTCCACCATCCCCACTGCCAGTCCCAGGCAGATGGCTGCCTCAGCAACCCCTGTGTGCATGGCAACTGCACACACATTGCCACTGGGTAAGGACTCCTTAAACCTACCTGCTGCCTTCTGTATTATTGTTTCTTGCTTTGTCCAGACTTCCGGCTTCCAATTTTTCTCTAATTTCTCAGATTAGGATCCCAATTTATCTGATGCCTCTGACAAAATCACAGTAAGGTGTAGACCTCCATTTACCAGCTGGTGTTTCAACACCGATTTTTCTGTCCTGCCTTGTGTTGTTTGCTGGTTTTGCATGAGTATGTAGTGCAGGGTGTACTGCCACTGTCTAGAGGGAGGGTTTAGTGATTCTAGTGCGTCTAGTGAATGCAATTAAAATAAAGAAATGGTTCCAAATTAAATCTTTGAGGAGCAGCAGCAATCTATTCCATCAAAACCTAAAGCATTGAGCATGGGGACTGTCTTTATTGGCTAGTGCTGTTCTTCCTAACCAAACACTGTATCAAGGGACAGGCTGACTACTTTTGCACTAGGGATGGATATTTCACCCAGGACACTTCGTCCACTGCTGAAATTTTATCAGCTTTACTCATATTGTTGCATGTCTGAGAAAGACAGGAAGATTCTCTCTGGCTGTTTTGATGGCAGTAGCTGCTTCTGAATCTTCCCATTGAGGAAGACCAAATGCTGATTTGGGAGCCCTAAATCATACTTCTTTCTGGTAATGGTAAGTCTGGGGATGTTTTGTTTGTGAAAGTTCTCAACTATACATGGAATAGCCTCCCAAATACCTGCAGCATCCTGGGAAGTGTTGTCAGCACTTGGGCAAGGAAGTGATTTGCTGCTGCAGGTAGCTCTTTAGGGCGGGATGCAGCACTTTCCCTGGAGCCTTTATTGCTAATTCAGCCTCATTGTAAGCTTGGAAAACAGATTTTTGTTCATCTTGGCTGTCACCTGTCACCTGCATTTGCGTTTATACCCACGTACACCTCACCCTGTGCCAGGTAAAAGAAGCTGTGTTTGCAGGGCAGGGAGAGAGGCCAGTGTGTGTTGCGTGGCCTGAGTCCAGGGTGATTCACCAAGTCCCTGCTTCTACGTCATGTGGGTGGGGTGTGCTCTACTTCAGATTTTGAAACCTGATGGAGAAGATTGCTCCTGCTCCCAGCCGCCTGTTTTCATTTGAAACCACTATTTGGTATTAAATCAGTCTAGTTATCTTTGGAACCTATTGTTCCCCTCCACTTTTTTTTTTTTTTTCAATTATTTTTCTGTCTTTGTTTGAATATGTTGAGATGGTCTTATCAAAGCAGAAACATATTACTGGTTGACTGAACACTTTGTGAAAACTGTAACGAGGGAAGTGTGGTTTTGAGGGAAGGTTGATTTTCAGTATTTTCAAAACTATACAGCTGGGGTAAGCAATCTAAAGTAACTTAGGGCTCTTAAAAAGAGAGTTCCTCTGGTTTTCTCTCCAAAACTAATCTGCAGGAGAAACTGGTAAAGGAGTTCCTTCAAGAGGCTCTGAAATTACTGCTGTTTTGTCTTTCAAGGTACAAGTGTGTCTGCGACCCAGGCTGGGTAGGAGATTACTGTTCAACAGAAGGGAATGAGTGTAAATCAAACCCATGCCAGAACGGAGGAACTTGTGAGGATCTGTTGAATGGATACAGATGTGCCTGTAGGAAAGGATTCAAAGGTGAAAATTCAGAGAAAATGTGTTATTTTTTCCCTTTTTACTTCATTGCACCTTTAGTATCATTTCTTTTCATTAAACTTTGTGGAAATAGTAATCGAGATGGGAAATGCCATGACTGTATGAAGTTAAATTACAGTCAGTTCCTGTAGTCGTGATACAGTAGAAGAACACTTCGCAAGGGCTTATCTAAGTCTTGCTTGGACTCATTGAGAAATGTCCTCTTGGAAGCTTAGTTCAATTTTCTTTGTAAATAATGAAATTTACATAAATGCCCTGGAAATTGGAGGGGCATTAAACTCAAAATGACTATGGCTGCTTTTACACAGAGCCCATGAGGGGTGCTCTGCTCTCCTTTTCCTTCTGCTGAGATTTTTCAAAGCGTGGCAGTGCTGTCCACTGCAGTGTGGGATAATCATGTGAGTTACAACCTCTTTGTTCATTCTTCCAAGAAAGCAGCAAGCTCTTAGCAGCACATTCTTCTGCTTTTTCCCATTCTGTTCTCCAGGTGTGAACTGCCAGGTGGTGGTTTCTCCTTGTTCCCCTAATCCTTGTGAGAACTCGGGAATCTGCCAAGAATCTCCTGACTCTGAGGGCTACACCTGCCAGTGTGCCCCTGGCTGGGAAGGTAAAGTGGCTGGGGAACGTGTTGTGCTTTCAGTGCTGAGCAGAGCTGGCACCGAGCCTCTTGGCCATTGCTTTGTGTGGGGTCTCACCCTTGGACTCTCCACGTTTCAGGGGAAAGATGCACAGTGGATATTGATGAGTGTCTCTCCAAGCCCTGCAAAAACCATGCCCTGTGCCACAACATCCAGGGCAGTTACCTGTGTGAGTGTCGGCCTGGCTTCACTGGAGGGGACTGCGACAGTAACATCGACGACTGCCTCTCAAGTGGGTATCATCACACTGCTCTGTGTTTTCCAGTTCTTCCTAAAGATAAATTTGCTGGCTGCTGGTTGACAGATTCTGAATGGTCTCTTATGGTCTCTTGCCAAAAGGAAAAAAAACCCCAAACTTTAGCTTTGTGATGTGTGAGGTAGTCAAAATCCAACATGTTCGGCTGCTAGAAATGGACCACGGTGTCCTGACTGATGGCAGTTGTAGTTCCCAGATCCTTAACTTGAAAAGGTCCTTAGAGTTTACATACTTTAATAAGAAGCACTGTTAAATGCAAGATTATATTTGCCTGAAATTTTAATCCCTCAAGTGCCACTGCAGGGCTTACCTGTATTTCAGCTTAAGTTTGATTGAGGTGTGGTGGGAATCTGGGGTACAGCAGTCCTTCCTGAAATGTCTGTCTGATATTAATATTCTGGGAACAGTGGGTCCTGTTGCAGTTCCAGTTAATCCATGTTTGAAAACAAATTAAGCAGCAGGAAGGCCCTCTGTTCTGGAATAGATATCAGTTGCAGGAGGGTAGCCCATACAGTGATGAGTACTGAAACAGCTCAAATTGAAAGAAAACAAGTATTAATTTCATGTCCATGACACTGCTGTTTATAAGGGAAACCAAATTCATAGTAGCTTCTTTTTCTTACTGGGTATATTCTATATCATCATCATATAAAATCAGAGTCTCCTGAGAAATGTCACGTGTTTAAAAGTTCATCTGTTACTATTTGAAAAGTGCTTTATCAAACCTTGGAGGAGTTCACAATGCTGTAATTCTTAGATTGGCCGGGTCTTTAAAAGCACCCTACCAAACAAACAGAAAAACTCAAAACAAACCCTCCAAAACAAAAAAAAACCCCAACCCCCTATATTTTACTATCAGCTTAAAACCAAAATGGAGTTTTGAAGACTTTAGGTGTGAACTTAGCAAATTGTGTTTTGCATTGGAAAAGAAATGTAAATTCATGACTGCTGTAGAGAAGGATCCAAATGAGTCTATTAGCAAAAGTTACCGTGGGAGCCCCCAAAGCAGCACTGCTCAAAGAACTTCTGAGGTGTCTGGCTCAGCCTGAGCTTTTGATTCCTTCTTTCTGAGCAAACAGGTACAGCACAAAAAGTGTCACAGTGCAGTGACCCAGAGCTTTGCTTACTGAAGCCAACAAAATCATTGCCGTCCTGTTAGTTTTTGTGTGGGTGTCTGAAGATAAAAAACGTTCTCCAAGTGTTCATTTTCACTCCCCAACAGCTGGGACATCTCTCTCCCTCCTCCTAAGTGTTCTGAGAGCTGTGAGATTCACCCCATGTTGTCTTAGGCAGCACACCCATGAGGCTGAAGAAGTATTTCACATTACTGCCACAGCTGATTTCATTTAGCATAACAAAAACCTTCCATGCCTTGAGCCAAATGTCTTTAATCTATGAAGCAAACAAACCCTCCAACTACAGGAACTTATTGAAAAGTTGATACCCGAGTCTCCTTCTTCTGTCAGTAAATGTGTGGCACAGAGAATTAATGCACAGTTTTTGGCTTCACTCATACATGGCTGACTGCCACAGACACAACATTTTATAGCTGCCAGGGGTCTTGCATTGAGTGTGCTTTTTCTCTGCAGTAGTCAAATGACCTTTAAATGGATGCAGGTGTGTCTCATAATACAAATTTTTAACATGTGAGCATATTTCCCAGTCAATAAATGAGCTTTGATTGCCTTTCACATTTCTTTTCTTCATTTCCCAGTAAACAGATTTAGCTTACGATACTTATGATGAACTGCAAATTTTTGATGGAGTCTATTTGCATTTTCAAGTTCATATTTTAGTAGTACTTAAAACTAGTCTTAAATCCAAAAAAAAGGCTTGCTGACCTATTTTTCAACCCCCTTGCTTTTCTCCCTTTTTCCTCCCCCCTCCCAGTTTCCCTCTCTGCCTTCATATATTAGGCTTTTGCTCTATGGAATGCAGAGTAGAAAAGGAATCTGGCTTCAGGAATGTGGGTCTTAAATCCAAAAGTGGAAGGAGAAAAGCAGGAAGAAATTACTGAACGGCAGAAATCTTTCAGGCAGATTGGTACTTGTGAAAGCAGAAGGAATACAGTAGTAGGAGATGGCCTAGACCATAAAACAGTGGTATGAAAGTAGCAAGAACATGGCAGGGATAAAGAAAATATCAAGAAATGCAGTGATTGAGGAGAATCCAGGGTGATGTAGGAGTTAGTGAGCTTTTCTGCCAGCCGTTCCCCAATCAGTGTGTGATGCTGGGAAAAATGTCAAGTGCTCAGTAACGCATAAGTGCTCATATGTGTGCTAATACACACATGCACGTTTGATTTGACTGCACTGCTTTCATGCTGAAAATTAAGCACACAAGTTCTCTCTTGTGTTAAGCAGAGTCTGGAAAAGGGAGAATGTGCTGAGTTCTCTGATGAATAAAACTTGGTAAGGAAGAAGAAACAGTTGCTGCTTTGTTTTAATTGTATCAGGAGGCATCTGTCACAAAAGCAGCATTTGAATTTTAAACCAAAAAGCTTTGGGTTTTGGTTGAATAATAAACCAAGAGGCTTTGAGTTTTTGTTGAACAAATTCCAGCAGAGAAACCTTTGGGCCCTGAAGTTTGGCCTTGATTCACACCTTCTGGTATATTTGTTATTGATAATGCTTTGCAGTTACCTGTTCCATGAAGTGGCTCAGAAAAACTTGTCAGTACTCTGTCACACTGTGGGCTGTGTGACACCTTTTCTTTTCTCTCTCTTTCTCTCTCTCTCTTTCTCTCTCTCTCTCTCTTTCTCTCTCTCTCTTCTCTCTCTCTCTCTTCTCTCTCTCTCTCTTCTCTCCTCTTCTCTTCTCTTTTTTCCCCATAGAAACGACTGCTCTAGGCCTGGCCCTTCACTATCACCCATTTTAACACTGGCTGTGACACTTCTGTCCTAGATCCCTGCCAGAACGGAGCCTCGTGCGTGGATGGGATAAACTCCTTCTCGTGCATCTGCCTGCCTGGGTTTCACGGGGACAAATGTCAGACAGACACCAACGAGTGCCTGAGTGAGCCCTGCAGGAACGGGGGCACCTGCACCCACTACGTCAACAGCTACACCTGCAAGTGCCCGCCGGGCTTCGAGGGCACCAACTGCGAGAGCAACATCGACGAGTGCACGGACAGGTGAGGGAGGCACCTGCACACCCTGGCTGCTCCTCACCTCCAGCCAGTCCTGCTCAGAAGCAGCTTTTGTCCAGGGGAATTCTCTTGTCCTGCCGTTTGTCACAGACATACTTGTGATTCTTGCCAGGAAAGCTGGCTTAGCTGAAACAGAGTTGCCTGCTTTCTTCTAATAGTTCCATTACAGGATGAACGTGACAGTGTTTGACAAAGGTTAAAACAGTTAGAGATGCTAGCTTACTGAGATATAAATAATTCATATTTTTATAAGACTGTTATCACATAGGAGAGGGGAAATAATTGCTTATGAATGGTTACTCTGTTGAGAAATACAAAAGCTGCAAAAATGGAAGCAATGGCCAACTGTTAGAAAGGCAGCAAAAATAAATTAGTCCTGAGTTCTTGACAACAAATAATATGAAGAAGAAACCAGGAGAAACACTAAATCCACTAAATTCTGTACTGGAAGGATTGACTCATCAGAGATCTTTTAATGCTCACAAATTGGATGTGGTTTAGCAGTGTCGAGATAAAACCTGAGGTCCTTCTAAAGGGGGAGGTGTGGAACTCAGTTAAAATGCTGAAGAGCTGGTCCTTATATAAATGGTTCATGTGGTAATTTTAAGAGCTCTTTGAGAGTAAAACATGTGATTCCATCATCTGCCTGCGCATTTATTTTAAGGTTCGTTAGGATTGATGGAAGTAACTTCAGATTCTCAAATGGGAAACAATTCTAACAATTTCTTTAAAACTTGCAATGGTTAAAAAAAATTAAGTAGTACTCTGTTCTAGTCTAGTTACCAGAGACAAATTATGCAAAACTCTTGGTTTTCTTAAGTATTTTCTGCACAAATAGAAAAGATCTTTCCTACCTTTTATGAAATATTTGAGGAGGAGGTATTTTAATATCTTTTTCTTAAGAGCAGGATTGTGTCACTGATGAGGGTGTGTTTAATTTGCACAACAGTTGTTGAATGGAGTGAAGTATGCTGGGTGTTTTAGCAGAACTCCTGGCTCTTCCTTGAGGTTCATCCTGTTTTTGTTTTTTTATCAGTCACTACAGGAACCAGTCTTGCAGGTATGAATTAAGGATGTAGCAATTTTCAAGGCTCTGGCAAGCTAAACCAGTCACACCTTCTCAACCAAAATTACTGAGCTGTGCTTAAGAGCACTGTGGTTGTTGGCTGATTTGAATTTGGGTCAAATGATTCTTCCGTGTGTTGTGTGAGAAGCTGCCTATGAGAGAGTGCCCTCTCCTTTTGGTACCTGGTCTCAGTGAAGCACACCAGGTGATTTGGGTTCCTCTGTGTTCCCTGCTTTGCCATGGGTGTAAATGGCAGTTTGGTCTCTCTCTAAAATAGAATTCAGCCCCCAAGACAGAGGATCTTCTCTGATAAGCAATTTAATGTTTGATAAGTAGGTTAATGTTGACATCTCTACTGTAATCACAGTCAGAATTTCGATATTTAAGACTTGCTTCCCTGCACTGTGAGTTCAGGGAGGTGAGTCAGTGGCTTCTCTCATGGAAATACCCTTTGACAGGGCACAAAGCAGATAGCAGGCATGAATTTGGTTTGTGTACTTTATCAAACTGTTTATCTCAAGTCTGATCTAGGGTTATTCTCAGAGGAGCAGGAGTTCCTTTACAAGGAAAACTGAGTCAATTTTGCATGAGGCATCAATTCTCCAGACTTTCCCAGTCACTTCTCCCTAGGACACCCAATCTGGCAGAATTTCTTATGATCAGAGGATTGCAGGGGGAGGGGGATAGTTCCTTTGATCTGAATTCTGCCAGGGCATGTATGAGTAGTTTTACAAATCAGGACTTAAGATTCTCATGAGAAGAGAAGGAAGGGATTTAGCAATACCAATACTTTCACATAATTTCAGTGAAGAACATGCTTGTGTTTTGCATGTTGTATGAAATTTTTCCTTGAGAAACCATACCCTTGACTCCTTTGAAGATTTTGAAAAAAGGCAAATCGTTTTGTTTCTCATAATTTGTAATACAATTGTAATTTGTAATAAAATTTATCAGTTTGAGAAAGTCGTACGAGGTGCTGTTTGCAGTCACATTGAAGCTGGGAAGATTTCATTAAATAAGTTACATTCATCACTAATAACTCATTAAAAGTCTGTGTGACTTTCTTGGTCTGCTGAGGTAAAAGTGAGCTGGAGGGTGAGCTGGAATCCCCTAGGTTGGCTGTTTTCTGATTTATGCTTCTTCAGCCAAAGGTTAGCAGTGATCAAAAGATCCTGTTATCTGCTTTTCTCCCTTATTTCAGTCATGTTTGTGTTCTTTTTCGTCTGTGAGCTAATTGCATTTTGTCTGAGCTTACCTTTCTTCCTCCTCTCTTGCAGCTCCTGTTTCAATGGAGGCACTTGTGTGGATGGAATCAATTCCTTCACCTGCCAGTGTCCACTGGGGTTTACAGGACCCTTCTGCCTGACAGAAATCAATGAGTGTGACTCCCATCCTTGCCTCAACAGGGGCACCTGTGTGGACAGCCTGGGCACATACAGGTGTATATGTCCCTTGGGCTACACTGGCAAGAACTGCAAGGTGGGTGACTTCTTGTGGTATTGTTGTTTGAGCTGTCCAGCAGCAAAGGGAGCTGGGAGAGGTGTGAGGTGCCAAACGTGGCTGAGCTCTTGTTCCTTCAGACCTGGTGAGGGGTGGTTGGCCCATTAGGTGCCCCTGTTCAAAACTGGGAATCATTGAATGGACTGGAAGAGACCTTAAAGGTCATCTAGTTCCATCCCCTGTCTATTTGCAAGGAGGAGAGAAGTGGTTATTTATGAGAACAGGTGTCACCTGGAACTTTCTAGATTAGTTTTCTTAAATGAAAACCAGCTGTTACCCTGGAAAATGACTGCATTTCATTCAAAGCATAAAATTGTCCTGATTAAAGACAGAGTCCTGTATTTAAAAAAAAAAAAACAAACAAAAAACCAGCAAACAAGCACAAAACAAAAAGCAGAATATCAGTCTGATTAGCAGGATTTAGATTCAACTCGTTCATTTTTTACAGCGAGGTAAATTTTAATCAGGGTTGATTGTAAGTATTTTTTTTCATGAGAAGCCAGAAGATGTTTTGGGGCAGTAAATGACGTGCTTGTCCTATTCACAACCTCAATAAAAATCTCTGGCCTTACTGGCACACTCAAGTTCAGGCAGTTTACAGTTTTCCACAGGAGCTCTGAACCCTTTATACTGTAAATGACTGACTAGTGCCTATTAAAATCTCTAACTTGGCGTGGCACCGTGGAAACAGAAGGATGTTTTTCAAATCAGAGTTCTTTCTTTTGATTCTGTTCTTATCAAAACAGCAAGAATGATGTGAGACTATTTCTGCTTTTGGAATGGTAAACTCTGTACTGGCTTCCTTCACCAGCAGTCTTGAGTACTGCCATTAAAAGAAAAAAAGGTGAATTTCTTAAATGGCTGGAAAACACTACAATTTTGTAAGAATTTTGCAGCTCTCTTTCGTGCCAACTTGTCTTTGTAAAGCAGCCAGTGTTGGAAAGAAGCATTTTAGTGGCAGTGGGGGAGGTGCTTTTTCAGAAGTATGTTGCTAGACATTAAATTGTCAGGTCTGCTTCTAGGTATTGCTAATGGAGGAAGTGAATGCAAAGTAATGAAGTGATAGAAAAAAGCAACCCCTCTGCTACCCTAATTATGCATTCTGGGCACACCACTCAAACCTCATTGGGAGAATTAGCATTGAGAGTGATGGTGAAGTACTGTGAAGTTCAGTAGTTCCTCTTCTGTTATGTTTGCTTTGTTTTTACTGGAGAAAAGGATTAATGTTCCTTTCCCCAAATTAAATGCTGTGCATTCTCAGAAAGTCTGCTTTATGTTCAGAGAAGCTTGATTGTAATGTATTACCCATTTTATACAAGGAACCAGAACTTTCTAAATTTATAAGTACTACCCAAAGCTGTATTGGGGAGATTTATAGATTACAGCTACACTGTAGTTCTTGTCTTAGTGGTAAACTGGCTTGACCTAATTAGAAAAGCTAAATAAGCAGCACAAAATCAGACAATGATTCATAAGTTTTAGAATTTGCATGTAAAACAGTCAGCTACTCATTACAAATGCAGAAGCAAGAGGCTCGGTGTTTTTTCTTCTTCACACTCAACTACATGTGATAAAACTTAATTCCAAGTTTCCTTTTGGTTGCCTGTGAAAGCACAGATTTTTTTTTTTTTTTTACTTTAATCTTTGTGAGGAGACAGTTTGCATCTGAAAAGCAGAACTTTCTGCAATTGAAATTGCATTTTACAGCCAAAATTCAGTGCTACTCCCTTTAAAAACCTCTCCCTTCCTCAAGTCTGCTTGAAATCAATCAAATAGCTGTATTAATTTGAAGATGAGTTGCTTAAAAAGGAAATTATGGTTAGTGGCTGGTTTATATTACATCAGACTGTTATTTTGGGTCTTCACTTTCATATGATGATTGACTGAGGTTTAGACTCTTTGTTTTTATATGAGACATCTAGAAAAGCAATATACTTTAGCCCATTTTCAGTTCATGAAACTATTGTGGGGTTTCAGTTGAATCTTGGAAGACACAAAAAGTCAGAGAGACCATACTGCAGCACATGGGGCCAAAGGCAGGTATGGTGAGCTAATGATAGAAATGAAAAGTGAGGATCAGTATGTGGAACACATCTGTCATCCTCAAAAAGCAGTGAAGATGGGTGCAGTAAGGGAGAATAGCTGGAAGCCTCCTGCTAATGTGGAACTAGAAAGGTAATCTGAGATATGTCGCAAGAGGACACGAAAAAGCCACACTCACCCGTCAGGATGTGAGATGCAAGGAAAAAGGACTTTATTTTGGGAATCTTAACTTAGTTTTTGGGATTTGATCAAGGATTGGGTGACGAGAGGAACACCCCTCTGATCCCAGTGGTCAAACTAGCCGTCTATCAATTTGTCCTTCCCCCTGGAAAGGAATGTGTTACCAAACATCAGTCTTTGTTTTAATTACAATTCCTGAAAACTCTCCAGTCTAAGAATGAAAACAATCAGAAGGCTGAAAAATCAGGGCGACAGAGATAAACCCCAGTTTTCTCAAACTGAGCCAGCCAAAGATCCACCTTCAAGGTGAGGTGTGTGAATTTTGAAATGATGCTGCCATCTGGGGTTTATTCCTGTAAACACTTGCACTTTCCTAGGCATCTGAGACTGTCAGTAAAGTACCTGGCTTATGCTTGGGAAATGTCCTGCTTTTTCCAGTGCCATGGGGAACCGGTATTGCAGAGCTCCCTTTCTTTGCATCTTGAACTTGTTCTCTGAGTGCTGTTTCTCCTGCATTTGCCACATTTCATGTGGGTTTTTTCCTCTGCAGTCACTCGTGGATCTGTGCAGCAAGTCTCCCTGTAAGAACAAGGGCACGTGTGTGCAGACTCTGGCCCAGACCCGGTGTGTGTGCCCGCCCGGCTGGACGGGCGCCTACTGCGACGTGCCCAACGTCTCGTGCCAAGCTGCAGCCTCACAGAGAGGTAAATCTGCATCCTCTGTGCTTCAGCTGAAAACATTTCCCCGTGCCTCTCCTTCCCCCCTGCACCTGTGTACGTGACAGAGAGCTTTGCCTCTGGGTGGTTGACCATGGTCACTTCTCAAGCAAAAATACTCTCTGCAAGGGTGTGTCTGGGGCTCAAGGCTTTCTTGATTCTCCCCATCACAAAAATATCAGAAAGGAGGAATTAAATACTTTATGAGGTCTCAGACTTTCAGTAGTACTGTTTTACATGGACTGTCTTTTTGGAAAATGCATCAACCCTTGGTGCTAAACTCCAGGTTTCTGCTAATTTCGTTTTGGAGTGAATTTAAGACATGTTGTCTTTGTACAAGAAAGGCATCCTGGAACTCATGATAAGTATTTTTGCAGAGAATACTGATTACTAAGTGCACTATTTAGCCTTATAGGTTATACCATGGCCCCTCAAAGTAGTCGTTTCCTGCTTCAGATGATGTATATGTAAAAGATTTCGTTTTGGAGTGAATTTTGCAACATGGCTTGTAGGCCAGACGGATGGACAACTGTCATGCCACTTTGGTCCAGGAAATCAGACAAGCAGCTTCAGCATCAAGCTCCCAGGTTTTTTGGGGACATTCTAGGTACAAACATTGAACCTTTGTGGAGCAGCAGTAGTACTTCAGATACATATTCACCAGCCAGTGCTAAAGTCATACAGCAGTACAAATACTTCATGCCACTGTTGAATCCAGTGATCCAAAGAGGACAGAGCAGTAACTTCATTTGTAAGCCAGTTTTGGTTCTGATCCACCGTTATTTAAGGAGTAACTCTTCAATTTTAAAGCTGCAACTTTTCAATTTGTTGGGCTTACCCATGTCCATTCCTGTTTGAGCTACCAGCACTGGCAGCAAGCGTGATTTCCGTGTTTGCTCACTTGATTTAACTTTGGTTTCAGGAGTCCCGATGGACCAGCTGTGCCAGCACTCTGGTCACTGCCTCAACGTGGGGAACACCCACCACTGCCAGTGCCAGGTGGGTTACACGGGCAGCTACTGCGAGGTGCAGCTGGATGAGTGTGACTCCAGCCCCTGCCAGAACGGAGCCACCTGCCGGGATCACCTGGGCGGATACCAGTGCGAGGTAACCCGGGGATTCCCTGGGAAGGGGGGTCAGTACTTGGGGCACGGGGATACAGAGGAATCAGGAGAAACCAGAAACACGTGCAAGTGGTAGAGTACCTTCAAACAGGGGGTAAAAGCAGCCTGCACCTGGAAGGAATCCTTGATTTGGCTATAGCAAAACCAGTGCTCCTGAGAGGTTTTTAAGACTGAATTAAGAGGTGTGATTGGAAGGAACTGTGGTTGATGATCCTTTGAACTCTTTGTGTTATTGAAGAGGGGGTTCTTATCTGGAAAGGCTTTTTGCCTGAGGTGTGGTTTATATTAAAATATTTGTAAAATTTATTCAAGGAATATTGTATTTTCCCTGTTGGATGGGCGAAGTGTCCCTTGCCTCTCAGGGTGGGAAATGCTTTCCACTGCTTTCTGTTTCCCAGCACTGATGCAGAGAGCAGTGTCAGCCATGAGATTATTGTATATCAACCTCCCTAAGCTTTTCAGAATGGTAGGACACCTTGGAAGCCCATGGCCAGAGGGAAAGGATGAGTTTTATGTGAACCTTAAGCCAAAACTACTAAGCCAGTTTCAGTGCTAGAGGGTATCAGGATTTGATCTGCTCTGTTTTGCAGCAATCAAATCACTTGAATTCAAACTTGCAGTGTCCTGTTACGTGTCACACGGTCGAGTTGTGTGCTTAAGCTGCTGGCTGTGCAGCCCTTGAAATCACTTGCAGTTGTTCAGCTACAAAGGCAGTCCTAATCTGCCCCATGGAGGGCTCCTCTGCCTGTGCTAGCCCTTCTGAGATGTCTGCTGATGTGTCTGTTAGAAGAGTGTTCACACCTGTTTCCCTGCCGGCAGTGTGTGGCTGGATACCAGGGTGTCAACTGCGAGTATGAGGTGGATGAGTGCCAGTTCCAGCCCTGCCAGAACGGAGGGACGTGCATCGACCTCGTCAATCACTTCAAGTGCTCCTGCCCACCAGGAACTCGGGGTAGGAAGCTCAGCAATTAAGTGAATGTTACAAGAGGGAATTTTCCTCTCTGGCTGCTGGTTTTACAGGCACAGTTTAAAGGGAATGCATTATGTTCTTTGAAGAATGTTCCCAAAGTACACTGGATCCCTTGAGATACATATTTTCTCTTTAAAAATAAATGCTGCTTTTTCCCCCTCCCTTTTAATTTTTTTTCTTTTAAAGGAATAGGTCGTGGCAGTGTCCCTTGGGAATGTATGGTCTGTCTTTGGCAATGTGGATGCATGAGATTGCTGTTAAGGTCTCTCCCAAAGCTATCTGTTTTGATACAGTAAATCTAAGGTTTCTTTTTGGCTAAGGTGCTATGAAATAAATAGGAAACTTTTTTAGTTTTTGCATAACTGTCCTTTACTTGCTTAAATTTTTGCCCTTTGTTGCCCTCTATCTTGGAGTCTTTTGTGGAAGAGAAGTTGAGTGACTCTAGGCTACCTTAAACTATTTCAGCATATTTGAGCTCTTTTATTAAAAGCTCCTTAGGGGAAAAAAAATGAAAAGAAAAAGAAAAAAAAAAAAGTAGTCCAGAGTTTATATCAGTAGTTTTCAGTAAGCATGATTCCACAGCCTGTTAGCCTGTTTATTGTCAGGTTTCTTGAAACCTAGCGTCAGATATTATATCTGACCTATGAACCTGGCTTCTACCTTAGAAAATATTCAGAATTTAACATTTTAACCCATCAGTAAATGCTTTCTCACTTTATGTTCTTTTTTTAAAGCTTATTTCTCAAGTCAGTTAAAATTTTTAAGTTACTCTGAACTTTCTCTTTCTGAAGTGTGCCATCTCAATGTAGGTGAAATCTTCAGATGTCAGATAGAACTAAATTCTTGGTTCATAAAGTAAATTTAAGTACAATTATAAAATAATATATTTGCCTCCTGCCCATGGCTATCACCGGTTCATTCACTTTAGTGTGGCTCTCAGCACATCTCCCTACTCTGGATAAGTGTTTGTTTCATTGTAAATCGTTGCACTACCAATTCTTCATGTATTGTTCTTAATATTATTCTTCACTTTAAAAAAAAGGACAAAAAAAAAGTGGAATAAAACAAAAGCAGAAACAAACCTGCTTTTTATGTCTCTACACCCAAGAGTATATTTATGTACCAGTAAATTGCCAGAATTATTGTTGAATATTGCCAAAATACTATTGTCAGAATTTCTATATTCCACTAAATCCCCCACCATCCTTTGGGAGGTTCTGAGTGTACTGCTTTTAATCCTTCAGTCTTCCTTTGTGGAGATTAATTACTTTTTGGATGTGACAGGGGTTTTTTTCTTTTTTTTTTTTTTTTGCAAATGAAAAGAATTGGAGGAGACTTGATACAATTATTTAGGATAGTAAAACTTAGCTTTTGTCCCTGGCCCAGTTTGTAATGAATACTTTACTGATGCCAGTGTAAGCATCCTCCATATTTAGGTGAAGGATTTTGCTTGCTCTGGTTGGAACAGCAGCAATAAACTTGCTCAGCTTCCCCTCTCTGCCCCCTTGTGCAGTGAAAGCAGAACCAGCACCAGACCTCATCCCTTGAAAGGAAATCCTGCAGGGAGGAGAAGAAATTGCCCTCCCTGGCTGCTGATGGGGGTTTGCTGTAGGTCCCCAGAAGCCAGACTGGAGGAATCAGTGTTTTATCACAGCTGCTTTTTCTGTTGTTTTGCTGTTGCTTGTTTTCATGCTGTTGCTACAGATGCTGTTTGCCCAGTTCCAGGGTAGCCTGGTGGCAGCTCATGGCCTTTCCAGGATAGCACAGGACTCCCAGGCTCTGCTCAGTCTCAGGGCTAAATCAAGTGCATCTTTTTTGGGCTTGGTTTGGTTTTGTGTTTTTAATTATGCCCTTAAATTAAGTCAAGTATGAAAGCTGCCAAATACCAGGATGGCCTAGCGTTGAGGACGGCCTGGATATAAAACACATGTACCCTAAAGTCTGCTCCGAAGCTGTCTGTCTGCAGAGGGTATGGAATGTATCAGGCTGGGATCTTTATCTGCTTATTTCAGGGACTGTGTGTGACATGGCCTTAAAACTTGATGAGCAGTGTAGGAAAGGCAGCCACTGTATCCTGAAGCTGTCCCTCTCTCCTGCCTTGCCAGGGCGCTTCTGTGAGGAGAACGTGGATGACTGCATCTCGGACTCCGGAGCTCCCCGCTGCTTCAACGGAGGGCAGTGCATCGACCAGATCGGGGGCTACAGCTGCCTCTGCCCCCAGGGCTTTGCAGGAGAGCGCTGCGAGGGGGACATCAACGAGTGCCTCTCCAACCCCTGCAACCCCCGGGGCAGCCTGGACTGTGTCCAGCTGACCAACGACTACAGGTGCATCTGCCGCAGTGCCTTCACTGGTGAGTGGTCACCAACGTGCTTCCCATCTCATGGCAGCATCTTGAGGAATGGCAGTTCTGTCCCTTCCTGGCAGTGCTGTTATCCAGCCACTTCCCTTCACAAGGTCTGATTGTTTCCCTACAACATGTTCCAATTTTTAAACCGATCTTTCTTTTAAATCTTCTAAGAAATTTGGCATCCAGAGCTGTCTCAGACAAAGGAATCTCCTGAGACACTTGGCTTCCAGGGCTTTTCTTTCCTTGTGGTACTTTTCCTGCCTTCATAGTTTCACATTTCTAATATTGGAAGTGTAACAGTTCATGTGTCAGCTTATCTGTCACTTTTCCTTTTGCAAAGCAGCCATATGCATTTTCTCTATAAATCAGTGTCATGGTATCATAATTAGCTTTTGGCCTCCTTTTCTACTCCTCGCTGCCTTTCCTCCTTACACTGGTGATGTGGTCAGGATGGAGTGTTCTATGCATAGACAGGCTGTACATTCCTAGCTTGGTGATCCTTCCACAATCCAACTTTGAATCACAACTTTGCAGGAATTTCACACTGTGCAGACTTATGTCTCACTCTCTCTAGATCTCCTCTTTGTTAGTATTGCTGCTATTCTGCTTTCTGCCTCCCACTGGGCTTAAGTTTGGTCTAATAGTCTCCAGATGTGTCTTAACTTTCAGCTTTCCATTTTCCATGTCAGTTTAACTTCTTATGCATTCAGTTTTCCTCTGTTAAAACCTTTCACTTTCCCTGCTTACCAGTGACCTTTCCTGCATGTTTTACCAGCAGTTTTTACTCCTATTTTTTCTTAAAATTTAAAGATGCTGTGCTTTTCCACTAAATTTGTGGGTTTCAGAAGCAGAGAAATCATAAAGATATACGTTTGAAGAATTGATGTAGTAGTTTTTGAATGCATTGCTTAGCCTGCCAAAAGAAGTTTCCTGAAAGAGTGATGTATGAGGGAAGTGGAGCTGGTGGGACACTGGTGCAGGCCATGATATGGGTTTATTTTAAGCCTGTCTGTTAAGGTTGCTTTTATGAATTATGCCTCATATGGCTTCTGACCCTCATTGGAAGGGTTGCTGGATCTTGTGCTGTGGGGAGTGCAGGCCTGCTGCACCCCAGGAGGAGCAGGGAGAGCTGCTGTGTCTCAGACATGAAGTCTGTCTGGAAATGTTAGGCACAGAGGGGGAGAACATGCTTCCTCCCCTAGCTGTCTGTCTTCTGCACATTCCACACTGGCCCTTCTGCCTGGGAGGGGATGGAGTGGCTTTGCTGTGGTCTGTGACTGGTGGGATGCCAGGACTCTGTGGGCCATCCTGCCCTGTCTGCTAAGTCTTGGCTGCACATGTCTGGAGACTTCTATTAATGTTTGCCTAGGGGGTCCAAGTCATGCTTAGATCATCCCCAACTTTTAGAAGTTTGGTGTCAGTTTGACTCTGAGAGCTGCTGCAAAGCTGGTCAGTGCAGTAAGATCCTTGTCTGGCTGATCAGTCTGAGGAGACTCTGCTTGGTTCTTCTGTTCACTCATGGTACATCTGGTCCTGAGAGTTGGTCGTTCATGTTACAGTGTGATTTGCCCTTGGACTCACTGAGCATCTCCCAAAAAGTAAAGAAGTTTTAGGAACCCCCAAACTGGTGTGGTACATCCCTTTGAGCCTCTGTGCCTGGCTGACTTGGAAATGACAGCAGCACATTCTGTCTTTGTGCATGGTTGTGTGTGTGTTCTTGAGGAGGCAGACACAGTCAACTGTCTCCAAAAATGCCTTGTGGATTCTGGGGTTGTGCCTTCCTCTTCCACTACTTAGGCAGCTACGTAGAGACCACGTGTTATCCAAAGAGATGCTCCCTCCAAAAAAGTCTCACTGGAGTGCTCAGCTCGCTGGTTATTCACAGGAGTGTTTTGTGTTGTGATGGCTTTTTGGAGTGATCCCACCCACATTTCTCTGCTCTCCTCTCCCTGTGCTCCATCCCAGGCCGTCACTGTGAGAGTGTCATTGACGTGTGTCCCCGGAAGCCGTGCCAGAATGGCGGGACCTGCGCTGTGGCCAGCAACATGCCTGATGGCTTCATCTGCCAGTGTCCCCCGGTAAGCACCGTGTCCTCACACTGCCTGCCTACCTCAGCCCCAGAGTCCTCTGCCTGGACTCTCACTGCTTCACTGCAGGTGAAGACTAGACACTCTTTACCCACATCCCTTGGTTTACCTTCTTAGCAGGGAAACCCAGGGCTTCCAGGTGCCCCAGGAGAGTGATGCTGCCTGTTGCTACCCCAAACAAGTATGGTCTTTAAGTATCACAGCTGGCTTTTTTGTCTTAAACCTACCATTAAATTGCAACTTTTTTTTTTTTTTGCAGCCCTGTGATTTCTGTGCTTGCTGCAAGATTCCCCTTGTTTGTGGCTCTTCTAGGCTGTTTTCGAGACTTAACAGATGATTATGATTTCCTAGTTTATCCATGAGGTTAGGTCCAGAAATTCCTGCAGTGAGGTTAGAGGAAGTTACAGGGGAGAGAGGATTTGCACATGGCACCTTGCCTCCAGCCCTCAGAGTGCTGAAGATTAGGTTTGTGACACTGATTGTTTTGCCTTTTTTTCCACCCCGTAGGGTTATTCTGGAGCAAAATGTGAGTTCAGCAGCCACAGTACCTGTGGACAAGTGAAATGCAAGAAGGGGGAGCAGTGCATCCAAACGTCTTCTGGTCCACGGTGCTATTGCCCCAAGCTGTCTGTGGGAGAGGAATGCCAGACAAACCCGGGCTGTGCCAGTGCCCCCTGCCAGAATGGGGGCAGCTGCCACCCTCATTCTCAGCCTCCTTACTACTACTGCCAGTGCCCTGTTCACACCCAGGGCAGCCACTGTGAGCAGCCTGTAACTTTCAGCCCGGAGCCCCGAGGGTGTCTGGATTCCCAGTGTGCAGAAAAAGCCAGGGATGGCTATTGTGATGAAGACTGTAACACCCATGCGTGCCAGTGGGACGGAGGCGACTGCTCCCTGAGAATGGAGGATCCTTGGGCCAACTGCTCCTCCTCCCTGCGCTGCTGGATGCTTTTCAATGGACAGTGTGACGAGTTCTGCAACACGCCCGAGTGCCTGTTTGACAACTTTGAGTGTCAGCAAAATAGCAGGACATGCAAGTAAGGCTCGATGCTGGGAACATTTTCTCTGTGTGACTAACATAGCTCCTGCCTGTTGCTCCCTTCTCTCCCATTGTTTCTCTTGCTGTCCTTGCTGAAAGCTTGGCATCCAGGGGTTTCTGCTGCTTTGTGTACTTCCCAGTCTATTTTGGGAATTTGTGTGCTGTGCACCAAGTCGATAACCTGAACACTGGTAATGTGTTAACCTGCTTGATGGATGTGCCCTGCTTTCCCTGGAAGTGTAAATAGGAGGCATTTCACCTTGTACTAGATTTAATAGTACTGCCTGCTATCCTGAATTTTGCTCCATACCAGCAATACCTGTATTTTAATGCCAGCTGTGTTTGCTGCCTCTGAATGAGTTTTTTAGCTTGTTTGTAGTGGTGCTTCTTTCTCTTCAGTTATTTGTGACAAATGCTACAGCTTTGCAGTGATGATTCTCCCTTGGTGAGGCAGGAGGCGTTAGATATCTTAGTAAACAGAACAAGCAGTTCTCTTATACTGTTACCAGAACTGAATAATGGGTTCTTGGGGTGTTCTGTGCTTCCTATTTTCACCCTCTCAGGCTGCAAGCTTATCCTGGGGTTGTATTTCTTCTCCTGATACCCTGATTATGAGTGTTGTTTTACCTCAAGTGATGCTGAAGAGCGTAAGACCCGGGCCCCTAGAGTGCAGGTGTGCTGTGCAGAGCGTGTCAGTGCTGCGTGCTGCCCGTGAGCCTCTCCCTGCTGCAGGTATGACAAGTACTGTGCGGATCACTACGCGGACGGGCGCTGTGACCAGGGCTGCAACAGCGAGGAGTGCGGCTGGGACGGGCTGGACTGCGCCGGCGACAAGGCCGAGAAGCTGGCGGAGGGCACCCTGATCATCGTGGTGCTGATGCCCCCTGACGAGCTGCTGGGGGACGTCCGCAGCTTCCTGCGCACTCTGGGGACGCTCCTGCACACCAACCTGAGGATTAAGCTGGACTCCCAGGGGAACCCCATGGTGTTCCCGTACTATGGGGAGAAATTGGCGGCGCGGAGCCGTCGGTCGCTCGTGGTCGTCCGCAAGCACAGAGAGCTGGAGCAGGAGGTCATTGGGTGAGTGGATTGCTGTGTCCCCTCTGGCCTTGTTGTGCTGGTAACTCTTGCTTGTAGTTGTGTGGGGCGTTCTAGACTTTCTAGGGGTGTAGGCTGTTTTTTAAATGGCAAAATGTAACACTATTGCAACTGGCCAGTTCAGTGTTGGGGTAGAAAGATTAATGTAAAAGGCTGCTGCAGTGTAACCTACTGCTCTGGCAAAAGTTTCTGTCACTGACTTCTGTGCCCTCTTACTGTGTCTCTGCAGCACCAAGGTGTTCCTGGAGATTGACAACCGCCAGTGTGCAGAGGACTCAGAGCAATGCTTTCACAACACAGAAGCTGCTGCAGCTCTCTTAGCTGCTCAGGCCATCAAGGGCATGCTGCCCTATCCTTTTGTGTCTGTCCAAAGTGAGTAACTGCAGAGGAAAATTGCTTATTGAGGGAGGCAGTCATCAAACTGGGCTTGCAAAATACTCAGATTATTGATCATCATCCTCTTGTGTCTCGCTGTTCAGTATGGTTTCTGGGAGGTGACCAGTTTGTCCCCAGTTATGGGAGTATGTTTGTGCAAAGTGCACAGAGTGGACATATGGTTAGTAAGGCAGGACATTTAATTTAGAGCCCAGTCACTTTAATACTTGTCAAATCAATGATCTCTCGTGCTACAGCACTGCAGTGGTGATCACTGCACTAAAACCATTCGTGTGCTTTATGCCATGAATTCAATGGAAAAGGTGCCATTTAGAGAGGAAGGCTGGGAGGCATTCCTCAGCCCAGTCTACCAGATGTTTTCTCCTCTGGCAATATGTAATCTCCTTGATTTCTGCTCCATCTCCCTCAGTCTGAGGCTCAGCTGCAGACCTGTTCTAGATTGGCATTATTGCTTTTCGTGGTTGGGTCATGCTTGTATCTTCATGTAGATCAGCTCTCTCTATGCCAAGTGAGGGTGGCTGGAGGAAGGAGCAAGATGTTTGGTTCAGCAGCCATACACTCTAAAAAGTACTTTGAGAAACCAGACCAGGGGAAGTCAAAAAGAAGTGATATGTACTTGCAGCAGTCTCAGTGGAGCCTAAATTGTGTAGAGACAATATGCTCCCTGTGGGAAGGACTGTGCTGAGAAAAGAGACTCTGTAGGTTGAAGGTTGTTGTCTCCCCTGTCTTAATCACACAGTGTTTTAACTGGAATTTTTAGGTGAGCCCTTGTTACCACCAAAGACCCAGCTGCTTTACCTGCTGGCTGTGGCAGCTTTGATCATCCTGCTAATCCTTCTCTTGGGTGTGATGATGGCCAAGCGCAAGCGCAAACACGGATCTCTGTGGCTGCCAGAGGGATTCATCCTGCGCAGGGATCCCAGCAACCACAAACGCAGAGAGCCCGTTGGGGAAGATGCTGTTGGGCTCAAGTAAGTTTGCATTTAGGCCACTGATATTCTGTTTATTAGTGGCTTGAGGATTTTGACAGTGTGGCTGAAATATGTTTCATCAAAGGCACTTAACTCCTTAGAGAGTTTTTTTTTTAAGCTAGAACTTCTGATGTTACTCCTCTACATTTAAAAACATCTGGTTTGGACAGAAGAAGTTTAATTAACTGTAATGTATAAAATGCCAGCAAAGAATCTGATCACCTGGTTTTGTTTGATTTTCTGCCACTGAGCAGTATAGATCAGCAGCTGGGCAACATTTGCCTAATTTTCTCCTGGAATAGGTGAGACATTTTTAGGTTGATAGATGACAACAAACTTCTAATATCTCTAGCTCAATGCATCAAAAATGTGACTCAGAAGTAATGGAAAGTTTCAAAAGTTATATGCAGTTTTGACTTTCCACCGAATTAAACAACTCTGCAGTTCTAAGTGCATTTAATGCCACTGTTGGCTGCCTGAAGTTTGAAATTTCTTGGTTCCTCTGTTTGCACGCTACCAAACTTACAAGCACCCCTTTGTTAGTCTGTGCAGGATAGTGTGGGTAGCAGCAGTAGCACCTGCTCAGGCTGCAAAGTGATATGTTCTTCTTGTTTGTTAGAAATCTGTCAGTCCAGATACCCGAGGGTAACCTGGCCGACCCTGGGACAACTGAGCACTGGGCAGGAGATGGTGGACCTCAGCCAAAGAGAGCAAAGGTAAGGAGCTGCAAGACTTAAATACCATCTGAAACTGCTGGTGAGACAACCACCTGCATTAACTTCCCTTGCTCAAAACCTCACTTGGCCTAGGGATTGGTAATATATTATTAATGGTATCTGAGGAGCAAATCCTCAGGTTAACACTGCCACCACAGGCTGGTGGAAGTCAGTACCTTCTGTTTCAGTATCTCCTCCCTACAGCAGCAAAAGGGACAAGAAGGTTAATGTAATATCTTGCAGTTCAGGCCTGATAATGGTATGGTGAGAGTATGAAAGCTGAGAATGCCAAGCAGAAGTAAATGGAGACCACCGTTACCTTAAAAGAAAACAACCCCCCTAAAACAACGAGAAAGCAAACAAAAAACCAGAATGCAACAAAAATCCCCACCCAAACCCCGAGAAACCCCACCAAAACTAAGAACACCCCAAGAACTTTGAGTGTCTTTGGCCACTTGATGGGTGTTCTGAAGCAACTGCTTGTTTGCTGTGCTCAGGCTGAGGACCAGGCCCTGCTGCCAGAGGGGGACGAGCAGATTGACCAGCGCCAGTGGACACAGCAGCACCTGGAGGCAGCAGACGTCTGTGGGAGCACCTCCCTGGCCCTCACACCCCCACAGGCAGATCAAGAAGTGGATGTTTTGGATGTCAATGTCAGGGGGCCAGGTCAGTACCTGCAGTGTCTGTGTGTCCTGCCAGCCAGCCGCCAACCTCCCCTGTCTCCTGTGGCTGCTAATGGTACAAATTAAATGGAGTATGCAGGAACACCAGCAGGAATTTTATGGTGCTCAAGGAAAGCACAGTGTGCACTCCTGGGAGAAAAAAAAAAAAAAAAAAAGCTGGAAAGGTTAAACCATGGTCTGTAGCACATGGAATATCATGGAGCCAGGAGGAAAAGAGTTCACTTAGTAAGCAGCTGTAGAATCTCATTTAAAACAGTCTGTGCCTAAGTGATATTGTCAGAAATTTTGAATGCATAATTGTGCTGGAAATAACCCCTAGTTTCTCCAATTGGATCACTGGAGAGATCTATGCCAGACTTTTCTAAGGACCAACTTAAGCAGATTTTGTACCTGAGATGTTTGTTATCAGTTGAGGAAGCAAGGATGACCTTTTCCTGAGTAAGATGACTTTTTGGCAGACAGTCTACCCTCATTAGCAGTGTGTGAGATGTCTGTCCTGAACAGAGCAGGAATGCAGCAAGATTGTTCATGAATTTATTTTATTCCCTGATTTATATCTTCAGCTTGTGATGATCAAGTCACTGACAGTTCATAACAGAACTGTGGACTTTGAAGGTTTCTTTGACATGCAGGCAAGTTTGCTCTGTCTCAGTCCCAACTGACTAGCTGCCCTGGGAACCCTCTTCTGCTTTTTATGAGTGTAAATGTACACTCACTTTTTATGTACTAAAGCTGTATAAGCTGGTAAGGGACTGGGTGGGTCATCTGGTAATAACTG
Source organism: Illadopsis cleaveri (assembly GCA_013399915.1). Taxonomy (NCBI): domain Eukaryota; kingdom Metazoa; phylum Chordata; class Aves; order Passeriformes; family Timaliidae; genus Illadopsis; species Illadopsis cleaveri. The sequence goes on from VXBB01011476.1 coordinate 167,883, forward strand.
ATCTCTGGGTTCTGAGAAGAGATAGTTGACCAAGAACTTTATTCTGGTTGGAAGAGCTGCAAACATGGCTCCTGTTCATATGCAGGAGGTGATGCTGATGATATTACTGCAATTCCTTTTTTTACTGCATTTTGTGGGAATATTTCCACGCACTTTAAGGATGACTGGACCCATTCTCAGTTCCTTTCTATTGTCTTTTCTGCTCGTTGACCCGTTAGCTCTCTGAAATGCAATGGGAAGGAGGGATTTTTGTGTAACGAGTGTGAGAACATAAACCATCAGTTTCTGCCAAATTTAGGCTTTTCTTTATTTCCCCTGTTGAAACTTCTAGTTGTGTGGCAGGCTAAAAGCTTTCCAAGTGCGGGCAATAATGTTCTCGAGACTCCAGACTGCTTAGTTTCACGTTTGCCCAAAGCTTTGTCCAACAACAGCAATGAAATAATACTGACCTGTGAGTTGTTTTCTTGCCATCCAGATACAATTGTGAAGCTTGCAGCAAGCTGCCCTGAGTTATTTCGCTCTGTGACATCAGAAGCAAGCAGCTGTCAGGGGCAGAAATAATTTTAACAGTCTGAGAGATGTTGGAATAATGGGTTAGTAAGGAGGGGTAGGATTCCTCACAGTTACTGTAGCTGTTTCTCTGCCCTGGCCACCCTCCCTTTTGCGGGCAGATGGAAATAAATGGGCCCTGCTGAGAGGTAGTTCCCCTCTGTCCAAGAAGTCTGAAAACTGGATGGTTCACACCCCAGTAATGCTTTGCTGCCCCTAATTAATTACAAAGGGTGTTCAGGCTGACTGACTTGAGTGCTGGGCTGGAGCCACCTGAAGCTGGGTGAGCTAGATCCTGGCTGTAGGTGCAGGTTGAACAGTAGAGATCTCTTCTAGAGAGGGGAGAAACACTTCAGTGTACCAAGGGTTTGTTCCCTCTCTTAACCCACCACCTTCGGCAGTCTCTCAAATTTAGGGGGATCCAAGAGCCCCAGTGTCCTTCAGAAGCATTGCCTAGAGATTTTTCCTGTGGGTTCCTTATATCTCAGCTTTCAGTACCTTGTGCCCGACCTTCTGGAGAACCTGTCTGGTGAACTCCTGACTTTAATATCTCATACATGTACTCAGGGGCTGTCCTACTGAAAGACAGCCAACAGAAGAGTTTTTATAAAATGCTGCCACCACCTTTGTCTCCCCATGCTATTCTTTCGCTGTGTCCCCTAGAGCAGTGAGGACATTCTTTTCACTGGAGTTATTGTGAGTGTGTAACCAGGGTAATGCAATTATAGGCATAACTGGTAACACCACCTATAATTAAAATTGATGAACTCTCCCTATTATACACCCCTCTTTTCTTCAGTTACTAAAACTTCAGTGGTTTAGACTGGAATTTTCCATGCTGGGTGTCTGCCTCCAGCTGGATGCTTTTGGGTTCTTTTCCAACTCTTTGAGAGAATGAGCTGGAAGGAGGAAAAAAAGACATTGTGTCCACAGCTTTTTTTTTCACTAGTAGTCCATCAAGCACTTAATTGTGACTGTCTAACTGGATGTGCTTTTGCTAGCCTCATAAAACCAACCGTGTGTGGCCAGCTTGCAAGGCTCTGAAAAGAGCTGCACGTACCTGAGAAACTTTGTGAAGGGTGGCAGCTAATTCTTCCAGGGATTTAATGCTGTGCTGTCCCTGTGGAGAAGCTAGGCACGAACATCCAGGACAACTGCACTGATTGAGTAAGCCAGACCTATCCTGTGAGTGGTTTTTCCCAGAGCTGTGGTGCTGGAAGAAAGGAAAGCTCCTTTCTGTGCTCTGTCTCTCTGGTCTTTGTGTTGTGGAGGAGACCACAGCCTGACTGGAATACTGAGGAGTGTTCATTTGGGACAAGGGAGCAGAGCCAGCAGTGGGAGGGAGAAGCACAAAAGGAGGTATAGCTTTGGGAGAGCAGCAGAGAGGGTGTATAGACAGGACTGGATCTTGGAACTGAAGCCGTGCCCACACGTCAGCACTTTGCTGCCGTCCAGCAAATCCTGGGAAAGGAGCTGGGTGGAAGGAAGGCTGTGTGTCCTGTGGTGGGGAGCCACTAGGAGGAGCGTGCAGGCTGCTGGAGCCTGGGCAGAGCCTGCTGCTCCGCTGCCCTGGCTGGAACCGTAGATTTCTAGAAAGTTTTGGGGCTGTCCTAAAGCAGAGATCCAGGAAGGATCAGTGATCAGAAGCTGGGAAATGGGAGCAGGGCATTAGAGCTGTGTGTGTTACTTCCAATAGGAGATATCACCTTGCTTATGTGCACAGAACCCCAGCGTGGCTTTGTGCAGTGCTCTGTAATTGAGAGCTGTGCAGGCAGAGAAGCTGTTGTTGGTCCCCTGCTTGCCCATGGGATAAATCAGGTACCTGCTGAAAAAATTGTCTTGTATTTCTGCTGGTGGGCTCCAGTGGAGTGATGAGCAGAGTGAGGCTCTCTTCTGCTGCCATCTCAGTCCTTCTTGCCTTCCAGGTGCCTGTGAAGGGCATGCAGGAAAGCAGTAAAATCAGCAAGGAAGCATCAGTGTCTACAGCTACAGTTTTGGGGTTTTAGGGAATAGCACGTAATGTTCAGAGGCTGCTGGAACTGAAGCACTCAGCATTTTTATGGGCTGCTGAAAATACATGGAGACGTTTTAAATCTTAATTATCCTGCATCAAGGGGGGTATTAACAAGGGTGAAAAATCAGCAGCATGAGGTGGTCTTCCTGCACTGTCCTCTCTGATTAGCAGAGACGGAGATTCATCAGAGGGAGCTAAGTTAAATTAGAGGTTTGGAGGAGCCTTTCTCCTTCCACTGACAATGCAGGGATCCTGGTTGGTAAGTGTGGCTTTAGCCTTTGTGGACATCCCATCACTGGAGGCTTGAGGAGAGTGAGACCAGTATCTCCCAAAGTACCCAGACTGTGTGAGAGTATTCATCCTGTGGCATTTGTCAGCTTTGAGTGCTTGACTGTCGCAACTTCAGGATCCTCTCATGATAACCTTGCTGTAGATATGAAGGCTTTTGTCTGCATTTCACTTCATGTTAATATCTGAAGTGAATGTCACAAATGTCACCAATAATCAGTGGCTAGTTGTTGAATAATTTTTCCCTCAACTGTTTCTTTTCCCCAGGGATGTGATTAGAACATCCGTATGAACAATTACATTTAGTTGTCAGATTATTTTGATTTTTATAGCCCTTGCTTCTCTCAGCTAGCCTTTACTTTTTGTGGAAATTTTACACTTTAGCAGCAAAGTTTTTTTTGTTTTATGATGATCTTAGTCTTTAGAGGAATTTCTTAAGTTCTTAAATTTGCAGTAGGTACTCACACTTGGACGGAAGACAACTCGCTAACTATTGGGGTTTAAGAAGAGGTCTGGGTTAAAGCCACTGGAGGGATTGGGAGCTCAGGGGAGGAGGACTGTAGGGAGGTGTCCATGCCTTTGCCAGGCTCCTGTATCCCCCTCTCCCCCACTGCAGATGGATGTACCCCACTGATGCTGGCATCTCTGCGTGCGGGCGGCTCCGACATCAGCGAGGACGACGAGGACGGGGAAGACTCCTCAGCCAACATCATCACGGACCTGATCTACCAGGGGGCCAACCTGCAGGCGCAGACAGACCGCACGGGGGAGATGGCCCTGCACCTGGCCGCCCGCTACTCCAGGGCCGACGCTGCCAAGCGCCTCCTGGACGCCGGGGCGGATGCCAACGCTCGGGACAACATGGGACGGACCCCTCTGCACGCAGCCGTGGCTGCTGACGCCCAGGGGGTCTTCCAGGTATGGCCATTGGAGAACTCTGGGCTCTGTATTTACGTGAGCCTGTCCCAGCTGTGCTCTGTTCACTCACAGCCCTGCTCTCGTGCCTCCCACAGTGTGGTGGCCAGGCAGAGCTATTTTACAGCCTGTTTCCTTGGGTATTCATAGCTTGAAGAACTCAGCGTGCATAAATCATCTGGCATGTATTTATTTGGTCCGTTTGCCCCGTCACCTATTTTCTGGGTCCTTGCATTTCAGTGCTTAGGTTGCTTTGTCGTTGTAAAATTTCTCTTGAGATTCTGCCAAATCTTCAGTTTTGGTCTGTAGTGGTATTGAAAAATAATCCATCTTCCCCTGTTGTCCAGATCCTGATCCGTAACAGAGTGACAGACTTGGATGCTCGGATGAATGATGGGACGACCCCATTAATTCTGGCTGCACGTCTGGCTGTGGAAGGGATGGTGGCCGAGCTCATTAATTGCCAGGCTGATGTGAACGCCGTGGATGACCACGGTAATGTGAACACCAAGTGCCAGGCTGGGCAAATATTTGCCATGGTGTGAGCAGGGAGGGGTGGCTTTTGCTCTCCCAGGGTGGGGGCTCTTCATGAATTCTGTAGCTAAATCACACACTGAGCTCTCCTGCAAAGTTCTCCAGTGGTAATAAACTACGGGCTACTGCACAGTGACTTGGTTAAACAATCCTGGAGGAGAAGCAAAATAGCTCTTTGGTTTGTAACTGACGTTGTTGTGTTTCCCTGCAGGTAAATCTGCTCTTCACTGGGCTGCTGCTGTCAACAATGTGGAAGCAACACTAGTACTGCTGAAAAATGGAGCCAACAGAGACATGCAGGATAACAAGGTACAGTGTGGCGGTGCTCAGCAAGCCTCTGCTTCCTAACTCAAAGCATGTCTTCACTCCTGGTAGTGAACTAAGTTCAGATTTTCTTAACTGGGTGCTCAGTGCTGGTCTTGCAAACCCAGGCTATGACTGGAGCTCTCCCCAAGTGCTGGGTGTCTTACAGGGTTTCTTGTATGGGAGAGCAGTTCTCTTCCTTGTTTGGCCAACTCCTGGGCATCAAAGCTGTCCTGCTTTCCTTGCAGGAAAGGAAAGCAAGACACAGTCAGTGTCAGGTGAGAGCAGCAGGTGAAGTGCTGCTGGTGTCAAACAGCTGGATTACACTTAGCAGACAGAAAAATATCCAGTGGCACAGCAGCAGTCGTGTCCTGTGATGTTTCCAGGGATCTCAGTGCAGGGTGGAGATGGGGGACAAGCCCCTCTGTTTGACTGTCTGCACTGTGCAGGTGTTCTGTAGCTTCACTCTTAGTGTTTGCTGTGTCTTAGTCCTTGATTTCTCTCCTCTGCCTAAAGTTTCTTTTTTGGATAATTACGGATCGCTCAGTGGATTTTAGAGCTACCAACGAGCTCTAGTTCCTTACTGGGTTGTTTCAGCCTTTTGTAACCTTCCCCCATAGGAGACAATAGGAGAAAGGCACCGGGTGCTTTCATGGTTCCTCCAAGGATCTAGGGCACAATAGTGCCCTTCCTGGTGGGAAAGTTCAGCCTGTGCTCCACTGCTGTGTATGAAATTACCTGTAATCTGCCTTTTTCAGTGGGCAGCTCTCAGGGTGGGTAGCTCTCGGAGACTGCTAATGTGACACTGCATTATACAGTGCTTGCCAGGCTGCCACGCCATAAGGGATTATGAGTTGTAAGATGCATAAGGGATTATAAATTGTAAGTTCAGTCCCCCCACACTGAAGCTGCTAAAATATTTACTCTCTGTGTTTCCAGGAGGAGACTCCACTCTTCCTCGCTGCTCGGGAAGGCAGTTTTGAAGCTGCAAAAATCTTGCTGGACCATTTTGCCAACCGAGACATCACGGACCACATGGACCGGCTGCCCCGGGACGTGGCCCAGGACCGGATGCACCATGACATCGTGCAGCTCCTCAACGAGTACAACGTGGCCCACAGCCCTGCCGGGCACCCAGGGGCCATGCTGAACTCTGCCCTCTCCCCGGTCATCTGTGGCCCCAACAGGTCCTTCCTCAACCTGAAACACCCTTCACTGACCAAGAAGTCACGAAAACCGAATGCCAAAGGCATGCCCACCAGCCTCACCAAAGATGCAAAGAGGAGAAGGAAGAAGTCCCTCAGCGAGGGCAAAGGGCAGTTTTCAGAGAGCTCAGTGACCCTGTCACCAGTGGATTCCCTGGAGTCTCCCCATGCTTTTGCATCTGAACCGACCTCTTCTCCCGTGATGCCGTCACCGGGAGTGCTGCACTCGTCGCCCAGCTCGCTGCTGACCGCCCCGTCGGTGCAGGCTGCGCACACCATGTCCTTCTCCAACCTCCACGAGATGCAGCCCTTGGGTCGTGGGTCCAGCACGGTGCTCCCGTCCGTCAGCCAGCTGCTCTCCCAGCACAGAACCACCCCTCCCAACAGCGGGCTGGGCAGGCTGCGGCCAGGCAGCGTCTCCACCGAGTGGATGAACCGCATGGAGGTGAACGAGTCCCAGTACAACGAGATGTTCGGCATGGTGCCCCAGGTGATGCATTCCCACCCCAGCGTTTCTCAGCAGGGAGGCTTGGTTCAAGCAGACACGAAGCACCTGGGGGTGTCCAGGGAGTCTTTGCCCCCCATCATGACTTTCCAGCTGGTTCCCAAGGGCAGCATAAACCAGCAACCACTGCCGCAGCAGGCCCAGTCAAACTGCGCTCAGAACATGGCTGGCCCTCTTAGCTCCATGTACCAGATCCCAGACCTAGCCCAGCTGCCCAGCGCCTCGTTCTCCATGGCTGCCATCCCTCAGCAGGACGGGCAGGTGGCTCAGACGGTCCTCCCAGCCTACCACCAGTTCCAGAGCTCGATGGGGAAGTACCCCACGCCTCCCTCCCAGCACAGCTGCTACTCCTCGGCCACAGAACGGACTCCTAGCCACAACCGGCACTTACAAGGGGAGCACCCGTACCTGACTCCGTCGCCCGAATCTCCAGACCAGTGGTCAAGCTCTTCCCCACACTCTGCCTCTGACTGGTCTGACGTGGCAACCAGTCCCAGTAACAACCAGCGCGGGCCGGCGGCCGCCCACATGCCGGAGCAGCAGCGGAACAACATGCAGGTGTACGCCTGAAGGCTGCCCACGGTGCAGCCCGACTAAAGCGGACTCCAGAACTCATGAAGGTCTTCCAGGATGGAAATGAAGAACCATTTTAGTATCCCAGAGTCTTAATGAGCCCAGGATGTTCTTTCGTTGGAGGGACTGTGGTCGCTGTAGACTTGTGTGCTTTTATGCTAAATGGAGAACTGTAGAAGCTGGTGATGGAGAAGACCAGCTGAGTCACTTCTAACCAACTCCCACGCACCTTGGACGTGACTGCTGTCTGCACTGGATTCTCCAGTCTGCCTTTAAACATGTTCCACCATTGCTTTGGGGAGACAGCTCTTCAGCTTAATCCATCTTGTGGTCATTTCTCCAGAAATTTAACCAAAACCAGCTTTGTATCCTTATTTTGTTACTCCTCCTGTTACCTACGTAACCTCTCTCTGAAGCACCTTCTACTAGTTCTCCTCGAGTTCAAGTTGCCTTGTCTTGACACAGCTCAGAGCTGCACCCACATTCCTAGGCCCTGTCCTTCCCTCGTCCACACTTGCTCAGCAACCGAGCTGGACTTCCCAAAACACCTGCAGGTCAAGTGACGCCTCCTGTCACACAGCTTCACCCTCTCCTCTTCAGGAGTCTTTGTCTTATAGAGACCCACTAACACCCTGTAGTGTTCTCACTGCCTGCTCCCCCAGGTATTATGAGATTATATATACATATAGTCTTTTTAGGTTGTTTGTTTTGTTATTTTCCCTCCCGAAAACGCTGGTCTGACCTGGTCTTCCTGCCACAGTGGCCCGTGGGCCCATCTCTTCCCCGAGACACCCCTGACCGTTTTGACACACTACCCTCCCCATGCCCCCCGTCCTGCCAGGACTGCCTTTGTGGGCTCCCATGCCAGAAGAAATGCACTGCAACTGATACAGGCCTTTTGGGATGAGCACGAGTGTTTCAAAAACTGGTAACACAAGCTCCCAGCGTTCTTGCACAGGAGTCCCCTCCCCTCCATCCAAGGGTGGCTGTGTGTCCTGTCCTCCAGATACCATATGCTGCCTCTTTATGGTATTATCAAGAAGTGTCAAACATGTGATGACATGTTTGTGGTGTGTGTCCTTCTGCGTCAGGAATGACATCCAGCCCTTTGAAAAGTGTCCCTTTTGCTGCAGCCCTGGGTCAGAGCTGGCTCATCTTCCCCTCCCAGTGCACGGAGACTGCAGCACTGACTGCCGAGCAGGCTTCCAGCAGCACGAGCACCATGCACAGGAGCTGGGCTGTGGCAGCAGACCAAATAGCTCAGAAACCATTGCTTCCTGCAGTTTGCTGCACAGGTTTGGGGCTGTCCTCTGCTCTCAGCTTCAGCCTGCGTGGAGATTTCCCAGCCAAGGTGGCCCACGTGCTCTGTGGGACAGTAGGGCCGCCCTTAGTGCGGCTCCCCCGATAGTTTTGGAGTTGTGGAAGCCAGCAGTCACTGACCTTAGGCAAACAGCTGCTCTTTCTGCTTTGTCCACAAGAGCAGCGCTTCTCTGAAGGGCTCCAGACCAGCCAGCAGCCCAAATGAACATTTGTGGGGATGGTTTGCTGCTGCCTCTTCAGGGGAATGCTGCAGACACGTCTTCCAAAGAGCTCGGGGCTGCCGGCTGCTGCCAAAGGACTGAAGGACTGCTCCCCTCCGAGCAGGCCATCCAACACCCTACCGTGTACAGTATTGTCGCTGGTGTTTCTTTCCATGCTAATCAAGAGTCAAAGTTGCTTTCTCTTTTTTTTTTTTTTTTCTTTCCAATCCCACTCAATGGTACATGAAGGCAGGGCCTCAGGAGGAGCTGGTTCCCGGGGCCGTCATTTTGGGCTGAAGTTGTTAATTCTGTGTGAAGTGACCGCTTCTCACGGCGCACACAGCGTTCCCCGGCACGCTGGCTGCAGCCTGGCCTCTGAAGCTCAGCTGCAGCTGACTCAGACCCCCAGGGGGGTCTGTCCAGGTACACGTTTTCACTGCAAATAATGAAGTGTTGCTACATCAATGCTAAAGAAACAAAGGGCTTTTTTGCTCGTTAGCTCCAAATAACCAAGTGCCTTTTTATATATGTGGCTTCCTTTTACAAGATGAGTGCTTTCTGTGGAATGAAGCCGGTTCCGTGCCTGGCCTCTTAATACGATGGCCCTCTGCCTCTCTTCTCTCTCTCTTTTTTTTTTTTTTTAACTACTTGTAAAGTTAATATCTCCTTAAGGTGGTATTTTATCTCATAAGTTTTAGAGTAACCTTCACAGCAGCATTTTCCTATATTAATAATGGAAAATATTTGCTTATTTTTACATTTTTTATAAAAGTCTTTTATGAAAATAGTTGCTGCCAAATGTATAAGCAATTTTTATCCCCAGAATAAAAAGTATGTGCCTAGTGTGTGTGTGCTGCTGTTTTCATTTTGTTTTCCTGGCTACTGTGGCACAGTCACCAGCTTCTAAATGAATCAGGGGTGCTCTGTCTCAGCACCACACGAACCCCACCACTTAGCTCCGCTCAAGGGGGCTGGAAGCAGCCTGGTGTGAGTGTAGCAGATGGATTTTGGGTCTCTTGGTTAGCTGAGAAGGGGGCAGTAGCCAGCAGCTGGGCATACTGGGAAGGATGGGGAGGGACTGGGATGGGTCCTTTCTTAGGCACTTTGGATAAGAGGTCTCACTTGCCCATGGGAGCCAGGGGAGAGCTGGGGCATTCATGTGGCTTTTAGAAAGGTGGTGAGTGACTGTGGATGGCACAGTGGTCAGTGGGGCTGTGGATACACTCGCTCCCTCAGGTCCTGCTTGCTTCCCTCGGCTGTTTCCTGTCCTTCCTGCAGGGAAGAGCACCCTCATCCCTGGACCTGGGGCTGCCTCCCTGGCTTTGTCTCAGCAGTTGATGCATGGAATCCTTAAGGTTGGAACAGCCCCCCTGAGATCATCGAGTCCAACCTTTAACCTGGCACTGCTGTGTTCGCCCCTTAACCTTGCCCCAAAATGCCACATACAGATGTTTTTGGAACATTCCAGGGATGGTGACTCCACCACTTTCTGGGCAGCCTGATCCAATGCCTGTTTGCCCTTTCATGGACAAAATTTTCCCTCATATCCTGTCTAAACCTCCCCTAGTGCAGCCTGAAGCCATTTCCTCTAATCCTGTTGCTTCTTACATGGGAGAAGAGACCAACCCCCACCTGTCTACAGCCTCCTTTCATGTTGTTGTAGAGAGTAATAAGGGTCCCCCTGAGCCTCCATTTCTCCAGACTAAGAGCATGAAGATGTGTGATTCTCCAGCCTCTGAAATAGGGAATCATCACTCCTCTGTGCTGGTCTCAGGCTTCAAGAGTTTGACTTGAGCAATCAGAAAACAAACTGTCAGTAGCTGCCGTGCTGTTTGGAGCACGGAGGTGCCACTAAAGCCTTGGGCTCCACTGGTGCTCAGCTGGCTGTTCTCCAGCTCTTGCTGTGGACTCAGATGGAGCCGGTAGCTGAATTACGATGCTGAGCTGGGGTAAAGCTTCTGGGGGCATTTTAAGGGTTTAATATTCAAACAGTGCAGCTCCTTTATCTCCTGGTAGAGCCAGCTGGGCGAGTCCAAACCTCCAGGAGGCATTCACCCATGTTCTCCCACAGCTTGCACATCTGTGCCAAAGTTTAGCGAGCTCTGCCGAGCCCCTGGCACAGCTGCATTGAGCTTACTGGTGCTCAGGCTGAGACTTGAAGCTGTGTCTCCTCGGGGCTGTTCGTGCCTCTTCCCCAGCCCAGGATGGCCAGGGGCTTGTGCAAACTTGCTGTGCTGCAAACTGAACCATCCAGGCAGGGAGCTGCTGCATCTCTTATCTAACTGAGGAGTAGTGGAGGAGCCTCAGGCTCTTTGAGGGAGACTTTTCATGTTTTTTTATAAGTCAAGGGTAGAGTCCTGTTTTCTGGGGAGTTGCTGTGTTTGCAGGGTTTTGCCGTTGATCAGGGCAGCTGATGTGTGGCAGGTTGTTTCTTTCAGAACTGATAGCAGGCAGCAGCTGTGTTTGGACACGAGAAGGTGTCAGCCTGGGATCCCGGAGGATGTCTAGCAAGCAGCAGCAGCTCTATCCTGCTGTGTGGGTGAAGGAGAGGGGTCTGACCCTCCTCCCTCCCCGAGGCAGAAGCCAGACTTGCCTCTGCACGCCGGCAGGGAGCTGCTCCCTGTGGGTGTAGCAGTGTTCACCGGCTGCATGTTTCAGCAAATGCTGCCACAGAGATCCATGGCAGATCCCTGGGCTGTACGTGGCTTGTACAGCAAGCTCTCCATGTTGGGGGGGAGCAGGGGTCCTCTGCAGGTAGCTGCCTCCTGGGTCACACTAATGCTGGTGAGCACCAGGCCTGCAACAGCAGCTCCTCTCCTCCCCACTGGCCTCCACCAAGGGTTTTGGAGGAGGACAGCCGGTACTGGGTGGAGCTGGCAGCAGCAGGAGCCACAGGACAGGCAGCAGGATGATCTTTCAAAGCTGCTCTGGTCCATCAGGAGCCAGCAAAGTGACACTCCAGAGCAGCGTGGTGGCAGCAGGAATGTGGAGAGCTCCCGCTGCCTCCCACAGGTGCAGAGGACACCCCGGGGTGAGGAGCAAGGACCACGGCAGAGAAGGCTGTACCAGACCTTGCCTAAGGGCTCCTGCTACCGGGGCCGGGAGCTCATCCCTGTGGCTCCATGCCGGCAGCAGCCTCCCCGGGCTGGGGGTGCAGGGAGCCGCCTGGGGCAGGGGCAGTGCGGGGCTGCTGCTGCGGGAGCTGCCCCTCTCTCCCGGAGTGACGAAGGCTCGCGTCACGGCCGGGCCCCGAGGGCTGGGCACCCTCGCCGCTATCTGATGGCACCGCCAGCCCCCGGCTGCAGGCTGTTCCCACATCCCGGCGTCCCGCATCCTGCTCGCAAACATCCCCCGGCAGTTCAAACAAGGGCGGTGTGTGGGTGACGCATGGCAGAGGCGGGCAGGGCGCGGGGCCCGGCCGGGTGCCATCCCTTGGTTGGGGACAGGGGCAGTGCCAGGGGATCGGACCCACGGCCCGGCCGCCGGTCGCAGGGATGCTCTGGCCGGGATCGGGTGATCACCCCCGGGGCACATCCCTGCCCTGCAGCCCCCGGGCAGTCCAGGGCTGGCCCAGCGGGCATCCCTGCCAGGTGCCAGGCTGCTCTGTGCTGGAAGATTATATCTGTATCGCGGGAGCAATTAATGATAATTGCAGGGGGTTTATTGACTAACTAGGACAGGTTCTTCCTGTCTGTTTCTGGAGATATGTGAAGTGCAAACAGAGTGAAGATCTGGGCAATTTTCCAGCAAAATGGGGGGGGGTGGGGGATGGAGGGGGGTCAGTAGGAAGATTTTTATGGTGAGAATCACATGAGTTGGGCAAACACAGATGCTGGTGAGCACCAGGCTATAAAGGGCAGCTCCTCTCCTCTCCTGTCCCGGTGACCCGCGACAAGCCGCTATTCCTCACCATCTCCAGACAACAGGTGAGGAAGAGGACCCTCGCAAGGCAGCTGGGACCTCGGGATGCTCAGAGCTGGCAAACAGGCGAGCAGGAGCTGGTCCCTCTCCATGGCAGCTGCCGCGGGAGCCGAGCTCTGCCCTCGCTGGATGGGGCAGGCTGTGATGCTGCGTTTTTCAGCCCTGCGTTGACTTTTGTTTCTGCTTCTTTGAGGGGAAGACGAGCTGAATCTGCAAATCGGCCCCAGTGCCCAGGGATTAGCCCAGATAAAGGGGAACTGCGCTGATGTGGCCGATTTGCCTCCCTAGCCTGGGCAGCGCTACTAGCTCAGGGCGGGAAAACTCCGCGGCGCACGTAGTCCCTGCAGCCCCACCTGTGCCATTGCCTGGTTGGGGTCCCCTGACCCGTGTCTGCGGCAGCACCCTCCCCTTGTCCTCACAGAGCAGCTCGGCTCTCCTAGATGCCTCCTGCCGAGTCTGGGACTGGTGGGGCTGGGACAATCTGCTGCCAGTGTGGGCTGGGGACTTCAAGCCATGCCTGGGGCATGGGGTGCAGGCATGGGGCAGTGACCTGTGCCGGGGAGCGGGGAGGGAGGCACAGCCTGTCATCTCCTCCAGGTGGCTCAAAGGGGCCAGGCTCAGTCCATGGCAGGGCACGTTTGCACTCTCTCGGCACAGGTAGCATCCCCCGTCCCCAAGGGACCTTGTGTGACCCTCCCGAGCCTTTACAGGGAGCAAGGAGGATGGTGGCTGCGGCCAGACTCGCCCTCCTGCTGCTGGGCTGCGCGGGGCTCCTGCAGCCAGTCGGTGAGTACCACGGCTCGGGGGGCAGCTGCTTTTGTAGCTGGGCCAGGAGGGAGCCACGCTCTTCTCCAGGCAGCGATGCCGGCTGTCCCTCATCCCTGCCCGCGGCTCTCCCCAAACAGATGGCAGGTACATAAACTACTGCCCCGATGGCTGGTACTACTACAAGCTCAGCTGCTTCAAGTACTTCACCGAGCCCCGGACCTGGGACGAGGCTGAGGTGAGGCCACCGGGGTACACAGGGGAACAGGGACCCCTGTCTCGCTGCGGTGCCCTGGCACTGACAGCTCTCCCTGCAGAGTCGGTGCCAGGACCTCCAGAAAGGCGCCCACCTGGCCTGGGTGGAGGACTCCCGCGAGGCAGCCACCCTGCGGAGAACCATCTCCTACTACCAGCGTGTGCAGCCCGTCTGGATTGGGCTCCAGAAGAGTAAAGAGGTGAGGTGTGGGCGGCAGGGATGATGGTGGGCTGGGGGAGAGCAGGGCCATGCCTCTGAACCCCCGTCTCCCTGCACAGAGCCAGGTCTGGCAGTGGGCGACTGGGAAGGGCTACAGTGCCTCCAGTGAGATAGCTGGCAATGGTGCCCGAGGGGGGAGCTGCGCCCTGCT
>VXBB01011477.1:0-49422 GCA_013399915.1 Illadopsis cleaveri
GTCTGGGGTCTCCACCTCTGCCCAGCCTGCTAATTAAGCTTGCTTTCTGTTTCTGTTAATAAATTCGTTACTTCTAGTGGCAAGCAGAGCCCATCTTATTTTTCCTACCTCGATCATCTGGTGGATGCCAAGGGCTCTGAGGAATCCCGGGGGAAGTGTCGCGACCCCCTCACTTACAGCCCTGGACTAGGACTGAGTGCGACAGTTGCACACATGACGCTAAACCTGATTAAATATTTTTGAGAATAAAATTTTAAAAAGATTTCAGAGTACGTGTACCCTTTAGAAGCCGAGAATAACTGAGAAATACTTGCAACTGTCTATCTAGAAAATAATGGCTTCTATGTCAGTATGTTCAGTTTTAGTGCTATTAATCATAATGTAAAGCTCTCATATGTTATTTTTCATCTGGAAATAAAAATCGTCTTGGGAAATTCATCTCAGCTCCATGTCACAATAAGACTCATGAAGTGATTAAAGCAAGGGCATCAGTGCAGAGAGACAACTCTTCTGTTCCAGGCTGGTGCTCTAACCAAACAATCAATATTCATTTTGGGTGCACTAGGTCCATCAAGGAACACAGAGCAGATCACAGCTAGTCATCAAACAGTTTATTTCTAAGGAAGGGCTATTCAAAAACAAAACAAACAACTCCTCAAGTCTGAGTTTTTGGGGAGGTCAGAAGAGTGCACTGATAATATCCATGAGCTCTCTAAAGATTTAATGTTTGTTACACAGTAAATGCTGCATAAAAGTGATACGCATGGCATTATAGAGAGATGTTATACTACCACAGCATATCTATATTTCAATTGAATTAAGGGACATAAACCTGTTTTATGTGTTTCAAATAGTTTCAGCTTGCAACCTAATAAATGTTACTGCTTACTACTTGGATGAGTTTGTGCATCACTAGAAGACACAGTTAAAGTCAATACACAAAATATTTGTAGCAAAGCGAGACAGAGGTTTTATTCAATAGCATTGCAATTATTGACCTCAAATGCTTTGATCAAGTTTGGCATCACACTTCAATAGAACAGTCAGTAGAAATATGTGTTATATGGAGTTATGGCTATGTGGGAATGATACATCCACAAGAATAGAATAACTACCAGTGTATTTTGATGGTGTCTTTGTTTGATCTTAGGCGGCTATGTAGGCTCTCATTTTGCTATTTTTCTTAACATCTTTGTTATATAAGTGATGCTGGTTTAAGCTTTTGATAATGTGCTATTTTATTGGCTTTGAATTATGAAGGTTCATAAACGGAGCTAATGTCTTAGGTCAGTTCATTTAGGAAACAAAAAGTAAAAGAGAATAATAATTTATTTATAAGTTAAAGAGAATGAGTTATGCAGAATCCTCTTCTGTATCTGTATCACTAGCTCTATCATTGTCAACACAATTAGTCCAAGTACACTTTTATTTATTATTATTTATTATAGGCAAAATGTACATTGCAGCTCCAGGTTTTTAAAAAGTGGCTTACACACTAAACTTGTTGCATTGAACTAAGCATACTAAAGTCCAATTTTGCCTTAATATTTGGTAAAGATGATGACATACAGATAGTGAAGATGATGGAAATAGTGCCTAGGTGGATTTATTTCCACAAATCTAGAGTTGAGGCAAAGGAGAAGAAATATTCTTTGTGCTAAATAGAACCACATGAATAGCTGTGCATTTGTAATAGTAAGTTTTATTATAAATAGTTCTTTAGTGGCAGAGTTTCCATTTGACTAAAAAATGGCAAATGTGCATATTTTTCTTAAGGAAGGGTGGAGATGTTGCAGGCAGGTGTAGCTCTGTTAACATGACTTTAAAACTATGAGAAGCTTTAGGAAAAATAATTGACAATAGAGCAGAACTAACTACAATAATTAACATAGGGAATACACAGTATTTGTTTTTTCGAAGAAAGAAAACAACAATTGTACTTAAAGAGGACATACTCAACTAATTTAAGACCAAAGAAATGCAGATTAAACTAGGCAAAACCCCTTAAAATCAAAATCAAAACATCTTTTTCCTTATTTCGCCCCCGAGGCTTGGATCATGAAAATTGTATTAGTGCTCCTTTGTGGTATTTTACACTTTTAAATCATTCCAGTCCTGAAATCTTACCAAATTACGCAGGGGAAATTTATTTCTAGTAATCAGTGATCTTACTAGCTTTTATTTCCATATCGGTTTTAGCTTGAAATGTGGATATAAGTAAAATGATGCATTTTAGCTGAACTGGAAGCCTTTGTATCTTTTCCAACACATGTCTTTGCAAGGTTGACTTACATCCTGAAAAATAATTACCAGGTTGAAGAATTCTTTGGAACTTTTGCTTGCCTATGACTGATTCAGTATTTCAGACATCTGTTGTTATGGGGATTTGGTTAAATTACCTCTCCTTGCCTGTTGTGTTTTGAGTATAGTGATTAAATTTTTACACTGATAGTTATTGTCAGCAGTGCAGGAGGTTTGACGTTAGGTGGTAGCTTGGTGCTCTCAGCCACTATGATTTCCATGCTACATCACTCAAATTAGGACTTCTGTGTTGAGATGATTTTTTCTCTCTGATCCTACATTTAAAAATCAATCTGCCTGGATGTATCGGCAGTTTGAAACAAAGTAAGGCAAAAGAAGCTACCTCCTGTGAATTCTAGTTCTATGTAGAGAGTTAAAATTATAAAGAAGTCATCAGTAAAAGAGATGTAAAGGCAATTTGTTTTTTTTTTCCCTGATCTTTATTACATACGGTTTATATACATAGTTTATTTTTCTTACTGCTTCTGTAAGGATAATGCTGGATGTGAGGACACAATGTACAGCCAGTCTTTTAGAACGTGTTTCAGAGAAGTATTTCCTTGCAATTTCTGTTATGTGTTTTTGAATGTTCAGTATTTTGCTGAAGCCCTGTTTTCCCAGCTCGCTGCCACAAGCTTAGGACAAAGCTCTCTCTTCTAATGAAAAGGTGAAATCACAGGAGAGAAAGAAGTTTATGACCAGAGCCTTGTTCTTACAGGCTGGCAGGTTATTTTAATCATCAGCCAAAGCACAGAAGCCCCTGCTTGTTACTGAAACCTTCTTCACCTTTGGGAGCAATGTTCTGTGACATTAGGGACTTTACGACAAAATAATACCACCTAATGAGCTACAAGATAACAGACATTTAAGATGAAGGTTAATATTGAAAGAGACTGGAGTTCTTTGTCTCGTTTTCCTTTTCAGTTTGCCAAGTGAGTGCAAGACTGTGCCTGTCTGCTCATCCCTGAGGAATGAGCAATGTACAGCTCTGCCATAGCAGTTGTGACTCAATGCTTGTCACACCATTTTACCAAGGAGAATTAATTTGCTTGTTTGTTTTTTTGTTTTTTTTTTTTACCAAAGGTGGCATGTCTTCTCCTCTGTTTGGATAAGTAAGTCTTTTCCACCCCTTCCCCTTCTACTCATTTATTCGTGGAAATGTGTGTGCATGTGTGTGTGTACAGCCAAACAAACTATTGCATCCCATCACTCATCCCATCATTGTGTCTTTGGGACTGCTGCAGTAATAATGTTTAATTAGTTTTGGTTTAAAATTTAGAGCTTGTCTGAAACTGGACTTTAGTACATATGTAGTTCATTTCGTAAAGGGATGACTCATTTAATAAACACATGGATGCACTAATGAGATGACAGGGAGCAGGGACTGTTTTTAGGTCAGGAGAACAGGCTGAAGTTTGGCCTTTAAACTATGTGCAAAGAAGTTTAATATAGTTTCTTTTTGTACCAGCACAATCTTCTTGACTTAGATGTGCCACTTATTTTTGTGGCCAAATAAGTTTAGACTTCTGGCACAAGTCTCAAATTTAGATACACATACAGAAGATTCATTTACAAACAGAGCACAGAATGAAAAAATTTACAAGTTCAAGACCAGCACTTTCAAATCTCAGTCCTTAGTCTACACTTCATTAAATAATTTTCCCACAAAGTCATTAAATACACTGTTGTAGCCATTTAGCTTTGATTACAGCACGTTTTAAGAGGGGAGTGGTCTGGCCCACAGCAATTTGACTACCTTGGGCTGAGATGAGGGCTTATGCCTCAGTCATCAAATCATGAACAGGCACCTTCATCCCCAGACACCCCACCAAGTTCCTGCGTTTTTCTTGGGTTGACAAAGGGAGAGCTTGAGTGAGCCTGCAGAGGGCCACTTCAGAACTAAAAACCTTTTTCTGAGTGACCTTTTACTGTTTTGTCAGGACAGTACTTTTCTATACCAAAAAATACGGCTTAATGGGTGAAAAATTGATTTGTACATGTTTTATTAGTGCTAGACGTATAATAAGGTCCCAAAATTAAATCAGTTCCCTTGTTCAACATTTAGACAATTTAGACAAAAAAATCTTTCCATTCTGTCGCATTTTTGAAGCATGTGGGAACCATTTAAGCAAGATGCTCTCTGTCCTTTTAAATGAGAAAGATACTAAGTAATTTATGGCAAGATAAGTTTGTTCTGTTGAAGTATCTTAAAGGGAACCTCTATCACACTCCTCTCAGTGGGAACAAAAAATACCCTTTTAGTTATTATTCCTTTCAAAAAATGACCCAGCGGAATATATTATTCTTACTTATAATATAACTTCCATAATGCAGTTTGTAAAAAAAAAAAAAAAAACACAACCAAAACCAAGTTATACTACAGAAAAATGATGCATTTTGCAGCCTGAGCGTAAAGTACAGGAATTAACTTTTGTGAGGAAGAAGCTGTAGAGTGAGTAGAAAGTGCATAGAGATAAAGAAAAAATCCCACTGTTTACCAGGAGTTTGACTGATGCTCCAGAGTGTATGAAAAAATAGAAAGTGAAGTATGGGAGGACAGGTGTATAATTTCTTGTACAAGCTCTGTAGATTGTGTATATTTTGTGTCAGAATGTCAGCAGTTCCCATCACTGGCAATTCTGCCCCTTTGCTCCCTTTGCAAGTTCTGTTATCTAGAGAGGTTCTGAATGTTGGGTTCAATGCCTGTAGCAAGCACAGTCAAGGGGCACTTGATTTTTCTTTTGTTGCTGTATGTTCATTTGTATCTTCCCTCTCACTTAATTGTGTCGGAATCATTCAATCCAGGTAAATGGAGATCACCAGGAGAGATATGGCAAGTAAATAAATCAATAACCCCCCCCCCTCACAGTCAGGGAATGTTTCTGGGCCGTCTGCTTAAAGAAATAAAGTGCAAGAATCTTCTATTTGTTGCTGTGAATGCACTTTTAGTGGTTTTTTTTGTTGTTGTGGTGGTGTTTTTTTGGTTGGGTTTTTTTTGTTTGTTTGTTTTTGTTTTTTTGGGTTTTTTGTTTTGTTTTGTTTTGTTTTGTTTTTGTTTTTTGGGTTTTTTTCCCTGAGGAATGTAGAACAACTTCTCTTGTTTTGGTAAGGTGAAATTATTAAATAAACTGTGTTTTCTCCATTTATGGTGACAGCACATATGACCAAATTGCTAAATGTTGTAGTCTTCCTCTGCCAAAAGGAGTAAAAGGCTTCCATTGTGTCTTCCTCCGTTTGTATTTTATTGGTGAATCATGACATTTAGAATCAGCATATTAATTCAAAATACAAGCTGGTGGCAAGGAAAACTTGTGAAGGTAGGTTTCTTTCCCACATATTGACTGACCATAAAAATTAGCTGGTAAATTGTTTATTAACTCTTGGCATTACTGGAGGGTATTTCTATTTAGGTCTGTCAATAAAAAAAAAAAACAACTTAGTTTTAGGCCCTCCATTGCTTTGACATTTCCATGCTAACTGGAAGCTGGCTGTAATGCAAATATCAAAAAATTCTCATTAAGTTTTAATAATT
Organism: Illadopsis cleaveri; assembly: GCA_013399915.1. Classification (NCBI taxonomy): domain Eukaryota; kingdom Metazoa; phylum Chordata; class Aves; order Passeriformes; family Timaliidae; genus Illadopsis; species Illadopsis cleaveri. The sequence continues at coordinate 5,834 of VXBB01011477.1, forward strand.
ATATGATGGATACATTTATTTGACATGTAATTAATTTAATATCACACAAGCAACAAATACAGTTATGCTTCCTAACACATCAACTCAATAATGAAAGTTGTATAACATGCATTTAGAAGGTATTTAAAAATAAAGCTGGGTCAACTTGCAAGTTACAGTGCAAAATTATTAACTGATGAAGTGACATCAATGTGAAACAAAGAGTGGGATGAGTCATGAGACTGCTACTGAAATAGGGAATTTTCATGGATAGTTTTCTGATCAGTAAGATTTCACCATTCAATGCTGATTTGGTTTTTAAATTTTCTATGCTCTTTGTCTTAATAGAGAGCAGTTTTCATTGGTCAGAGTAATCATGTGGATATACTTTAAAAGCACCATTTCCCTGTTTCTCGCATGGGTATGTGAACAGGAGGTTCAGTGTGTGGACATTAACAGGCAAAATATATTTTGCCTGTGTAGGTCTGTACATTCCCACACAGAGATAACTGGGATTAAAGTACCCAGCTAGCAGCAAAGAGTATATCACTTCTAGGTATATAAAGGCAAGAGCTCAAATATTCCCACAGAGGAGAGCTTAAAGAATCTTTGGTTTTCTCAGGAACAATGGATCTGTTAAATGATTAAAAGTGAAATGAGAGTTCAAACCTTATAGGTATTCATATCTGTGAAGCAGCATAACCATCAGAGCCTTACATTAAAAATTCTCTCCAAGAAATCTCAGTGGAATGACAGCTCCTAATTTCTGTGGAGCCAAGAGAAGCAAAATATTTACTTTTTTATATCATCTTTCTTTAAACTTCACTCCTTTAAAATCCCTTGCTTCCTGCAACAAGGGAAAAAAAAGGGACACATAATAGACTTCCTTTTGCAGGTGGAACAAAGCTGGATGGTACTTTCATCCTTGGCTTCTTTGTTGCTTCACAAATCTATCTCTCTCTGAACAATCTGCCACTACTCTGTGCCAGCAGGAGCTTTAGAAGAAGGCCATCTGCACTGCCTGCTACATTAGGGGACAGATTCTCTTAATTCCTGATGTACTGGAATGGCTCTGTGTCCAGAATGGGATTTCTGGCCATCATGTTTTTGAGGATGGGACAGGGGCAAAAATCTCAGAGACCCTGGTAATGCTGCTGAGTGAGAAATGACCTTTTACTCCCAGAACTGCAGATCTGGATACAGCACATACCCAGCCTACCCTTCAAAGATCTGTTATTGTTTTGTGTAAGTACTGACAAATAAATGTGAGATTTTGAGGAAGATTTTCACAGTAGTGTTTTAAGTGGATGACTGGTGTTCTGTGGCTCACTGCAGACAATATGGAGCTTTTAGCTGCAGCCAAGGGTCACCAGTGGTTTATATAGTGACAGTACTCAAGAGGATCCCGTTATGCTATGCAAGGATGGAAATGAGACAAACCTTGTCTGGAATGTGTTTCCACTGCAATAAATCATACTCCATCCTGAGTTATATCTCTGCTGTATGCCAAGGGAAAAGGTTGTTTTGATTAATTTAGAGACCAGACAGAGTTTTCTTCTGTTTAATTCAGTCCTCCAAAATATGAACTCTCCTAAGTGTTTTCTGGACACACATCTTCCTGTTCCCCTCTTGAAATTTCTCTTGTATCCTTATTGCAAGCACTGTTTTTGGAAAGACTGTTGGGGTATTCCCCATGAAACAGAGAGGAGGCCATCTTCCCATATCCCTTCTGTCCAAGAATTACATCAGTTAAAAGTTCTATCTCTGCCAGTGAGATCATTGACCTGTCTTTTCCTCCTAGCCTCTGTGTAACAGGTGAGCTGCAGATTGGGGGGAGGCCATTCCCCCCGGAAAGAAAGCATGTTTAAATATTATTTTTGTTTTGACAGACTCTTGTCTGATTGATTATACTTAATTGGCATTTTGTCTGGTTTTGTCATCCTTAGTCTTTGTTACATAATTGCCATTTTTAAAAGACAAAAGTAATTTTAGTAATTTCCTCAGACAAGTCCTGAAAGCCTCTCGGAAGACATAGATATTTATTAATGAATAAATCCCTCTGAATGACAGAGGGGAGGCATCAGATATTGAAGCTTATTAGTGTCTTCTTTTGAGGTATACACAACTTACTTCATTGTAGTAGTTTAAAAATAGTGAGTTCTCCTTGTCTCATTAAGAAATGATAAAACCTCTTTTGGGACCTGTTACCAGAATAGTTTTGGCCTGTTTGCAAGGTTCTCTTCAGTGCTGAGCAGGAATTGCATGTGTTGCACTGTAGGTACAGCTCTCTAAACCAGTGGGATCACAGGCAGTGCTAAAGTCAGATACAGGAAGGTAACTGTCATCAGAAACACAGGACATCAAAAATTTTAAGGAAACATGTAGGATGGGGAGTCCTTAATTAGATTTTCAGTACGGAGTGGAGTTTGATGCCTTACTTTAAGTATTATGTCCAACAAGGAGAGAAATCCAGGTCACTGCCAGCACAGGTTTGTTCTGCACCGGGGAACATTTACAGAACATTCCCACTATTGCAGCTCCGCTGACATTAGTGGTGGGACGAGCTGCAACTTTCACAGCTCTCCAGCACCAGCAGCTGTTTCAGCACTGTGCTAATTAGATTGGCACTGAGCTGGTTTCATAGACATGATGCTGCTGACAGCTGCTGGGGTGCCATCTACACTAGGGCTGCCAGCGCTGATAAAGCTGTAGTAGCATTGGGAGCTGTGGCAATTATTTGTAAGTAAAACTAAGATCTGTGGGCTGAAGTTATAGTATGTGTATGAATGAATGAGTTAATTCTCTCCCTGTTTTCCCCTGGCATCCTACTCACATGTATATGCTTTGCTAATCGTTTGTGAAAAACTGAAAATCTCATGAGTCATGTATCTTCTGGGTTGATGGAGGTAGAGTGGAGGGAGCAGTAAGATTTCATATTTGGGATCAAGGGTCTGAAGTACAATGAGTCTGGGTGAGAGTAAAGTAGGGATAACGATCTCAATGTGCATTGCGCTAATAGGGATGAGTTGTCTATTGATGGTTAGGGGACTTTAAAAAGCTTTCAGTGCCCAATTTGAGTTGGCTGTGGTGGTCTAATCCACATGTATCTGTATGTGATACCTGCTTTCCCTATCAAATCATGATCTGTTGGCATAAACAAAGCATATTTCTAATGGAGTATAATTTATAAAGATAAAGGAATGGAAGGGTGTCAGTACCTGTGTATGTGTCAGATCATTCATTTTTCCTACAATGTTTTGTCATGTCTCTTTAAAATTTAAAAGAGTAGAAACACTTTATTGAAATTATAGGTCTAATCTTTGCTTCCATTTCCTTACTCTTTTACTCAAAGTACCATAGTACGGGACAGGTTTTTTCCTTTATTGGAAATAAGCACTGTTCAGCTTGGCAAAGGTAACAGGTTACTTAATAAACTCTTAAAAGGATACTGTTGGCCAAAGAGAGAATCCTGTTGTCCCACTGCCCCGTCCCTTTCTAATGCAATTTTCTTTGAACTGACTAGAATGACATTTTTCACAAGTAGCTCTTGGACCTCATATTGAAATAATTTTCATGAGAAATTAGAGACATGGAACTTCTACAAAAAGTCTTTTTTTCTGCATGCAAACCCATGCAAACAAGGGAGAAAAAAAAATTCAGAGGGAGACTGCTTAAACTATGTTGTACTCCAAAGAATAGTTTAAAGGAAAGCTCAGATACTTTTCCACATTTATGGATGTCAGCAAAATGACCTTTTAAATTGTGTGAAGTGACATGTTATACCCTTCCCCGTTCCTCCCAATTTATTTTAGTATGAATTTTAGTATTTACTTTAGCAAAACTAGCAGTGTTCCCTCTGCTACAAATCCTACACCCATACAGGGGCCCAAAATCAATGCCTAGCTCCTTTTCCAGAGAAATGCACACACAGTCAAGAGAATGAAATAGTCATTTGTAGCTAAATTGCCTGTGTCAGACATTCAGAAGAACTCTACTGGTTGTCTGATAAATCACCCACCCAGCCATGCCATGCTTGGTTCTAACCCTTCTTTTTCCCAACCCCACGCTCACACAGAGTTTAGTTTAAAAAACCTTATAATCTACATTGTGTAAATGATATTAAATATGAAAGAAAATTCTGGCCTGTTTGAACTGTTCTGTGCAAAAATCGATGAACCCCTTTGTCTTTTTTTTTAATATAAAAATTCTCCTTATTTTCCTGAGGACAGTTAATTGCTTTGAAAAATCTAATATCTATGTCAGATGTAGATTCACTGTGTTGATTACTTCATTGTATTTCAAGCACAAAATAGAAATAATGTATGTTAGATAACCTCTTGGATTTTGGATTCATTAGGAGGGAGTACATGCAAAGAAAGTTGACTCCTCCATTTTTTGTGTATCTTTGTATTATCTGTTCTGGAACATGATAAAAGCAGTTGCGAACTCCACAGGGATTCAAGACCCTATGAAAATTGCAATGAAAGATCTACCAAAAAGCAATCTACCAGATGACAAGCATATTTATTAGAAATCAATAAAAATATTTTGCTAGGTGAGGCCATGCATTAGCTCTGCTGTTGTTTTGTGTAGTTAATTTCTAGTCCTTAATCCTCTGTAGTACTGCATAGTTAAAAGTTTTATTAAATGGGGATGATAGAGCTGCCTGTCACATGCTATTTTTTGTCTTTTCTTTGTTCTTGTAAACATAAGCCTCAAATAAATATAAATATTTATATTCACAAGTAACCAATAAATACTCGTGTCTGCCTTATGTGTGTGGAAAACGTTGAAACCCTTCATCAACTTCAATAGTGAGATTTTTCTAGAATTAGTCAATTTAAAATAAGATTTCTCATGGTTTGATAAAGAATAAAATTTTTGCAAATCTGTACTTTGCAATGTGAACCTTGGATGACCTAAATTCTCTCATCCTTCACTCATTGCGGGTGATATTTTGAATGTGAAAATAATTGAAGGTTTCTGTAACAGGTAGCTGTTCAACGATTTCCCAGTCCATTCCTAACCCCTCTTAGCTTGTATTATTCTTGGTCCTTTTCATTGTTAGTCCATATTCTTTTCCCAGTGGATCTCATTTATTCCTACAGAAGGGTATAGTTTGCAGCTGTGACCCTGCAAACTCTTTTTACAGTAGTATCAGGCCCGCAAGAGCAGAAGATCAGCACTATTGGTAGCACACCTTTTTCCATAGGTAAGAGAGGGCTCAAGGCTGATGTTCCAGAGGGTTATTTGCTGATTTCTAGCTCATAAACCTTTATTATCAAGTGAAGCATAGACAGTAGAAGACTTGAAGTCAGCCACTTGGCGAGGGCTCTCAGCCAGCATTGCTTAGGAGGTGCTCCACAGATGAGAGGGATCAAGGCACGGTGGAACCTCTTCAGGGATCAGAAGTACGGCCATTTTTTCCTCATCTGTCTCTGTTCCCCTTTCCAGTCATCATTTCTGACTTTGCCTAGCTTTGCACCATAATTCACAGTCACACCATTGAGGAAGTAAATAAAAGAAACCTGAATATAATTATTCAAACTATGTTTTCAAGCCTCACTGAAAACTGTGTGAGATACTTCTAATTAGAAACAGAAGTAGAAATCATACACCAAAAGGCAGCATGGGATAAAAATTTCACCAATAATTCATCACAGTTTAAAAATTTCAAGGTTTTAGTTCAAGGTAAATAATAATAAACAGTGGTTTAGTCTGATTAGTCTCTGACAGACAACATGATTTTGATTTCTTTCTTACAATACAAAAAAGGAACTGTTAAAAAACCTCAGCATTAAGAACAAGGTTCTTTCACCAGCTACTGAAATTGTCATGTAGCTGTCATCATGTGGTGGTTTTATGTTCGCTGATTGAGAGACAGGATTTTTGGGAGGACAAAAAGGCAAACTAGGCTTAACTTAGAAGTAAAAAGATAGTTTATTAACACACAATAAGAAAAGAAAAGGAAAAAATGAAACTTTTAAAACCCCTCTCCTCTCTCACAAGTACTCACTTTTTTACAAACTACATAGAGACAAAACTTATGACATTCAGTCAGTTTCATTATTTAAATATAGTCTTTCATCAATCTGTCAGGAGAGGAGTCTCTTGTTTTACTATGGATTTTTGTCTCACTAACAACTTAAGAGAAGTTTTTTGTGGGTCAGAACTTTTANGCATGCAAACAAACTAGCAGTGGGCTTATGTTTAAGACCACCGAGAAGTGGTAAGTGTAATATTAAGTACAATTAAATAGGTCAGTGAGCTACTTTGGGTAGTACTTTAATTTAGTCTCTTGAAGTGAAGCAATATTGGTAGGATTTGAAATGAATTGAGTGAGAATGGTAAGCATGAGAAAGCAGAAATGGAAAAGTAATTTTTACAGTAATGTGGGACATGTGGGTGTAATCTGCTCTTGCTGATACGCAGCTACAAAGTTAACAGTGTCTTTTAGCTGGAGAATGTATTTTAAAATGGCTGCTACCTGCAGTAAGAAATAATGATGATCTCAAACAAAGAAGGTGGTGTCTGGTAGGATGTACTTCTGTAGGAGTTGTTGGAAGCCAGGTGGGAGACCCATGGAAAATGGCTTTTAACATAGTGAATAATTCGTGTTCACTCTTCTAGAGGCGTCTGATGCCTCTTCTCCCTTGAAATTCTAGGAAAACCAATGCATTTTATTCCTAAATTTTTCATAAGTTCTGTTGGTTTTTTTAACAGATGCAAGACTAAAGTGCCAGTTAAGTTTCTTCAAGAAACGCCAAAACAACAACAACAAAAAGCAACAATGTCTGAAGATACATTTAAAGAGCTTTCAGTTTTACCTAAGCTTGCCTCTAGCTGAACATCTGTAACAGCAATAAGTCTTACTTCCATCATATGGTACTTAAAGTGTCTGTATGTCTGGACACAAACTGATAAATTAATTGCCACATTAATTAAGTTTGACTGTTAGTCTATCTGCAGAGATAACTTTACAGTCATCCTTCAGCAGCACACCATATTTGATGCTTAATCTTCCTTCTGACATATTAAAATTCTAACCTCCAGCTAGATAGTCCTGCAGGTGGTGCTGTGGGAAATGTTTGCAGTTCAGAGGCAGGCTGGAACAGGAGTGAAGAAGGAACAGATTAATTCCTCTTCCGCTTTTTCCAGAACAGAAATAGAAAGGCAATTTATTTCAGAAACTCCAAAGCACACTATACTCACTTCTATGGAGCACTCAGCCAAGGATCAAAAAAGTATAAAAGGGATGCAAAGTGCCTTTTTCACCTGATGGAGTTTTTAACCAACTTTTCTATACTGTGAATGACTAATATTTGTATTTCAGCCACTATAACTAGATTTAGCTCCAATAATAAGAACTCATGGGACAAGAAAAGCAATGGAAAAGAATAACCTGAAAAAAGTAAAGAGAATATAAATATATTCACAGAAAAATTAATGGATGTTAACAGTAGAATTTTACTAGTCAAAGGCAAAAGGAAATTTTTTGCAAATGTAAAGTAATATGTGATCTGGCTTTCAGTTTTTGCTTGTTTGTTTTGTGTTTGATTTTTTTTTTTTTCCCTTGTTTTTGGAAAGTTTAAAGCTGTTTGCATCAAACTAAAACTGTGTCCCCTTTTTCTGAACTGGCAGCTGGCTGGTGAAATTTGATGACCTTCATATTGTATTAGAAGCAAAATGGTGTTGTAGTTCACAAACCAGAATGGTCAGAGAGATTTGCAGGAAACTTCAGTGGTCAGCAAGATTAGTACTTGAGTATTTTTGGTAGGTTTTAATCTGTAGGAAATTTTTCAAATCTATGCCAAAATGTCATATTTTTTAATATTGTTTATAATTTTTGTGATTATAATAGAGGGAAAATATTTTAGAAATCCACATATGTGTACTTATATACATGTGTAGAAATATGCTATCTTATACTATCCACTAGATGGACTCAGGATTAGTGTTCAGAATCCAGACTCAGACTCCTGGCAAGGAGAAATATCTGATGTGAAGCAGTTGCTGGAGTCTGGCACACAGCAGAAGAGCTGGAGAAAGGAGCTTCCGCACCCGCGCCTTTTGTCAGGGCAAGGTCTGACTGTGATCTGCTTGGAGACAGGTTCTGCTTGGCTCTCAGTGCTCTCTCCATGATGATGTTGAAAAGACAGGATTATATCCAGCCAAGAATCTTGCAGATTTCTGAATATAGAAAACATTATATAAGTGCTTGAGGAAATTTGAATTAGACCTCTCATAGGTGCTCAGAGTGCGTGTAAGGCTGCCATATGGCTATAAAAGTGGGAAAGGCATGTGCTGAAATGTGCCAATAATTAGCTTCAGCACACAATTGAATATTCCACTGCAATCGTTTTCTCCAATTACTTATTTCTTTTTCCAATCATGGGCTAAATTATTATTGCTCTTTGTGTTGGTTTGTTTCCTTATCATAACCAGCTGCTTTTCACTTTCATTGCTATATTTGCTAAATGATGCACTACTTTTTCAACCCATAAAATGTGAAGAGTGAGCAAAGGCATCAGCAGTACTGATTTCATTAAAATAATTATTTTCAAATCACCTGGAACATCCAGCTGTAGTGATGTCTACAGTAAGGGATGGAAATGACCTCTGGAGAACATGATTATGTTTCCAGCTAGCACAGGCTGTCAGAGTAGCACTGTATCATCTTCTTACTCTGTTCAGATATCAGCAGCAAGCCAAGGGATAGTCAAAAGAGAAAATGTAAAAAGACATCAGCAAAGCTTAGTGAATAATACCCACTCTTATCCCACCTTCCTTCTATGCTGTGCAAGCTGAAGCAGTATTTTAGCAGCTGTAATGACACTTGGGCTTGACAAAAGTCCTGGGATCCTTGACTACAAAACTGATTGCAGACTACACAATGACTCTATCTGACGCTTGATAAAATAGTCAATGAAGGCAGCGGGTAAGATGTCCCAGTAGTAACAACACAATGCCTCTCAGAAAGCAGAAGTGCTTAGTCCTGTGAAAGTAAAGTAAACTTAATGGAAATAAATAATGCATGCTGCAAAGGAAAATAAACACGTGCTCCTACCACAGCCATTCAATCTCCAGGGTTGGCTTTAATAATAAATCACCCCAAATGCTCCAATACTTTTTGGGGAGAGAATTACACTTAAGAGAGTTTTTCTTTCAAATACTAGTAACAAGACCAAGTCAATCTTTTTTATTTGCTTCAAATCTGTAGTTGTTTATTGTTGTGTCTTTCCATAATTATTTTTGTGAGAAATACATGACTAAATTGATGGTATAATGTGTGCTATATGAGTACAAATGGCTAGACTTGTAGGGGCAGAGAACTTCATGGGGCCACCTAGTCCAGTATGATAATATTTCCCCTATATCATCTGTGATGAATTTTCCATTCTTATTGCTATTAATGGCTATCCCTTCCTTAGAAACTGCCAAAGACAGCAACTTGGGACTTCCACAGGCAGTCTCTGACAGTAGTTCATTATCTCTGTCATTGAGGGCTGATTTATTTTTTAGTCAAAAATCCCTTCCTGTGTCCTGTTTTCTGTATCCTGTATCTTATGTCTTTCATCTAATCAACACTAATTCCTTACCTTGTCTGCTGTGGACATAAAGACTAAGATTATTTCCTTCATTCCAGTAGATTTCTGTGTCATTGAATGTGTTACCATATTCCCCTTTTTCCCTCCTTTCCTCTATTCTAAACAACCCTGAGTCGAATGATCATGACAGGTCTTGAGGAAGAAATCTTATATTTCAATCTGAGCCTAATATTACTAGATACATCAAGTGGATTTGAGAGGCCAACTTCATTAGATTTTGAAATGAAATTGGGATTCACTGTTCCTTGCAGCCATGGATGACTGATCACTCTCCACATCAAACCAGGCTATTGCTACAGCCTTCTGTGGGATTTTTGCCGCAGTGATGATAAAATATAGCAAACTAAAGAACCAAAGGCATGCTTGAAATACCACAAGAGAAAGCAAGAGGTTTGTGGAGAGACTGTGTGTTCTCAGTGGCATTTCAGATGTGAAGAATAAGTAGTGAGAAGGTATCTCTGTGAGGCAAGGTTGCTGAGTAAGAAGGATCAAGGTCACAATGCTTTAGCTGGCTCTACTGAAGGTGCAGGTTTGAGACAAAAGGCTCTTTTGCAACTCATCCAGCCACACATTTCTTGACAGACCTCTGCAAATAGGTAAAATCAGTGTCTTAGGAAGGTGTTCAATATATTGCATGGTCTTGTGAGAGAAATCTTTGTTTTCTCAATACTTCCATGCTACTAAAGCTGAATTTTGCCAGATATGCACTAACAATAGGCTTGAGCCTTAAGCCTGTTTTGGAAGAGTTCTGATTCACATTGCTAAGCCATTGCTACTTCATCTTTCCAACATGCAGCTTAAAAGTGATGATGTAAAAACCCATCACTTGATGCAGAATGTTCACACCTGCAGTCTCTTTGGGTAGAGTCAGACTAGTAACCTGTGTAAGGGAGTTTCATGTCTATGGTAGGAACTTTTCATGCTGTTAACCAAAATTAATAATGCATGGGTTAAGACCCCACTGAAACTCTTGTAAAACTGAGAGATAGACCAAATGCAACTATAATTTTTAATTCCTGAATTTCTCTCATTAGCCCTTTTCTATTACTAGTGCTGCTAATCTAAGATTACCAACAGGCCATTTTTTTCTTAATGAAAACTCCAAAACTGAAGTAAGTTGCATGGTTGTATTCCTATATGATGCTACAGGCATTGGCACTGCTGGGAAACATACAAACCATTAAAAAAATCTGTGATAAAACTGCAAGAGAGGGCACTATTCTGAATATTACACTATTCTCAGCTCATACCTTCACTGTCTGATGCTTTCAAGTCTGCCCTTGAAGGCCAAGAAACCAGTGAGCACTAGGGAGTGCCAGTAGCTGTAGTTCATTGTGTTCATATCATTAAAGAATACATCAGCTGTGACTATTTAGCAACTGTAAGAAAACATGATCATATTTGCATTTCTGGAATTCCTCCAGGTTTAAAAAAAGTGGTAAGGGAATGTCTGTCCTACACCATTGCTGATGCAAACTGACTGGGCCCTGAGATATGCACATTATGATGAATTAATAATAAGATTCTAAACTGGTATTGCATTTTCTTAATTTTTAGCTCCTGTAGAAGTAGTTATTAAATATACCTCATTACTTTTGAAAAATCTAAAAGCATTTCTCTGGCCCAGCATTCTGCTACTCACTCTCTGTTGTGCTTGGTTATACGTATATAGTCATATATGCAATGATATTGGTTTTACTCCTTCAGAATAGAAGAAATTCTAAAATTGATGCCTCTGAATGAGCTGCTGTTGAATGCATTAAGCTGTTCTGTATGCTTGAATTGATGCTTCACTCATTAGCTGATGCAGAGCACTGAAAACCTTTGTGTATCCCAGTAGAAAAAAAAAAAAGAAGAAAAAAAGCACACAAACCCCACAATCAATTGCTTGCTCTGCTTAGTTTGGTGCTACAAAGCTGTAATAAATTAGTATTATTGTGCTGAATGAGTTATTTCCTTTAGACATTAAAATAAAACTTAATGATCCAAATAAGGCAACTTATAAAATATTCACCTCATATAACCTGAAAATAATTGTCATGGCCTTAGAAATATCCTGTGAATTCTGAAGGATTCCTATGCATTTCTTCTAGCTCAAGACTAGTCCTGTAAGTTTCCAAAATCTAACCATCCGTAATATAATCAGACATTTTTTGTGAAGGGTATTGGCTAATCAAGCCATATCTAATTAAAAGAGATATTGCTATTTATATTTTGCTGAATGCAAATTTTTGGGTGAATCTTCCTGGAAACTGATTAGAAATGTGGCAAAATTTTCTGTGTAAAAGTCTGCAGAATTTAGGGTAGAAAACGACACAAAATTCAAGTGTTCTTTGATGTGTAACATGGAAAAGGACCTTATTCTTTTAGTGCACTTGAACTAAAGTGGGTGCTTGAGTTAGTGACCTATGGAGTTATGAGTCAGTGGAGTTTCCAGAGGATGAGTCAATCCACTCAAGTGTCATTTAGCTGTCACTGACTATATGGCTGACAAAGCTCTATTTCAGTTGTGTGTCTTAACTGAATAAAGAGTTCACTGGCTGTGTGAGTATCCTGCTCAGACATTTGAAGTTGGTCACAATTTATATTTACTCATGTTCTCTTGTAAATAGAAAAATATTTTTTCTATAATGTTTAAGTGTATTGCTATGTATGTGTCTGAAAAGAGATGTGAGAAAACTGTGGAGGAGCATTTAATTGTTTGCAATATTTAGTGTTTAAATTGTATAGCAGTGTCCATTGTCACAATTGGCTCAGGCATTTTGCTCTGTCATGCAAACTGAAAAAGTTGCTCATGTTTTACCCTTCAGTTTAAAAGGAAATTATTTTCTGGCAAGCTGATTAAGAATTAAGGGATTTTCCCTATTCATTTTTGTCCTCTGTATGCTGAATCTGTGATCTCTCTCTATAATTGCCTCAGTCTGACAATCTTATTACATTTTGACTGGAATCTGCTCTCAAACTGGACTAAAAGAGGCCTTTTGACAGTACCAGTAGAGGGAAGACTTAAGTAGAGGAGTCAGCCAACAGGCAAGGCTCCTTTTTCTTATATGGCCAGGTAGTTTCTTAAATGAAAAGGTAGAGAAAAAGCTCTTATTTTCTCATTTTACTCCCTGCAGAGTTTTCTTTAAAGAGCAGTTTCTTTCCACACTGGATAGACCTTCATCCTATGGCACTTATGGCTATAGGATCTTTTTAAAAGGGATGTTTATGTTTTTACACAGGACCTATTGTCACTAATTTAACAGAATATCTCATGTCTTTCAGACAGGGTACAGCTGCTCATTTCTGTTTCAGTCCATCAGGCAGAATAAAATCTTGTAAGCTGAAAGTATATTAGCAACTATTTGGGGAGGTTTTTAATACTGTACAGGATGCTGATTTTCACTAATATGTGTTTCTTACATATTTCTGCAATGATTGTTTTAGGATGGACTAAATTAATCTGAGACAATTCAATAATGTAATCCTCATTTTTGAGATAGAGAAGTGTATAATGAACTAGCTGTTGATTTTTATGGTACAAAAGAAAAATAAAATTCAAATCCTTTAAGTTCTCCAAGAAGCTGTGTATGTCTTTGCTTTTCAATTGCATATTGTTCCTCCCTGTTTCTGTTGTCACCTCTGGTATGATTTCCATGAAATCCTTCCTATTGCATAACAGTCTATTCAATGACTTCAGGATAAGATCCAGCTGTGAGGGGTAGTCAGCACAGTGCCCTGTATTGTGGAACCTTGACCCATTTCTTCAAAATTTTAGGAAAACTTTTGTTTACTTGTTTGTTTTTAAAAGCAGATACTTCGTAAGTATCTCTACTTTGAGTTGTAAAAAAATTCCAAAAATTTACTTAGAGCAGTCCTGCCCAACCTTAATAACTCTATTTTTTCTGTCCATGAATTAATGTCTCATGTGCTCTCTGCAATGATTCATTTCAGACTCCAGTTTAGCATTTTTATAAACATCTGCATCACTACTTAATAAATTACTCATTGCACCTTAAAGCAAAATGATAATGCCTGCAACAGAACCTCAGTATAGTAACTGAGTGGATGAATAATACATGTTTTGTGTCATGGGAAGTAAAAGGAAATGCTGCTTCCTTCCACCCTCGGTGTATCGGATGTGCAATTATTGTATAATTAAGTTCAGCTTACATGACAGGTGAATGACATTCCCCCACTGCTGCTCCAAGTTTGCTCCTCAAGCAGGCTAAATATGTTGTACAACAACATTTCAAGTAGAAGCAATGCAGAACAGCTACTATAGTGCATTTTGTGAGCCAGAGTGGCTCCTGTCCCAGTTTCTGCTACCATGGGTAGGCAGGATGTATTTTTGGTAACACATATGTGAACTAAGTGACCCAGTCAGCCAGGGAAGTTCCTTAATTAGGATAATCACAAAAATGAATGAGTGTGCAGAACTGGAGTTGTGATGGTTAGTATGAGTGAAGTTTAATCTCTTCCCTGGTATGACTTCTGTCTTTTCTTTCTTTGTTTAAATGTGGCTGCACCCATTTGTCAGCTGACAAGGCATCCCCATACCACATTTGCAATTCCAAATGACTGACTCCTATTAATAATTCCTCAAGAGATGTGTATAAGTCAATCTCAAAGGACGGAAAACATTCCTCTAACCAAATTGATGTAGCCTATCCCTCATTGCAGCTCTAAGAGTAGTGAAAGGAGCTATTTTTGTTTGAAAATATAGAACATGCAATTTAAGAAAAAAATTACATAGTCCTTGTGGCTGCATGGGAATTCACAAAGCTGTAATATTTACCTCTTAAATTTCTTTTAACTCTGAGAGGATGTTTTTCTTGTGACAAGTCAGTTGATGTTTACTATATGGAGGGGTACTGTAGAACCTTTACAGTGAAGGAGAAGCAGATTTCAACTCTGCTGAGTGTTTCCACTTATGAGCATTTCTAATGGAGATTCAGGCAACTGAAAAGATGGGAACTATTTCTTTCACTGCAAAGCTATGAACAAACTACACAGAGCTGCAGTAAAATCACTGTTTTTCATTATTATAAAAATAAGCAGCATTCACCAAGTCTGCAAAAGGGGCAAACCAGAGAATGCTGTTCCAAAGCTCATTCAATCTGTTCTCAGTGGGTGTGGCTTTGTTTTAGCCATTCTATTCCAGGGGTTTGTCTGGGCAGCATGGAACTCAAGTAAGAGTTTTGCCCGTAATTAAGAACTCCCTCTGAGAACAGTGAGAAACACAAAATGGTGACATGTTTTGTCTAGATGTGAACTCTGGTCCACACCTGTTACATATCGAATGGTGAAAACCCTTTTTTTAAATGAAGTGCCCTAGATTTTCTAGTCAGAAACTGTGATGTGAGCTAAGGTAACTCCCACTGCTTTTAGATGGGAAAATAGGGTAAATGGGTAGTCAAATATTTTAGTTTAATCAAGAACAATTTGACAGAAATTCAGAGGATTCTTTTAAAGGCAGTAAGAAAAAATACACACCAATTCTATTTACAATGTTTGGAGATAAACCACAGTTTTTTGAGGTCTCAAGGACCTGGTTATGCTTCTTCTTCATTCTGAAACATGCAGCTGATGTTTTGATACACAAGAAGGCTGATTGTGCTGGCATGATGTTTTGTTACTACTATATTCACTGAATGTAAGAGGTGTGAAAAATCAAAATAAATTGTAACTATTCTTTTTTAATGGGTCAGAGTTTCTATTTTTCATTGTATTGATTATAAGAAATATCTAACATAAAATGACAACATAAGATTTACTAATAGAAAAATTTTAGGTGTTAGATTAAATTGGTGTTTGTTCAGAAGATGTCACAAAGTTTGCCTATTATTTCAAATTTATTAATACAAACTTTTAGAAGAAATTTGTTATCAGTGTTTGACCAAAGGAAAATTTTTGTACAGTGGAATTTCTTCCCACTCTTGCTATTTCTGTTGCCAACATTTGGCCTTTTTCTGTACTCATGATGCCTCCCAATAGCTGTGGAATCAACCCATTTTATTAGTACAGGCCTTGTGCCAGGGTCATGGATAGAGATTTTGAGACTTATTTTGCACTGAAATATTCATGGGCAAGAAATCACCCTGATACTAGATGGAAGCTCATTCCATGTTTTGAAAGCTATTTTCATACATATATATGTATGTAATTGTCCTGGTTTAGAGCAGTAATGTAAAAATATATATAAGTAAAATATATATGTAAAAATTGCATTTTGGAAATTCTCTTTACATAAAATTATTATTACCATTACTGTGAAATTAGTAAAACATCGTAAAATACTGGTACTGGCAAGCAGAAAAAAAATCCTCCAAACTTTTAATCTCTGGCTTTTCTGTCTGTGTTAATTTCAGTTCACTTTCAAATGCTTATCCTTCAATATTGCCATAAATTGATACTTCAAGAACTATGATTTCATGCTTGTTGCTCACACAGGTCACATTCGCCTTGAATAAACAAAAGAAAGGTCTTTCATGGATTCATTACTGCTTATATCATTGAATATATCCCTTTCTTGATACTGAAGGAAAGTCTGGATAGTCTTCTCTATTCATGGTTAACTTGTTTGGTTTTTGGTTTTAAGTACTGAGGGCAGTAAATAGATATTTCTTTACAGCCTTCTTGGTATAATTCATATATCTTAACAAAGGTAACTTTGTCTCTGAAGGTAACTCTGTCTGATGGGGATGGAATTAAAAATGATTACTTATGTCATGGCTGTTTGAAAGATCTGAGAGACTGGTATGATGCAACCTGATCTAAGGAGCATAGTGCTCAATGAGGAAGGGAGATAATAAAAAATGCAGGATTAATGATCATCTATTTCTACATTTCATCAGTTAAAGCTCCAGTGTGTACTTGGATACACATGTACTATTCAGAAAAACTCTTCCAAGTACTTCATTGCCATTAGGATGATTTTGAAGACTGTGGCAAATATTTTTCTTGAGTTTCTCCAGAAACTGGTTTACATTTGTTCTGTGTTTTCAAAGGAAGTCAAGGGTGCTCAACTTTAAATCAGGGCAACCAAAATTGTACTTATTCTTAGATTTCTATTGTTTTCAAGTATTTTCTCAAGTGGAAAGCAATGTAGTAGCCTGTAAGTAAAATGACATTTGTTTTGATGTTGGTGCATTTTTTTTTTGATGCGAGAATGCCAGAGCATCCCACCTGACCATGCAGAAGAAGAAAAGGCGTAATCAAGAATCAAAGCTCCATAGTATTCAAAAGCTCCAGTGGATGGTAAGTAGTCTCTTCTAAAGGCAAATTGAGAAGAGATGACTCTAGTCTTTGCTGTTTGCATATTCATTGCACTTTTCTGAGACCATCTCTGCATTCTTGTTCTGGAAGAAATTCTAGAGTCTTATTTTCAAGATTTGTGTTAGGCATTGAAAATTCTCACAATGTATGTATTTTAGTGTCCTTTAGCATCTTAACTGATTTACACAGAAAGGAAATTCTCAGCCATGGTGTGTAAAAGTCCATATGTTGCATGTGACTATTGGTGGTTCCCTCCTTACCTGTTTTTGTAATGTACTATATTCTCTGCAAAAAAGTGCCCAACTAGTTAAACTCAAGAATAGGTCCAGTATTTTAATAAGGAAATAAAGTGCCCAGTCCTAAGTCTGTCTGTTGTGTGTTAACATTCTATTAGAAGTAAAGTAAAATGCAGACAAATGACAGGATCCAAATACTTTTTTGTTCTTGTTTTTGTTTGTTTTTTTTTCTGGAGAATACTGCACTAATAAGTAGGTAGAGAAAAATTGCCAGGGTATACTTTGTGCAGCTGCCATCTGGTATCTATACAACACAGTTGTAGTGGTCAAGCAGGTGGTGATTAACCATGATTCAAAATGATGTTTCACAGCAGGCATCCCCAGCAGGGAAGGAAATGTGGCTTTCACAATATTCTGCTGCAATTCACACACTGGGGAGAATGAGGTGACACACAAGTGCTGTGGGCAGGAGGAACTGGGACCACATGGGAGGTTCTCCTCCTCTGAAAATTGTCCATGTCATTCAACCATCTGATGGTTCTGTAGGGCTGTTCAAAAAGTCGTAGGAATAAGGATAAGCTGCCTTATGCTTAATTTTCATTGGGATTTACACAGATGGTTCTAGAATACTGAATATGTCATTAAACAAAATAATAAAGTAAGAGTTTTATTCTATGGTGTCAGAATCAGTCACTGAAAAGTAACAGTTATGCTGGATGGAAGTACAAGTCTTCTTCAAATTTTTCCATTTTGGAATCTGCAGGAGGCCAAGTATGATTAGGAAAATAACAGGAAAAAAGTGTAATCTAGAAAAATCACTGATCTGTTAATATTATCTCAGTATTTTTATTTTGGAACAATGGGTAAAAGAAAAGAAGATGCAAAGATAAATGTAGACTAGAATACAATTCTGCAGTCTAGAAAAGCAGGATTAATGACCCTGCTTTTTATGTTTTCTTTTGCACAACAGAACTTGCTGATCATCCAATCTGATTGAAAGTGAATGCAGCATTTAGGACAGAGAATATGGATATTATTAATTTTAATACTATTAACATTTTCAAGTTGCAAACACACAAGTCAATATCCTCTTAGGAAAGGGGAAGTTTTAGTACCATCCTGTACTGCAGATTCGTTCAGCATTATGTGGAAATTTTGTTGCTTGTTTTGGAGAGCTATTAATATGCACAGAAGCAGACAAAGAACAGCAGTATGATCAGAGAAAGGAAAGAATATCATGCAGGAGAGTAAACAGGCTTGGCTTGTTTGGTTTAGCAAAACACAGACGGAAGGAGCGATATGATTATATTTGATAAATATGTCAAGGGAAATACCAGGCTAGGAGCTATTTCATCTGAGACTGTGTTTGCACACAGAGAAGTTTTATAAAGCTGGCTTTAAGCATATTTAGGATTGAAGTTGTAAAATGCTTTTGAGATGTGATACTCCAGTCATGAAGGACAAGAAGCAATGAGTACAAGTTGAAATACGGAAAATTCCATTTAAACAAAAGGAAAAAAATATTGTCAGGGTAGGCGAACAGCATTCCACTCTAACCTCTGGTGGAGGAGAACTGGATAGTTACATGCGTATCCACCAAAGGAATTCAAGTACTCAGAAACAGATCACATGTTCTGAGTGTTTTTCAGGTGGCTGCCTTGGTTCAAGACAAGGCAGAACATTTCAAAACACATACCTCCCATCTATGTCAAACACACACCTGATACTGAAATCAGTTGTCATATCTTTAAAGACTGTCCAGAACAGGCAATATCATGTTTTGCTTTTTCATGGAATTTTACTTATAAAAGTCTTCTGTGCTTGTTTTTAATTTAGTAGCATAAAATAAAGGAAAAATATTTTCTGAAAAACTCTAAGTAGTTTTTTTGGGTTTTTTTGACTATTTGTTTTTACAACTACAGTGTGCTGACAAGTGTCCATTTTATGAAAAGGATCAGAGCAAAGAATCTTCTCATCTTGCTCTGTTATTACCTTTCAGAGGTAACACTGTAGACATTAAAACAAAGAAAAAGAAATCATTAGGATGCTCTTTCTGGAGAAGATCAAGGCTTATCTTACAAAAACTGAAGCTGTTGAAAATGCACTAATTTTGTCAATCCATCTAAATTTTACAAAATTTTCCTTCTAGTATATTAGGAAGGAAACGGTGCTGTTCATTCATTTATACACATGAACATATGAACAGTACGTGTGTGTATATATATATATGTACACATTCAAAAGTAAACTTTATATATAAGAAGTAATTCTTAAAGATGGAAATATCTTCTTTTTTCATTATAAAAATGTTTTGTTTTCAGTTATCAAAAAGAATTATAAATTCATCCTTGTGACTTAGAGTCACAGAGCACTACACTATGCAGCACACTGAGCTTGTATTTCAGAGAATTTTACCAATACTCCAGACTCTTGTGTGGTCAGGCAGATCAAGTGGGTTGTGCATTCACTGTTTTGCCCAGGGCAGAAAACAATCCTGGTGCAAAAAGGAAGAAATGCATGTGAGAAATCTGGCAAAGACGCAACACACAGCTTGTCTTTTTCATTTTTTCCTCCTGCCATTGACATCTTCTGTGTGAAGACTACAACCCTGTGAATTTTTGCCACAAATCTTGCTGATCATGTTTTCGTCCCCAGTAGCAGATACTCATAACTTAATTTCTTCTGCTCTAGCTACAACTAGGTATCATTTTTTCCTATAAAACTCTGCTTATTTTAATTCTAGTTATCTAAACTGGACTCTGCAGTGTGGAGTGAACCACTGATCTTCTACTCCCACCTTCTTTTCCCTATACAGCAGTAATTTTTTTAGTTCATTCTGTTGATGTTTTTCGGACATAGTCAAAGGTCCAGTATTTGCTTCTCTATAAGCTTGGTATAAGGTAGATGATGTGAAGCAGAGTTAGTTTTTCTTCCAAAGGACCAAGACTTAAAACAAAATCTTTATTTTGATCATGAATAATCTTGAGGATTTCAGTATAAGAGCTTGGGAAAAAACTTCTGCAGAATCAGATCTAGGTTTTGGTGGTGGGAGTGTTTTTGTTGTTTGTTTGTAGGGTTTTTTTGTTTGGTTGGTTTTGGTTTTGTTGTTGTTCTGGAGATACTTAACTTGTGAGGATCTGACTACACTGTTAATTTACAAGGGGTTTTATTTTTTATATTATGCTTTTTGCCATGCTCACTGGATTAAGAAACCCTTTGGAGCAGATCTGCATTCTAATTTGTGGTTTAGATAGGCTCTATTTATTGCTCAGTTTACTTCATTCTAGGTCAACAGCTTTAATTAGAGTATTTTTAGCAGATCATGAAATACAAGTGCACACAGACATGGAAGTACATTAACCAGTCCAATCCCAGCACTTAGTGCTACACCTCTTTGTTCCTCTATAAGCAGAAACAGTTGCTTTTTTATAAACATCACTAAGCATTTGTCATCTTTTCTTGCAGTCACCATTTCTCCCTCCTGTCACAATTTTGTTTTTATTCTCCTTTTATTTCCCCTTTAAAGACATATTTCTTACTTGTAAAACTTAATGAAAAATAGTCTTCATTCATGTTTCTGCTCAAAAATTTGTAACTATAATAGAAAGCTAAAGTGAACAAAAAGCCTTTTCTAAAATATTATATTACTTCAATGTTTACCATGGACTAGAGCTTAATTAAGGTGTTTTTATTTCTAAGTCAAATGTTAGGGTGGGATGTAGGAATTGCAATTTTGGCATGAAAAAGTAGAACAATTGGGTTTTATTTACTAACATGTGATGGAGATTCTTTTTGTTACTAGACTTTGTTGCTTGAGACATGTTTAGAAAGTCATATGCACAGGCTGAGGAAAAAAAATCTTTTCAGTTTGGCAATGGGGACTGTGGTCCTTGAATAGACTCTGGGCTGGAGAGTCAATTTTTTTTTTTTTATACTAATGCATCTATGATTATTTTTCAAGTGGAGGCCATTGTCTGCTAGTCCAAGGCTCTGATAAATCTTCAGTTTCTATGCTGATAGTGTAACAGGCAGGGCTATCTTAAACAAAATTCAAGCTGTTAGAATGCTTCAATTTTTGTAAGGAGTCAGGAGTTCCTGTCCACAGCTCAGGTTTTTCTGGTACTCAGGTCTTGTTGTGCCTATGCTCTGCCATCCATAGATCCCATCAAGTCATGGGGCAAAGCAGGACTGCAATTCCCATTCTGATAGTCTGGGAGATGCAGTACAGGTAATGTTATGTGCCAGGCTGGAATCAGTTTGACAGGGGCTTAGGAGAAGGTTAAGTGGAGGACAAATTACCACTGGTCTCCAGCAGCAGTTAACACTGATCTTTATAGCATCTTTATAGCAAAATAATATACATTCTGGCACTGCACTTTATAGATTCTGCATGACAAGTGATAAAAGTTATGAATTACTTCTATCAGGCTTCATTTTCCCCCTCTTTTTAGTTAATATTACAAAGCCTGATGTAATTACCCATTTGGCAGCTTTCCTTGTCAGTCATCTGCTGATTCATAAGCCAGTCAAACAATATATTACACACCAGATCATCTGTGAGGACTTTGCTGGCACAGAGCTGGCATTGCATTCTATTTTCAAGGGTATTTCAGCAGAATCAGAACTATCCACAGGGTTTCTGTGCCAGTCCTGTCTCCTTGCTGTACATAGAGCTGTAGGATTTTAGGCTGCCCCTCTCTTGTTGCCCAAAATGACTGGTATGCCTTTCCTCTCCAGAAAACAGACAGCTGTGCTACTTTTGGCATAAGTTTGTCATGTCAGGTGCCAATTTTGCAGCTGTTTTGGGGATAGCTACAGACAATGTGGGAACTTACTGGTTCAGCTTGAAGGCATTTAGTTGCCTTTGTTTCCCATGGTTTGATAGGCATTACATATTTGGGGGTGTTCTTCCCTGCAATCATCAGAAATGTGTAAATTACAACCACATCAAGACCAGGGAGAATTTTTTTCATATTTTTACTAGTAAGAAAAATCTAGATAAATTTGCTGAGCACCAGTTATTGGCACACTGAAGTTCCCTCCTCAGCATCTTTGTCTCCTTGGTGCACTTCCCTGCTGCAGCTCTTCTCTTTGTGCAGCTCTGTGAGTCTCTGCCACTGATCAGTCTTGCTGTGTGTATTTTGTCCTTCCAGATAATTAAACAATGTCCGGATAAACAAGGGACACTGCTGAGGCCTAAATCTAGGCTACAAAAAGTAATTGTTTTCACAGATTCTTATGAGGATTGTTCCCTTTTACCTTTTATCAGATCTAATTTCAAAGTATTTGGAAAATATTAAATAATGCATATTTTTGCATTTGTAGGGGTATAGCTTTACAAATGATATTTTACGTGATAACTTCTTAGCTGACCATTTTACTAGTTGGGTAAGAATTGAGAGGTGTTTAACAGTTAGTCATCTTAGGTTTATGTTTACATATATGACCTCTTTTTTGCAAAATTATTNATATTTTATTAATTATTAGCTCAGTTTTCATTAGAAGTCACAAAAACTGAAGAAAGAAGTGCCAGAATCTAACAGAGAAGGATGTTTTTCCATTAATTCTAGAGAGAATGAAGACAGAAAATGCTGAAAATCTTGGTAGGATATAATTTATATATTTTTCTCTTTTTTATAATCAAAGGTCTGAAAACAAAGTGGCTTTCAAATTATTATTATTATTAATAATAATAATAATAATAATTGTACGAGCCAAAGACCATCTGAAACCTGAAGATCATATCTCTGTAGAAAAAGGACAGTCCTCAGACACATCATGCAAACCACGTGACGGAGGTAATTTTCGCATAAATATTAAAAAAGTAGGTATTACGTCTGAACTGTAGTAACAGTTAATTCTACACTGTACCTGGAAACAAAACATCTCTTGAAAACCAAGACCATTTCTTAAGAGGATGCTGAAACTTGCTGAACAAGACTGTTCATCTCTCTATGATACTGTTTAGCAGTAGTGGATGTAACAGCATTAATTTAGATTAACGTTACCAAGGTTAGCACTCCATTGATATGAATGAAGAAATTCAGGTTCATGTTGAGTCCTCCAGATATGACAGGAATAATGGGTTGTAAATATAAAGGTTGCAGAATGATGAAGGGCTGAAGGGACTGACTTAAAATCTTAGCAGTTGTGCTTTTCTGCCACATGCCTACCTGCAAAATTTTGACAGGACATTTGGGCTGTATCACACTGCTTTTTTAATGCTGGAGGAGTAACTGACAGGGGATTAAGATTTTCTTCCCAGGGTAAAATTCTCCATTATTGCAGCAGGTCATAATTAAGTCAAAATGGCATTCGTATTTTCTCTCCAGGAAGACACTGATTACTATGTTCACTTCTTGTTCAAGTAAACAGTATCTATAAGCTCCTCCAAACCAGCCCCTTATGGCTCTGTGCACTGATGAATTCTGGTGTCTGTGGTGCTGGAGTTCTTTGTTTCCTGTGGCCTGAAATATATAAATTCAGTTTACAAATCATTGGAAGAATTTGATGCTGTGTATTGTGCAAAATAGTTGCAATAGAAGTTGAACCTGTGCTTGTATTCCAGTGTTATAATTGAGACAGTGAATCAAATTCTTATGTATGTGAACAAGAACTGAGCAGTCAGTATGATCCTCTCTAAGTAAGAAATATGTGTCAAAGTTTTCCTCTCACTGATGTCAAAGAAAAGGAAAAATGTCATCAAAGTTTCAAAGACATAGCTCCTTTCATTACAGGCCTGAGGATTGTAATGTATAGTTTTTTTTCTCACATAAATCTTAAGAAGTGTTGGAATGTGCCTCATGGCAGACGATCATGATGCAAACATTATAAATCCAGAATAGAAATGAATTGTATGTATCCAACAATGAGGTTTACTAACATCTGGAGTAGCTTAGCTCGCGATTACTTTTAGATTACCCATTACTTCCAATATGGAAACCAAGTTAAATACCACATTTGATTGAAATCCTTGAATTTTTCATGCCTCCCTGCATGTGAAAATTATTGGTTTATTGTTGATAAAAAAGATGTCCTTTCCATCAATCCAGATTCTGCAAAATTTATGAGAAGAAATAATGTTTCATATTTGCACCTCTTCTGCTTTTAAAAATAATAAATCTGATTCTGAACAGGATAATGCTAAATTGTTTGCCTAATCCCAGTATGTAATATCTTAGAAAGAGTGGAATTTAAAATGCAGAAAGTAATTTTGCCACATGGGAAAATGGAAACTGCTTTTAAAGTGATGAGTTTGGTCCTATGTGGTTACGAAGAGGATTCCCTTTCTATAGGATTATATAGGACTCCCTTTCATTCATTTTAGCATCATTATTTCATCTTACCCTCAGCAGGCTTTTCAATTCAGCTACAATATCCATCATAAGGTGAACTTTAAGTGCTGTAGTTGGGCTTTACTTTGTAGAATATGTTCCTGCCTGCTTCTGTACTGCTTTGGCCTCACACCTTTAACTGATGGTCTTGTTTTCACTTTGCCATTTCACTATTCTGCTAATTAGCCTTTCTTCTTAGCTAGGGGGAGCTTTTTGCTTTATTGATACTCCATTCACAGCAAAGCTCAGCTGAAAAGAAGTGTTTTCTTCTTTGCCAATATCCAGTTATTTTCTTACTTCCTTTCTGAGTTTTGGGGGAGTTTTTTAGATGTAAAGAAATATATGCCTTTGTCTTTCATGCCTCTTGTATATCATTAACGAACTCCAGTCAGAAGAGTGGGGCACTTTATGATCATGAAGCTAGGCTTGTTTTTTTTTGGTTGCTTTTTCTCATGTTCTCTGACAAATCAAGGCTTTTTTATTGAGATCTGTTCTTGTGAATCCTATTTCAGGATTAAATTCGTTATGCTGTATTTGGATATTCCTGGAAAGTACTTCATGATACATTTTAGAATCTACAGTCAAAATGCAAACACATTATTTTTATGCATTCTGCAGCACTAGACACCAAATGTGGCAAAGCCATTTCTAACAGACTTGAATTCAAGAGGCATCTGCTTTTTGCTCTTTTGGCATGAACATTACTTTTAGATACAAAGGAAAAAAATAAAAAAAGGAGCTGGTGGGAGATTCCAAAGAAGGTTTAAGTAATGAGTTCTGATTAAGTCTTGGGAGTTTTGCTTCACATTTATATTTGATGTCATTAACTCATTAACTGTTACATTAACATTAGCAATGCATTCCAGTGTGGCTTGAAGGAAGGTGAGCTGTCTTCTTTGCCATTATCTTTGATTTCCATGTACGAGAAGGAGTGTTACTGAATCAAAACCTGTTTGTGCAAGCTTCCCTATTATTTTCTCCTTTTTGGGAGAACATTATTAGCTATATTTCTAGTGCACATGGCCTGCTGACATTCCTCACAAGAAATTCACTTTTCATATATAGGACCCAAACCAATGGTCATGGGCATCAATAGAAAATATTGTGTTTATTTCAATGGACTTTGGATGAGGTCTTGATTGCCCTAAAACTGTGTTGTCTCAGGTTTCATTTTGTTTAATCTTTATAACAAAAGAAAAAAGAAAACAATTTCAGTACTGCTATTCTTATTAAAAGACATGCTTTCCACAGCTTCTGCTGTTATATTCCATGTTGTTTTCTTCTTCCTTATTGGTGTTCTGTGGGTGTGAATACTAAGGAATCTGGTACTCATGCTTAGTGATAGTTGAGTTCTTGTAGGTGAAGTGGAGAAGGGGTGCCAGCCATGGTGGCACTAGAGACCAGCTTCTGACAATTTGTCCAGCAATGTCAGCTTTGAAAGTAAATACACATTTATAAGCCTCAAGTGGGAAATTCCTGAACAAAATGATTCCACAGATCATACTGACATTCTATTTTTCGTGTAGAGTGCTTCCCTTCCTAGATCTGTTTGTTTGTGTGTTTCACCACCAAGACAAACATTTTAAAACCAGATTTGTAACGGTCTCCAGAACTCCATCTAGATTCTCCATAGAATAAATTTGCATGTTGTCTTCCAAGCAATTTTTTTTTTGTTCTGCTTTCTGTAAAAATATTCGAACAGGTGCTTCCTTCTTTTACCACCACATCTCTTCAAGGCAGTTATTGTTTGTTTCTCCTGTCCCTGATTTGCATTTCTTTTTGGAGATTTACCAGACAAATGCAGTACAATCTAACATCAATAGTTTCCTAGTTCTCCTTTCTTTCAGTTGTTTTTCCACTGGAAGCACATGATGGTTGGTTTCCTAGCTCATCTCATTTCACATCATTAATTAAACAACCTAGAATATATGCCTATTTTTCTTAAATGAAATTATAGAAATTTTAAATATTTCTGTCTCCCCTGCATGTCTAAGATGTTCCAGAGATGGACAACATTTTTGCTGATTCAACACATAGGATAGTTTTCATGACCAATTTCTTTCCCTTTGAAATCCATTAAGACTTTGCTGATGAGTTCAGACATAGAGGTGTTTTTTCAAAAAGCACATGAAGAGAAGGAGCAGGAGTATGAGGAGGAGGAAGGAGTGGTACTTCTCTGAACATGTTGTACAGCCCCTGGTGCTGCAGCTCAGACTTGGAGAAGCCCTTACAGGTGGGTGGGTGGCTCCCAGGGCTGTCCCCTGCAGAACTGCTCTATGCACTGGTGAGTACATTTGAATTTTAAAGGTGTCAAGGGGAGTACTAAGGCATGGAAATTATTCCATAAATCAACTCCAAGAATCCAGTTACAGACCACAGAGTTACTGACTTAGCAGTTTTATCTAAACCGTTGATTCTTGAGAGCTTTAAGGATAATTTGCTTAAATCAAGGTTACCTTAATTATGGAAACTTGATTAATTGCTGCAGTATTTCAGCTTTCTTGAAATATATTAATCCTAATAGAGGCACCTAAGTACCAAAGCCTTGACAAATACCTAGTGTTGTGTATACAGCACATAATTTATGATATTGATGTTGTAGCTGTTACATTCAAAGACACATTGTTTCCACCAAGTGTGACTGCACCATTTTATATAGTTGTTTGTGACTGGCCTAGAAATGTATATAAGATATGAAATATAATGTAATCAGATACTCAGGAATATGTTGCACACTGCTTGCAGAAGTGAAGCACAAAATGAGCAAGAAAGAAGTAAAGTTGACTTTGACTGGAACGTAGGCGAGCAGCGTAGATCTGCTCTCCATGTAGTTTAAACAAAGTGGAAAAGCAATTTATAACTAAATACAGTACTGTGTGTACTTATCTGAAATTGCAAAATAGAGCTGCTGGGTTCTGAAGTTCAGATGAAATTGTACAGTGTTCTTTGTCTCCTACTCATTTCACTCAATCTCTTCTCCCAAGGGACCAGGTGGCTCAGGTCCTTAACAATGAGATCTGACACTTTTCCAGTTTTTGGTGTTTTATTTTCTTTTTGGTGACACATTGAAAGAATGTGCTTTAGTTCTAGATTGCCACTCAAAAGAAGAAACTGTTAAGCAAGTAAATGCTTTATAAATATTCAATATTAATATTTTCCTCGTCTCTCTTAAATTTGCTACCAGTGTAAAACTGGCAGGTTAATATTCCCCCTGAATGTCTGTCACAGTGCTCCTGTCATACATGACATCACATTTCAGTGAGATGGTTGCCTTCAGCATTAGATTCAGAAATGTCTGTTCTAGCTGCCAGCTTGAGCAAACAAATTTAATAGTTTTCTATTGACAAGTCTGTCCTAGCTTGTTAATTTTTGACTGTTCTTCTGAACATAATGGGCATCAGTTTTCATAGCTGCTCACCATTTTACTGGTTTAAAAGACAGAAACTTTTGGGTTTTCAGCAGGAGCTGAGCAGCCAAAAGCAAAGCTTCAGAAGGGTAGGTGCATGAGTGATAATAAATACACCCGCTTAGATCAAATAGCTTTATAGGGTAAATTTACAAAAGTGCACAGGTTTACAGATGAAAAGCAGGAGACTAATGGACTTCAGATGCTTAGGCATATTTATCAATCTCACTAAGCACCCACTTGAATCTTATAGCATCTAAATACCATTTAAAATATAGCCTTGAGCAATACTCTGCTCCTTTGATCCCCAGAATAAGTAGAGAGAGCCTGAAGGCAGTTCTATATCACTTGGATTATTGGAGGTCCGAGTGATTTGTAACCAGTCATGACTCTGTTCCTCCTTTACACACACTCTAGAGCTTGGGTGGCTGGTGGAGAAGGAGCTGCCTTTGTGCTGTGGAGAGCCTCATTGCAGAGTGCCCGCTCAAGAATCCTCAGGGTTGCTTGAAGCTGCTCCTCCTACAGTAGAGATGAATTTCAAGACAAAATTCCACTCACCGATGCTTAAAACTCAGAAAGTAGCAAGAGGAGGCACAATGTGTGGTTATATAATCTTTATATGCATAAAAACAAACTGGTTTTACAAAGAATTGTGGTTTTATGAAGATGGAGGCTCAGGCTCAGTATTGCCAGTATCTAAACTTCATGCTATAAAAATATTATGCAGTCACCATGTTTGCAGATTGCATGGAAGAAAAGCTGTCTCTCTCTCTTTTCAGTTTGTTATATGACTCAAGAAATGGGTTCACTAGTAAAGCTAAACTACAGTTAAGACTATGAAGAGTTCCCATCCAGTTAGGCATTTTTAAGAAATAATGGGGAAAGGAAAACCTGTAGGAAATTTCAGTAGGGAAATCTGTCCTGAAACCAATGACCTGCATCATCTGAGATGTAATAAATAAAAGTGAATGGAAAGTAGAGATTGTTAGGCCTTATTTGGATCCTACTTTTCCTCCTTATTCATGTCCATGTTTTTGTGTGATCCTGGCAGTCAGATAGAGATCCCTGGAGAAAAGGGCATCTGTCTGCTCCTTGCAAGAACAAAGTTCCAGGCAGGCTCCTAACATGGGATTATAAGTTTCTGCTTGGATTTCATTTGGCATGTAAGTGCTCTGCTAAGAAATCAGCAGTGTCTACATTTAATTTAAACACATATATAAATGTTTATTTTAATATAGTTACAGTAATGTTCACATGGAGTGTGCAGAAATGCAACTTATCTATAAGTGCTTCCAAGATAACACAGAATTAAATAAAATATAGAGGGTAGTTATTTAACCAAAAAGATTCTTTCAATTTTAGATTGAAAGATTTTGAACTATAAATTTGATTAGATTTGATTTTGAACTATATTTTTAATTAAATTTTAGAGACTGAGCCTTCGACTTAAATATTGCTTAATCATTTTGAATATTAAGTGTTGGATATACGATTCATGGTACCACACAGAAGTTAAATCTGTGCCGTACTCTTTTTATAGGTATCCCAACTATCGCAAAATCACATATAATTGCCTGAATGATGGAGTACATTGCAAATTTTGGATTCTTTATTTTAAATCAGGAGTTACATTGCACAGGGTAAACAACCAAACATTTCAGTTTTCCAAAGATTATAAGGTGTGTTCTTTTAATATGCACAAATACGTGGGTGTGAATGACTAGTGAGTGAACACTCCTACCATCAGGAGTGTTCAAAAAGTCTGTATATTATGGTATGTGGGAGGTATATTTTGTGCTGATAATAGTTCTTGCTACATAAATACCCATGAACATTTCAAGACAAAAAAAAAAAAATCTTTCTGTGTGCTTTGGGATAATGTTGCAAGTGCTGTATAACCTGAAATGTTTGATATCTTCCATATGAGGATTGCTTTCTGCAAACAGACATTTCAGCAGTTACTGTTCCCTACATGTCTTAGCTGGGACTTCTTTCATCCCTTTAGCTTTTTTGGTTTTCTCCTTAATTTAGGATTTCACATTATGCTTGTCACTGCAAGCTCTTTCTTCCAGGTTCCTTCGACTGCCCCCAGGCCATCTGCCACCTGTGGTTGCAGCTCTTTAAGAGCCAACCCTTCAGTTAAAGGGGTTGTGTTTGTAAGAGAAACATTCCCCATATCCAGACCAATGAACGTGGGGTTGAAATCTGTCTTTGCTCAATGCCTGTGGACTCCAGAGTTCTTGTGTCCATCAGGCAGAATGGTGGAGTGTGAATTTCCAGCACGGAACCTGCCCCTAGCTAACCCTGGCATGAGTATTCATCCAACTAAAAGCAAAATAACTTGTCCTATTTTCTGTCAGTGTTCCCCACCACACTAGCAGTCCCATTCTCACACGGTGCAATGTCTTCCCTGCTCAGGCAAGTCTGAAAATAGGATTTTTAGCAAAAATGCTGAAGACAATTGAGTGCTGGAGGACTCATCTTCCAGGACATAAGTGCTCACAAGCCAAGGGGCGGGAACAACCTGGGAGTCTTGAACAGCAATACTTTCCAACAGCCTGAGGTATTTTATTTATGAAGAATAGTAGTCATGCGTGGCAGTTTAAGCATTTACTAATCTGCTTAGTTCAAATGCTAGGACATTTGAACAACTTGCCATGCCACTCATTCCCCAATGAACCATAAAGTTATAGAAGGACAGAAGGAAACTCCAAGCAAAAAATTATGCTCAGGACTTAGGTTTCCCAGAGCTCAGTGTAAGTCTGAGCTATTCAGAAACCGAAAATGGCTGCAGGAAGGCCACATATCATTTAAATGAATAATCAATATAAAATATACATCATGATATTTCTCAAAATAATATCACCAAGATTATACATCTATACTGCTGGCATAGTTATATCTAGATTTCCAAGCAATATTATACACAACAAGACACCTGAAATGTTAGAATATAGATTAATTAAGATCAATTTTCTCCCTTCCAGACCTCAGATGTTAGAAAACTTTGACAATGATAGTCTTTTGAGATCCAGAACATTGAAAATGGAAGATGGATTTCATAATATCAGTGTGAAATCTGGGTAAATTTAGGTGCTAGAAGGAGTTTACCATGACTGTGTGAGATCTAAATTTGTACTGAATAAAAGAAGGGTCTTTCGGGAAGCTTAATTTTGAAATGGCAACTTAATCAAAACCACTTTAATCTTATTCCATAAAAAAGAATTTTGAACTTGCCTTCAAAGCAAGAACAGTCCATACATCCAGAGCATCATCCTACAGAATTAAATCTTAATTCTTGCCTGTAAAAAATTGCATATTTCTTGCCTGAAACGATTGTATCAATATCCATTAAGATATTCAGAGAAGGGAAGGATTTCCTTGTGCCTGTGTGACTGGTGTTGGCTTAATTAAAGAAGTCATCATTTCCAGCCCACTCTGTACTTTCTACACAATGTTTTTACTGTACTGAAATGTGAACATTTTTCTCATACATTATTTAGGACAAAAAGGATGACATTTAGCACTCAGAGTATGGATAGCCTAAACCTATCACATTAAAACAAGTCTGTTCATGTTGAGTTTCCTTAGTGCTTTAGCGGTACCAAATACTTATTTGCCTACTCTACTACAAGCTAACAGATTCATCAGGTTTGAAAATGTTTCTGCACCTGATGAAGTGGTTTTACACCAGGCTATCACTAACCAATGCTCTAGTATCTTATTTTTATAGGTGTTTGCCTGTAGACCAGGCAGTTTTCTGAGCAGTCCAAGTAAGTTGGATCTGAGGATGGAAGAGGGACAGATGATGACAAAATTCCCCAGGAAAGTAGTGTGATGACAAACGTTATTCTTCATCACATGTCAGAGTTAAGGATGGTAGAACAAGCCTTTCCTTTCAACTAAACTCAGTGCCACCCTAAAAATAGCCTATGAATTTTCTTTATTCAGTGTTGAGGACTAATATTCTTGCTACTCCCAAAATCTAATAAATAGCATGTGTCTTTTGGGATTGCAGCCACCAAATGCTGATTCCCTGTAACTGAGAACTTACAAATAATTTTTTATGTACAAGATACAATTGTCACCTCTGTCACTTTTCCCATTGACTCTTTTCCCTTTCGGTTTTTTTAATACCATCAGTTCCCAGGGAACTTGCACTTTACAAAGTAGAACGTAAAAAGGAAGGTAATACACTGATTCCCTAAGTTGCTGCTGCTACACTGGCAGATAAAAAATAAAGCACAGTAAGAAGAAAATGGTCATTTCAACAATTTTATGACTGTTAAAGGAAAGAAAAAAAATATCACAACATGACAACAAAACCCCCTGTGACTCCCTTGCCTCATGGAATCTCATCAATTTACCAGAAAGAGAAAGGACTCAACTTTAGAGTCAGGTGCTGCCACTCACTCTTAGTCAGCACCTTCCCAAAGTCATCTTCTTATTCTTAACCTGGATTTCTGGGCACTTCAGCTGCTGAATTCTGGTTGTCAGTCATTTGTATACAGACTTGTGAGTGCCTTTAATGATAGTTCAGTTTTTCTGGATGCATTGTGAAGCTGTGCTTCAGTGCTAATGTGATACTTGCTCCTAAGTGCTGCCTCCGTGATGGGAGCTGATGCATGTCAGAAGGCATCATAGGTAATTCTGCCTTTAGAAATCCTTATATTATGGCAAAACAGTGAAAACTGATCAAATACTTAGTCTAATACCTTAAAAAAGATAATACTTTGTTTATTTTACCACAAAATTGTGTCAGATTAAAAGCTATTCTGGGAAAAAGTACCCAGTTTTTTGTCTGGAGATACCAACTGTTAAAAATCAGTGCTTCCCTTTGAATTTTGTTCCGGTAGTTCATACCCTTCATTTGTACAATCTGAAAAAAATGTGTCAGTTTATATTTTCATTGAGCTTTCAGACAATTTCTGCAGTTGGTAATGCCCTAATTTTGCTTCCTGAACAAAGTCCACAGGAAAATCCTCGGAAAATGACAGTTCCAGCTCACTAAACTCCAGAAGGGTCACACTAAGTTGTCATAGGAGGCTCTTTGTGACAACTGGGAGACTTCCATCCTTGGTCTAGAAGGGTCAATCCGTTCTGCCCATTTGTACTAATATTTCCTCACCCTCATTGCCATAGAGCACACACATACTACAGTTAAAATTTGGGACATCCTTAAATCAGGATAGAAAAAGGTTTCCTTAGTGAGATTTTATATTTATTTACATGTTTACTTTGCAAATGTGGTAATTTCATAAGCATTTTGATTTGGACTTGCTTTTTTTTTTTCTAAGATAAAGTTTGAATGACTTTGGTTCCTTTTTATTTTTTCTTTTTTTTTTTCTTCCCAGTTTATTCATCAAGAACACCAGCGATTTTTAAAAGATTTCAAGGTGATAAATGTATGAGTTTTTCATACTGAAAGATAGGATCATTGCCCATCTACCATATAAATAGAGGCAGAGCACATAGAGATTAGTAAGGAGATTTTGGCTCAGGCAGATTTTGACCCCACCTACTGTTACAATTCTATCAAAGCAGAGATGAGATTGCCATAATTCTTTGTTAACTTACAAACTTCAGGAAACCAAAAAGAATTTTTTAGGCACTATGTCCCACAGTAAATAACTAACCAAGATTGCATGAGTTCAAGATAGTACCTACAACCACTAGGATTTATAGAGCAAATTCAGTCTGTTCAGTTTCCTGAGATAGGTAGTTGCTTTTTGAAGTAAAAATAGGCATTTTTACAACAGATAATATAATAGTTAATTAAGCCTGTTAGTTAATTATTTCATCTTCAAAATGATCCCATGCAGATGTA
Source organism: Illadopsis cleaveri (assembly GCA_013399915.1). Lineage (NCBI taxonomy): Eukaryota > Metazoa > Chordata > Aves > Passeriformes > Timaliidae > Illadopsis > Illadopsis cleaveri. The sequence continues at coordinate 39,484 of VXBB01011477.1, forward strand.
AAGCTTAGGAGCAATGCAGTGTAAGGAATTGTGGTCACTGTCAAAGACACTGCCCATGTGCCTATCAGACTGATAGCACATGATAAAGTGAAGGAATGAGTTACCTTTCAGACAAATACAGCTTAAGAATTGTTTCTTTCCAAAAGAACAAGTGGTTGTAATGGCAAAAATTCCCAGAAAAGAGTTCCTATTTTCCTCCCATCTTTAAATAATTTATCTAATAAAATTATTTATTTGTTGTTAAAATCAGTCTGTTTTCATGGAATATCTCCAATTGGTAGAAAGTTGGTTACAACAAAATATCAACCATAGATTTTTGCTTCAAATGAGAAGTGATCATTTGGAATGGCACAGTTTAATGATGCACTTGGCAGTGCTTGGTTAACAGACTCATTGATTCTAAATGCCTTTTCCAACCTAAATGATTCCATAATACCACAGGGGAAAAAAAAATTAAACAGCTATTCAGGAACCCACCTCTCAAACAACAATACAAGCAATAAGAAAGATGACAAAACACAAGTCTGTCTGTTATTCTTTACAGTACAATGTAGGGTACACTGGCACATTTTTTCGTGACCTTAGGAACTTATTAGGTGAACTCTTTACACCTAGGAATGAATGTTTACATTAATGAAAATATTCTAAGTAGTTTTAAGGACAGAAACCCATTTATTCTTACAACAAAATAGAAAAAGGAAAATAAGCACCACGTTGTTCTGATTTGTACACTACTCCAAATTTTGAAAATACTGGCTGATTCAAGGTCTTTATCTTGATAGTTAAAAACTCCATGGAGATTTTTCCTTAAAGGAATTTTTCACTTTAAAATTGAAACTGTCCGCCAAGAGCAAATCTCATGGAAGTGAGTAGCAAATACATTAGAGAGGCAAAAATATTACTATAAAATTCAGTGCAGTGGGAAATCAGACTGCCCATGTGCCTATTCACTCTGAAAACAGCATATTGAACTAGCAGGTTTTGACTCAATATTGTCTTCATATAACACATGTGCTCACAAAACCAAGTCAAAATCTATAAGCCAGATGCACTATTACCTGTGACCAATCAAGGAAGTATAAAGTGAGACCAAAAAGGAAGGTTTTGGTATTATTTCTGAGCAGTATTTTCAGATATCATAGAGATAAGCACATAAAGAAAAAGTGTAAAGAGTGTAAGTCATCAGTGCCATGTTGCTTGTTGCACACACTGAGATTTGTGCACAGGTATCAAAATCAGTGATGTCTATTTCATCTCAGCCTTGCTAAAATAAAACTTGTGTAGGCACAGAAAGTTTACAATAATTCACATTAGGTAGTGCAGCCTATTCAGCAACATTGGTTCTAACTTCAGTTTTGCAGAAGGAAGTTGGTAAGACAGTATTGTTTTGCAAAAGTAGCTGTGATTTTTCAACTCTTGTTTCCACATGTGAAGTTTTTTCTGTCTAAGTGGTACACTTGTGTTCTCTTTTCTTGCTGTGTTATGCATGGCTAGAAGAAACAAAGTTGTGGGTGATCCATCTCTGAAAGTGGTCAAGGCCTAGCTGGATGGGGCTTTGAGCAACCTGGTCTAGCAAGGGGTATCACCATGGAAGAGTGGTGGGACTAGATGACCTCTTCAGGGTCCTTCCAACCCGAACCATCCTATGATTCTGTGACTCCTTAAACCTTTAAGGGCAGCCTCCATTGTAGTGGAACGAGTGTAGCTGGCTCTGCTGCATCCCCAAATCTTCCCTGCACAGCTTTACCTCACACCGCACTGGGAGCTTATGAAATCCATCCCCTTAAATCAAACAGATATTGTGTTCATTGCAACAGCAAAGGCAGTGCATAAGTAAATACAGCTATGGATGTGCTTTCATCTTTCAACTCGAAGGTTTTCCTTGTTGACTGTATATACATCAAAAACACATTTCATGTCCATTATGCAGTATATCAGGAAATGGATACTGGATTGGGAGAGAAAGGCGGGGGGAAAGCACGTAAGTGCTAGCAGCACCCTCCAGCAAAAACATCTCAAATGTTTCAGCCACGGTATTCCAGGAAGTGAAATTTCAGTTTCTATTATTGCTCAAAATAACTAAATATAGAAGCAAATGAAAAATCTGTCACAGAGGGATGCTAACATGAAGGGCAACTTCTTCCGCAAAGCATTACGACCCTGCCTGAATGGGGGTTAAAGGGATGTAAGTAGAAGCAGCATAAGACAGATAATCCTTCAGTTTCCTTTGAGGTACAAAAGGCAAGCCTTAGAGGTGTGAAGCTGGCCTGTATGTGAGACAAAATCACAAGGAAATGTGAATAAATTGGGAATAAATGGAACGTTCCCTAACCAGGGTTTACAGTGTCACCTCCAGCCCTGGAGACAGCCTGAACCATGGTCTCTGAGGTACCTCTGCTTTAGGATCACTGTCTTCTGCTGCCACTACCCACAGAGCCTCTTAACAAGCAGAAGCTGTTAGCTGAGCTAATGAGATTGGAAAGGTGCAATGAAATCCCTTACACACTAAAGCTTCTGCTGTAATTTTGGGTCTTTTCTGTTCATTGTGGCAAATGAAGTAACAAACGCTGAATTCCCGTTTTTGGAAACCATTGGAAGATTTTCATAGCTTTGAACAAAGGTTTTACCTGAAACTACAGGAAATGATGTTTTCTTTGTTGTTTTTACACTGTTCTTAAAATCCAGACAGCCCTAAAACCCAGGGAAATTGAGCACTTCTGCACACACCCCACCCTCCACATATTTCCCCAACAGTTATCTTACTGACAGTTAAGATAAGCTTCATCCTAGAGCTGTTTGGTCCAGTTGAAACTCCAATGCAACTTATGCTTTTGAAGCTATAAAAATAATATGTTAGTATGGATAACAAAATCATTTTGCCAACTTTGCTGCAATACTAGAGTAGACTAGGCCATCCTCAGCCAATCAGCATGTTTTGTATGAATTTAATTTACATAGAAAAGCTTATCCATTTTCATTGTTCCATGCTTTCTCTTATATTATGTTATTTTAGCTGTTTCAAATGAAAAAGCTTCACTTAATATGTTCTTAAAATGTTCACAATTAAACAAATGCTTAATGGTATCTTGTTTCTCACAATCTGCAAGGACAGATTTTACTGTCTCAGTGACAATAACCTAGAAAGGTGTTTTGTCATGAGAAGATATCCTGCAGAGCCAAAGTATTGCTAACCTCCATACAGCATATGATTTACAATACCTGGATATACACCAAAGAAGAGAAATTTTGCCAGATCTACTTGTATTTTTTAATCTAAGCAAGATATTAGTATTATGTAGACACTTCTTGCAGGTGTTTTATGATCTGTATACCAAATTTTCCTTGCCATAATAAGCATCAGACTATTTGATGTGTTTGTTAGAGCATGAGTTCCTGGAGGCATGGGAATATGAAAGCCTTTCAATTTTTATTTGAAAACATCTGAAAATCTCGTCTTGTGGCTGCCAAAAAACCTTTGGAAAATGTGTGTCATGCAGGTTTAAAAGTGAGAAAGAAAATACAAAGGAATGAAAAAATAAAAGAAAATATATTAAAAAAAAAAAGAAAAATAAAAGGATTGTTTTTAGTGCCTGACTTCAGATGTTTTATTGTTTAGAATTGCAGAAACAATGCTATATTTGTGAATTTTACTAGAAGCAAGATATAGCATTATAGAAGTGAAGGTTAATGGTGTTTGAATTACAGTTCTTTTTCTATGATCTGCAGATAAATCTGACATATGCCAGTGTTGAATTGCATATGCAATACAAACTTTTCTTGCCACTAAAAATCATAATTTCTAGTGAAAAACCTATTCTGCTAATATTTCTTTTAAATTTCCACTCCTTTTTGGAACCAAAATTGACCTCTGTAAATTGGAGGACAACCCAGCAATTGTTCTAACCACTTCACCCTCACTGACTTGCAAAATCAAGATAAATTGTAATCAGCCCTAGACGTGTTTATGAGCTTGTCGAGATCACAACCTATGAGCAGCACAGGGTATTCACTTCCACGTGCAGCTTCCAGGAGCAGTTTTAAAGCCACAAGGAGACTCCAGATCTGAGTTCCCCCTGAGCATGAGGGCTTTAAATGGAGAATGTTGATGGCTAATTCCTAGGATGAAAATCTGTTTTCTAAATGTTTTTCTTAAATATTTCTGTCTGTCTGGATCTGGCTTCTGGGAACAAGAGGAAACATAGTTGTGATGGGATTGGGTAATTGCTGCCTGCTTTTCTTACCTAACTACTCACTTTTACAGGACATTTCAAGGGGCATAAAATGCTCCCTGTTCAACCACAGGAACTTCTGGGAACAAATGGCATCTTTGCTAAATGTTATAGACACCCTCTGCAAGGACTTTGAATGACAATGGCCTCCTGAAAACATAAAACAGTCTATACATAAATATGGCACTCAGAATGTGTAGTATTTTAGATATAAGCATCACACTTTTACTTTCATGTGTCTCCAACAAGTTCCTGTGACTTTCATGTGAGTCTGTTGGGCTCAGAATGAGGGGACAAACTCTATTTTCTGTCAACTGTGTCATAGCCATTGATATAATTGACACATTTTGGCCTTTTCCATGTGTTTGAATATTCTGTTATTTGTTGTAAGTATTTTACAGTAACCCTCTCTGCCTCCTTCCACCACAAGAAAATGAATGCTGGTGCATTTTGATCTTATCACATGGCACAGATCTAGGAACTCTGCAGAGCTAGGAACACACCCTGCTAACCCTATATTATCTAAGTATTTTACAAAATACCAACTCATGCATTCCAAACAACTTTCCAACCAACTTAATGGGATATTTTTCCTCATTGTGGCTATAGCATTGACCTGAGTGATGATAGCATGATATGCAGCCTGAATTTATTTCACAGACCTACCTATAGAATAAACTGAGGCATATATACAATGATCTCTTTCTGTTGTATGTGTAAATATTGGTTTAATAATCTCTTTATTTGCTCCAGCAGTAGTTCCAGTGTGCAGGTGGACACTTATCAGCCTGCACTCCAAGGTCATACTGAAAGTGAAGGTGGAATCATGCTTGGAGGGTTGTGCAGTTACAAAATTAGTGCCTTAAGGTCAGGGTAGCTCTTCTTTCAGTGTTTTCCACATGATATAGGAGTCACCCAGTCTTTCACAGTATTCTGCTCCACAGATGACATGGTCACAATTCAGTATCATGGGATTTGTTTTCTCCCGGCAACAAAAAACAATCGAGAAATCTGTGGTGAGCCTTTTTGTTAATGCTGCAGTAATCTGGTGGGTTAGCAGATGGTTTATGCTGCTTTTGGATGCCCTTTTCACTGCTTACTGTGAGAAGGTCATAGCAGCTGATGTAGTTGCTTCTGTTAAGTTCACGGCCACCAGCTGCAAGGGCATTTGTTTCTTTTGTTTCTTTTCCTCTTTTTTTTTTGTAAGCAGGTGATTTGGGGTCAGAACTAAGGGAATGATAATTTTTTTACAGGTGTTTTATCACAATAACCCTTTAATGACCTGATATCCTGGCATTTCTTTTCCATTATTACAGTGTAAAAAACTAAACAGAAAAAAAAAAGTACAATCTTTGATAGTTCTGGAAGGAGAATCTCCAGAATAATGCCCATAAAAGTATTCAGACCAGTGTGTGCAAACTTCTCTTCCTTTGCAATGAGATTTGCACATCAGTTGTGCAGTGTTAGCGCTTGCCAGTGGAGAGGATGAGCCCTGCAATTCCATTACTCATTCTGGGCCTTTTCAGAAAAAAAATCTTGTCACCAATCCAGTGTCTTTCAATATGGCTTTGGATTGATCCAAAGAAGCAGAAAAATTTTTTTAGACTGATGTAACAGGATATGAAGAGAGTTTATTCAGTTTGTGTACCATGGGAACAACTTTTCATCTTAGAACAGGCAACTTTGTGATGCTGACATAGATGTAAATTGTTATACTAATTAAAAGCAAAATTCATGTTTTGTTGTAATATCATGTTGCAACAATGGTGTCCTGCCAGGTACTGAGCACCTTTAACTTTCATTGTGTCCATCTGAGCTACAGACTTGGATTTAATTGTGATGTCATCTTCAGTGTAAAGTAAGAGCCGATGCTTCCAGAAAAATAAAAGTCCACATTTATGTCTACTTTGGTGTATGGTTTTATTTGTTTTGAAAACAGAACTGCTATTTTTGACCTATGTGGATCATCCAGTGTAGGTGTCAATAAAACTGTTTCCCATGTCAGTGTTAGAATGGGCATTTAATGCAGAGAGATTCTAGGAAAAACCCAGGAATTGTATTGTTCTTCCTGTAACTTTTTTCCCTACTGATAAACATTGTGAATCAGTCAATTTTTAGATATTTGATTTTATTGTGTTTCTTTTTAGATTGGCTTGTAAAGCCCCCGTATTACAGTGAGAATCTCAAGCATTGCTGGGAGAGGGAGAGGGCTGCCAGAGCCTCCTAAAAAACCCCAACAGCCAGGCTCTTGTGTGTGTGCCTGGTGTAGGTCCCACAAAGTGGGAAAGCTGTTTTAGCCATGAGTTTTATGTTCCCATTCAGAGAAAGGAGGAAAAAATGAAAACATAATAAATGAGGTATATGGATATTCATGCTGTGGTGGAATGGATTTTTCCGTGTGTCCTCTTTGTGTCAAACCTTTTTTGCACTGTCACACTATCATGTGTGGAAGAGATGAATTTTTAAATCACATTCTGTTGTCTCAGAAACTGAGACATATGCTGTTGTCCTGCTTCAATGTTACAACTTATTTCATCATTCAAGATCTTTTTTCCCCAAAATTGCTGATGATTTCTGCAAGGCCTAGTCTCAGTCAGAGATTTTAATAGAGGGTTTGCCAAAATTATAAAATTGTTCAACTTACTGTATAAAGTTTAAAGGGAAAAGTGTACTACAAAAAGATATATATTATTTAAAACAATCTTTGTATTTGGGATTTTTTAAAAATCCTTGATTGATAGAATAATAAAATAGTCTTAACTATACTATTTAAACCCTCTAATAATTCCGAAGTGATAAATATCATAACATATCATAATATTCTCAGTAAAAATCCATGATTTTGAGGAACTAATTTTAGAATAAATACTTCATAAATATTTTTTAATGTTACATTATCAAAAATACTGCCCTTTAAATAATATTCAGACTAGCATAGTACTTGGTTTTGAGAAAAGATAGTATTTGTAGTCAAAGGCAAGGACCTCAAAGTTCAGTATACTAATTCAGGTTTGTCTTTTGACTGTGCTTTTACCACTTCCATTCTTTTCTTGCAAAAAAAAGTGGTTTTTGACTGACTTATGTGTTTTTGCTGACTTATGGGCAACATAGTCTGTCTTTTTTTATTTGAAAGTTTAAACTAAGATCCCAAGTTACTGTATTTCAGGTTTTTTGTTTTTGTATTGTGGTTTGGTTTTTTATTGTTGTTGTTGTTGTTTTTGGTTTTTGGTTTTTGGCTTTTAATGGAATTGCTATAATTTTTACTCAAAAAGGATCAGTGGCACTAAAGAAGGAATTTCCAAGCTATTAAGACATTAAGAAAATTAGTGACATCAGAGCTCACTGTCTTCCTGTCACTGACTGTAGCATTGAGAAGCATATATTGAACAAACAATTCTAGGGAAATACTACAATTGTTTTGTATTTTTTCTAAATTTCTGTGGTTTAGGTCATAAATTAGGAGCATGAAAAATAGAAATAGGTTAAATTTTTGTTCAAAGCTAATGTATTGTAAAAGAATGACCTGCTCAGGGTCTCCTTTCCCTCTTTCCCTACCAGTTTTGTGCAGCTGCCCATGGATGGTAGCTGAGCTGTCAAACATTCCTGTGGCTGCACAGTAGTGCAAACAACTGGTTATTTCAGAAGCAAGGAGAGTATTTTAAACCTACTTTGGATGTTTTCTTCCCTACAATGTTATTTTCTGTGTTGCAAGATGGATCTAAAGCTTTTTCTTCCCTGTGAGAATCAGGAGCAATTCTTTTTCAAATGTCTATCATCAGAAACAACAGATTTTCACACCTTTGACAAAAAGGAGTGACTGAGATATTTGAATTCTGTACAAGTGGTGGCCTGGAGAAGCTATTTAAAATTCTTCTTGAGGCTGAGCTTTCTATGCATGGACATTTTATATTTCCACATCAGATTAGTATTGAAAGGAACATTTGTTCTAGATGGCCTTTCCATAGAGTACTTTGGAACAGCAAATGTTGGAGCATAAAGAGCACAAAGACTAAATGAATTTTGGGTCAGATGTAAGTGGGTTTTAGGATTTTCTCTTAAATCCTTTCCTTGATGAGGTTTTCTGTGAGAAAACCTGCTGCTAGCAGGTTCTGTGTGCCTGCAGAAAAAGCAAATGGAATACCCAATCAACAGCAAATTCCATTTTGTCCATGGTTTTTTTTTTTTTTTTNTTAACCCATGTCAGTATCTGTCCCAATGCCTTTTAGCAGGTAGGGCTTCCCCCTCAGAGTATTTCTGTGCAGGCAGGAGGTGCTTTTGGGTGTGATGTGCACTCCAAGTTTTTCTGTGGCAGAACTGGCACTGCCATCCCTGCTTAGAGCAGGAGGGAAATAATTCAGGCACGATCTTACCAAGGTAATTCTTGTTCAAGTTTAGGTGTAGATGGACCTCACTGTCCCAGATGTTAGAGCTCCTGGACCTGAAACCCATACCATCCCTAATCACTCCTGGAGAAGCATGAGAAATAGATGAGGTACTGGAGTTGCAAGCATCAGTGTTCCTCTGTAATGCAGCAATGGGAAAGAAGGTGGGCAGAGAAAAGTGCAAGGAAGGCTTAAAGAAGTGCCAGCCTTATAAGCCTTATAAAAAACAGATGGTAACTCAATAGGAAGAGGTCAAATGGACTGGGGCCCAAGACAGCTGCATGGTCGAGTGCCCAGCCAAAGCAGAGCTCTGTGACAATAAGATGAATATTGGCATGTTTCTCTGAATAGAAAAGGAAGCACGTGCTTCTTATTCTTTCACATAATACATTCAAAACATACGCTTGATAACCATGGAGAACATTTCATGGAGTGTTTGCAGAATAATAGGCAGAACAATTAAGATAACAGAATGCTGTATGTCCCTGGAACTGCTCCTATTTCCCCCATACCCCCTTTCCTTTGTTCTGCTGGGGTTTTTTTCCATTCTTAAAAGAGATTTTTGCTCTTCTGGAAGTTTGGTCGGATTTTAAATTTCTCAGCAAACTATTTTATTCTCATGGTCAATTTATTTTCTGTCTTTTACAAAGTTCTGCTGAATAGCTGGGTTTGAGCTTGAGCTTGGTTTTCCTCCCATTGTACTGAATTCAACAAAGATTAAAATAAACACAAATTAAATAAAATAGCAAGAAAATAAGCAAAATGTATACAGTTTTGTAATACCTGTGACAACATGAAAATCCTGAAGTTCAAGTCCTAAACAGATTTGTCTGTTTCATCTGAAAGATAGGAAAATGAGACTGAAGCTGATGCAGAGTTCATGATTCACCTGAGACTGATGCTGTGGTACAAAAATATTTCTGTGACATCATAGGAGATCTCTGACACCATCTAAAAGCTTTGTGTTTATGTTTGCTTGGTTTTCGCTTTAGAAATTTCAGTTCAGATACCTGTAGATTTAGGACAATCAGCAGCTTTGTATTAGGAGAGTGTCTCAAAAGAGAATAAACATCTTGATGTACCTAAATGTCTTCATTTCATATCACAGATGGCAGATGTTTTATTTGGTGTGAAGATGCAGCCAGGGATAGAGAGGAGGCTTGGACAAGAAGTTTAGCACACAGGTTTTTAAACTTTTTAATAGAAAATAATTCTATTCTACCAAATAGAATTTAAAATAACCTGTTTATTTTTAGATTTTGTGCATTGCATGTATTTTGGGAATATCTCCACTTGATAGCATTAACAAGAAGAATTTCTCATTAAAG
>VXBB01011477.1:54819-124451 GCA_013399915.1 Illadopsis cleaveri
CTTTTTATTTGAAATTTCTGTCAGACTGCTCATTTTCAACTCAAACATACACACGTGGTGCAGGCTGCTGATGGCCAAGTACAATCTTTGAGTGATATATTTCATTTTTAAATGAGACCCTGACTAGGCAGATCAGATAAAAAATCAGAATATAGCCTGCACCCACTCCGGATATGGTCCAGCCCCTCTGCTCAAAAAGAATCACAGAATCACAGAATGTGTAGGTTGGAAGAGACCTTCAAGATCATCGAGTCCAACCCAGCCCTAACACCTCAACTAGATCATGGTATCAAGTGCCACATCCAGTCTCCTTTTAAACACATCCAGGGATGGTGACTCCACCACCTCCCCAGGCAGACTATTCCAGGATCCTTTAGAGCTGGTTACTCAGTACCAGGTCCAGATGGCCTTTGAATATCTCCAAGGAGGGAGACTCCATAACCTCCCAGGGCAATCTGGGACAATGGTCAGTCACTCTCACAGGGAAAACAGTGCTCCTTTATGGTCAGACAGGCCTCTCTGTGTTTCAGGTTGGGCCTCTTGCCTCTTGATGTGAGGTGCTAAATAAATTATTGCAGAAAACAAAAGCAGAAATGTAATCTTCATCACACCTATGACCTACAGATAAAAAAGTGACAAAAAGGCCAACTACTAGCTGAAAACTTTGTAGACTAAGTAAATGCCTCTCTGTTGTCAGTTGAAGGACTCCCTAAATGAATTTGTCCATGGGAAGTACTAGTGGTATAGTCTTTATTTCAAGAAACTTTTCCATCAAGCTTGTTTTTTGACTCCAGATCAAAAAGGGAAAAAAAAGTAGGCTTCTTTTCTTATATAAGAGAGAGTATCATAACTCTGCACAGACCATGGCCTCTGCCTTTTTACCTCCTAGGTGATATATCTTTAGTTTATGCAAATGCTCATTGCTATACCCACTTCTGTAGCACTGTACTACTTCTCACCAACCAGTCAGCAACTGCAGACTGATGCAAAATGATTATTTGGACTGTGTGTGCCCATGCCATAGTGTTCCTTGCTTTCTCTTTGTCTTTTTATTTCCAATTAAAAAACCCTGTTACATTCCAGTCCCCACCAGCAATCTCGAACATACTAAAGTGGGTTGTGGATTAAATGCAGCCTTAAGTAAAATTGGCTTAATGTAAATTCCAAATTTACTTCCTGTTGTGTTCGTCTCCAGGGATGGTGTCTGCACAGGACTGGGGTTTAATGCAGCATTTCAGGGTCTTGGTTCTCCTTTGTTAGCTCCAAAGGGATGTGATATATGTAACAAAGACTGAAAGCCATTAGAGCCGCATATTCTGTTGACAGTACCATTTTACACAGTAGCTTATTGTCTGCATGTTATCTTTCAGGAGAGTAGGAAGCATCATTGATTTTAACTTGACTTTTCTTTTGTTCAGCTTAGCAAACAGACATTGTGAAAAAAGCCTCACAGCTTTACCTAAAATTCTTTTCTTTAAATGTCACAAATGGTTGAGTCAGGCCCAAAATATAGCCCTCTGTGAAAAATGGATGCAGTACTATAGTGTGAGTATGGCTGTTGAGGGAGTTTTCCTTAGACTTTACTAAAATATTTAATTTTAAAAATCAGATGAATTCTGACACTGTTGAAACCTCTGAGACAGCAGTATTTTACTGTTTCATAAGGACTGGTGAATGCAATTCACAAGTATCATTTTCATTTGTCCTAGATCTGCCAACCTCCCTTCTGCTAAGCCTTTATGTCATTAAACTACTATTCCTATCACAGCTGCAATCAAAATAAAAGGCTAAAAAGTGCTTTTCTAATTTGAACTAGACTTGATTTTTTTTAAGCTCTCTTTTTATTTTGGAAGTGTGCATTAGCTGTGAGCAAGAAGATGATAAGTGCCAGGGATCTTACAAACAGCTCACAGCATCATGAGGAGTGTGACCACCGGCTTAATTTCTGCAGGGTCCTGTCCTATGATGTGGTTTTGCCAAAACACAGATGGACCAAAAATTCTAGAGGGGTTTTCATTGTCTTTGCATGTTTCTTTCCCTCTTGGTTTTAAATCTACGTTAAAATCACTTTGAGGGTCTGTAAGGACTTAGAGATCGTGCTTGCCTGTCTCAAACACAGTTACCACAGAAGGACTTTGCCATGAGATGGGCACAAAATGGAGTGATAGGATGTTGCAGACTCCAGGTCTGGTGAGGTTCTGGCTATCATATCCTGGGTAATTTCCCACTATGGCAAGCTTTGTAAAAAAGTCACTGCTCATTTATGACCGTCAAACCACCCCCTTAATTTAGTTTAAACAAAAGAATAAGAGAAGAGTGCAGCAATTAATCATTAGTCCCTTTGTTTGCTAAAATGTATAAAAGGTCATACAAATCAGAAGAAACATGTATAACAAAGATTTGTTGATTAAAACAACTAAATGTGACCATTTTGTCCATTTGTTTGATATCCTTAGGCTGCAATAATTCTACAGTGTGTGCAGCTACTTTACTATTTAATCCTAAATCATTTTAAAGAATGGATTGATTGATCTATTGATGTTTATAGCAAGGTAAGGATTAAAATACTCTGCTTGACCGACTAAGGATTTTCTGTCTCATTGGAGATCTCTGAATATATTAAGTAAAATGAAAAACTGATGAAAATTTCCCTCTTATGTCTTCTCCAACCACTGAGTTTATCCTCGACTTTTCTCTTATTTTGTGAGTCTAGTCCTTCTCGCATTTGTTTTTCCTCCTAGAATGAAACTAAAATGTTCCAGAAAATCTTTAGCTTTAAAAGTACTCAGCATTGGCTTAATGCAGCAGTCAGATAAGCCATCAATTACGCCAGTGACATTAATCCCATTTTCTTTAAGAGACATGGGAGTAATAATCTATGAAATGAGGCTGTCTTCTTACCTTCTTGTAGCATGGCATAGATTTTCAGCCTGTATTTAACATCATTCTCTGTGTTCATGTGGTGTCCAGTCTTCAGACAAGATATCTTGTCCCTATTAAGAGTTCAGAGGTGTTACTTTCTGACACTGCAGGACTGACCCTTTCAGTGGTTTTTCTGGGATTTTCTGGGGTGGGAATAATTGTTCAGAGGATTTGTCTGACCATTGAATGTTGGTATATATTAGTCATGCTTTGTTTCTTTGTATTTTATATGAAAACTCTTGGAGAGCCATAAAGATTCAGGCAGTTTTAAATTAGCATACAATCATAGAATGTACTGAGTTGGAAGGGGTCCATCAGGATCATTGATTCCAGCTCCTGGCCTTGCACAGAACACCCAAAAAGTCATTCCATTTGCCTGAGAGCATTGTCCAAATGCTTCTTGAACTTTGACAGGCTTGGTGCTATGACCACTGCCCTGGGAAGCCTGTTCCAGTACCCAAACACCCCCCAGGTGAAAGAATTTTTCCTGATACCCAGCCTAAACCTTCCTTGACTCAGTTTCATGTCGTTTCCTCGAGTTTTGTCACTCGTCATGAGACTGAGGAGAAATTTGGTGCTGTTATAAAGTTTTGGGTTCAAGAAATATGTCAGAAAACTACTGTGAAGTTCATCTACGTGGTATCACTGCACAGGCATCACCGTGCAGAGTATTGCCTCAATACCAATTTTTTGTGGGTGAAGAACACCATTACCTGTGTTTTGTCTATTTCTATTCTGTTTGAGACCCAGAAATTTAAATTCAGAGTATGTATTTTTCATGACATTGTTGTGGTTTTTTTCATCCATTTCATTGCTAAACTTCTTACTGCTCAAACTTGCTTACTGTTCAAAAAACTGGCCATTTTCAAACTGTTTTGTAAGCTTCAATATTGGATGGACTACTGTAGATAAGAAATTCTTAGTGCTATCTTACTGGGATGTTGATACCATGGGATCATTTTGCTCTCCCTATGAAAACAGCATGGATTTTTTTCTCACACTGTTCCTGTTTTTTTTCCTTGTAAATTCTTTAATTCACTGACAGTTTAACTGATCAGTGTGACAAAAATTTGGTTTAACCACTGACTCTTATAAATGCTATAGGCTGAAGCAAAGCATCTTTTCAAAAGCTCTAGAAGAACTGAGATTAAAAGCAGTCAAAGAATACAGATATTTCTTGACTTGGGGGTAAGTTTGAACACATGGAGCAGAAAAGGCTCATACAACTCTAGTTAGATGAAGAGATTAGTTTCCACAAATCCACAAAAAGCACTATAAATGAAACTGATATGTCTGAATTTGATGTTTCTTTGAAGTTTGTTTCATAAAATTGGTTTTCCACCTTACAAGGTATTTTCAACTGTCAACATTCCTGCAAGTTTTTATTTCCTGTCAGCACCATGGTACCGCTGCCATGAATCAAGGGCATGCAGTGATGATGATCAGAAAGAGCTCAGCCAGAAAAGTCCCTGTGTTACAGGGCCTGGGCAGCTATCACCTGAGAATATGTGGATTAATGGTGGAAGCTTCCTTGCTTCAGTGGCTGACAGAGAAAAAATGATTTGGCAGTTAAACACCAGGAGAGAATCTTGTCCTTTCTTGAATACGTTTTCTCCTTTTTGAGCTGTAGAATGTCAGAAGAGCAAAAAGCAGACAGAAGGATCAAAAATAGATATGTGGGTGACTGTACATACTCTCTTTTCAAGTTCTGTTACATGATAGCAGTAGCAAGCTGATGTAGGCTTATTAACACTAATATACACAACTACATGTGCATTCCTTCTTTGCAAGAAATAAGAGTTTTTTATGTCCTTCCTACCAAAAGAATTACATACATATATATATATATATACAAAAATCAAAATATTTTTCATTGCCTTGAGCTCTGAGAACTTTGCTGCAAATTAGCTCTAATGAATCTATCTATCCTCTTTCTGCTTCTGCCAACCTCTTATTTTAGGTGGTATCTTAGCTTGGTCTCTGCATCTTGTGCTGGAAGGATGTTCCCCAATGTGCGAGGAAGGTCATTTGAGCTGTTACCCATCAAGGACAGTGTATGGAAGTTGCTCAAATTCCTGAGACTTCCTAGGCACAGCACTGAGCTGCCTCAAATCCCAATCTCTTGATGCAGAAGTGTGACAGCAACTTAATTTGAGGGATACCATATGAAATTGGGTAATATTTCCTTTTTTAGTCTCTTATTAGAGCTGTCAGTTCTTCAAGTTGATATTTTGACCTTGCCTTTGTTCTTTTTTAAGAGAAACTTTTGAAAAGTTCATCTCCTTTACACTTTCTGCATTCTCCTCTCCTGCATACACAGGTAAGGTCATGTCTGCCCACACCAGAAAAATCTGCTTTTTATGCATTTTTCTTGCCACAGACCAGACACTGTTGCTGCAGTAAAGAACCAATTTCATCCTTGTCAGGTAAAATAATTTACTGCTTAATTAAAAAGTAGCCCAATGTAGATCTTCCAAATAAAACATGCAAATTACAATGCCATCTTTACCTTTTAGGCTTTAGGCCAAGGCCACTTCCCACCTTGAAAAATAATCTTCCTTCTTCATACTTATCCTGTTTATCCAGTGTCCTAAAATGAATACAGGATGCTACTGCTCTCAGCAAAGCTGTTTTTTCTTTAATGCCAATGCTAGCCAGATCAAATTTGAGAGCCTAAAAAGAGATTTTTAGTCTCAATCTCCCTGTTTAGAAGGGCTGAGATTGTAGGCAATAACAACTAAAGCATTTTTCCTCTCATCACTGGACATATATTTTTCCATATAATTCTAGAAAAAGTATTTTTGCAGTTAATGCTGTCCAAAAATAAGCAGAATTCTGTGAAGAGGTTTTTGAGGTCCCAAGTGGCTGATAAACCATATAGAAATAAATATAATGAAAATTTAGATTTTTAAAAAACAGAAAGGAAACGCACAGAAAAGCTGTTAAAAGAAGATTATAATAATTTACAATGGTCTTAATGAAATTTATATTACTCTATTATCCTCTACGGTTTATCTATATTACGGGAGACAATGGTCTTTATCTGGGATTGAATATAAACTGATTTCCAAAGTATTATTTCCAAGAACTTTTTACAATGTTATAGGTCCCATGTAGTGAACATACAAGATTTCCACGTAGGGACATTAATGTAATATGATGTTTGCCCAAGATCACTTCTTATACCTCTTGTACACAGGGCTCTATATGAACATGAGCAAGTCACAACATTTTTTGCTGTGCTCTGAACTGAAGGATATATCAGACATGTCCTTCCAACCTTAATTCTCTCTTTATTGTATGGTCCTATCTTGAGGCAACTTGATTTTGCCATGCCAAAGCAGTCTAGCTCATTTTATGTGAGGTTAGATGGACACATGATCCTGAACTGCAGACGTAATAAGACTTTGTGATGGAAAATAAACTCCTTTTTATCCAAGCCAATAAAATATAAAAACTGTATTTTACACTTTAACATTAAATTTTAATTTTTTCCTAAACTTGGGGCTTATGAATTTTGGATTAGTTCCATTTTTGAAAGTAATGTGGTATTTTTGTGCTTCACTGTTTCTATAAAATAGTGCAATAGTCTAATGTTGCAAAGTAAATGTGTATTTATGGACTAGTAATAGCAACTAATATAGTGGAAAGTCCTTGAGGAGACTAATAATTCTCTAACATGATTTTAATAATGGAAAGAGAAGAAGGCATAGGATTACATATTTAATAAGGGAGATAAAACCCAGAGCTGGATGTCTTCTTGTTGGGTGAAAACCTCTGTCCCCTGAGTTGATTTGAATCACAGGATCAGAGAATGGGACAGGTTGGAAGAGACCTCAGTCCAACCTCCCTGCTTGAGCAGGGTCATCCCAGAGCACACGGCACAGGACAGTGTCCCAATGGTTCATGAATAACTCCAGTGAGGGAGACTCCACACCTTCTCTGTGCTTGGGCACTGCACTGCACTGCACAGTAAGGAACTGTTCGGGTGGAACTTCCTGTGCTTCTGTTCCTGGCCCTTGCTTCTTGTCCCATTTAGAGTTCTTGGAAAGAAATAGGAGGTGACAATGCAATCCAAACAATGTCCATGTGCCCAATGTCCATGGACATCTGTAATGGATACACACAGACCGGAGGGGATTTAAAGCTGAGTTGACAAGTTCTTACCTTTTCTTTGCATCACTACCAAGCTTAATGTTTTCTGATGGAAAAGCTTTCCTTTTTTTTGAATTTAAAAACATTTAATGAAATCTTCTCTTAACAAGAGTATCATGCCAACTGCTCAAAAGAGAAGTGAAGTAAAACTTACAGATAAATACCATATATTAGTTAAAACAGTTTGGATGGAATCACAGCTTGCGCAAAGTTTCCTTCTCACTAAGATCTGATGCAATATGTTCATTCTGGGTGAAATTAGGCCTTCGTTTACTCTCACACAATACTAGGTTCTCTGAAATTATTTGCACTGATGTGAGAACAGATTTTGGCCTACTCTTAAAAAAACCCAAAACAACAAAAACCAAACCAATTATATATATATATGAATATATATTTAAAAGATAGATTTTATTTATATATGTGATCCATTAAACGAGATTATTAAATAGAGTAGGATGACTAGTAATTATTTTTTGTTATTCAGTCTCTTCCTTCTCCATTGACTGTTCTTGTGTATGCATACCATACATTCCCAGGTTCTGGTTTATGCAGGTTATGCATGGCATAAAATGTCATTAAAGGTAGTAGGTCTGCATATTCATCTAATAAATAATAACTAATATTATACTATACTATATATATATGTAATATCAATACAGAGATAACTAATTTCAATAGAAATGGTTTATGTTCTGTTAGTGTGATTTAAACAAGCCAACAAAGTTTGTGATAGGTTAATCTCCTTAAGAGGCAGGAAAAGAAATTATTATCATGTTACATATCGTGTAAATTATTCAGTCTTTCTTGACAGGAAAATTTGTACTATGTGGGCATGGAAAAAAAGAAATTAAAAATAAAGTCTAAGGCCCCACCTGCAGTGCGCCAGCTCTGGAATCCCCAGCACAGGAAGGACATGGAGCTGCTGGAGCGAGTCCAGAGAAGGGACACCAAGATGACCTGAGGGCTGGAGATCCTTCTCCTTCAAGGAATGGATGAGAGACTTGGAATTTTCAGTCTGAAAAGGAGAAGGCTTTGGTTTGACCTAATTGAGTCCTTACCGTACCTGAAGGGAACTTACCGCAAGATAGAAAAAGACTTTAACAACAGCATGGAGTGACGGAAAAAGGGGGAATGGGTTCAAGTTGAAAGAGAGTAGGTCTAAATCGGATATTAGGGAAAAATTCTTTACTGTGAAGATTTTGATGCACTAGAACAGGTTGCNGTTTACTCTCACACAATACTAGGTTCTCTGAAATTATTTGCACTGATGTGAGAACAGATTTTGGCCTACTCTTAAAAAAACCCAAAACAACAAAAACCAAACCAATTATATATATATATGAATATATATTTAAAAGATAGATTTTATTTATATATGTGATCCATTAAACGAGATTAAAAAGAGTAGGATGACTAGTAATTATTTTTTGTTATTCAGTCTCTTCCTTCTCCATTGACTGTTCTTGTGTATGCATACCATACATTCCCAGGTTCTGGTTTAGGCAGGTTATGCATGGCATAAAATGTCATTAAAGGTAGTAGGTCTGCATATTCATCTAATAAATAATAACTAATATTATACTATACTATATATATATGTAATATCAATACAGAGATAACTAATTTCAATAGAAATGGTTTATGTTCTGTTAGTGTGATTTAAACAAGCCAACAAAGTTTGTGATAGGTTAATCTCCTTAAGAGGCAGGAAAAGAAATTATTATCATGTTACATATCGTGTAAATTATTCAGTCTTTCTTGACAGGAAAATTTGTACTATGTGGGCATGGAAAAAAAGAAATTAAAAATAAAGTCTAAGGCCCCACCTGCAGTGCGCCAGCTCTGGAATCCCCAGCACAGGAAGGACATGGAGCTGCTGGAGCGAGTCCAGAGAAGGGACACCAAGATGACCTGAGGGCTGGAGATCCTTCTCCTTCAAGGAATGGATGAGAGACTTGGAATTTTCAGTCTGAAAAGGAGAAGGCTTTGGTTTGACCTAATTGAGTCCTTACCGTACCTGAAGGGAACTTACCGCAAGATAGAAAAAGACTTTAACAACAGCATGGAGTGACGGAAAAAGGGGGAATGGGTTCAAGTTGAAAGAGAGTAGGTCTAAATCGGATATTAGGGAAAAATTCTTTACTGTGAAGATTTTGATGCACTAGAACAGGTTGCTCAGAGAAGTTGTGGATGCCCCATCCCTGCGGCTCTGAGCAATCTGGTCTAGTGGAAGGTGTCCTTGTCTGTGGCTGTGGGGATTGGAAGAAGATGATCTTCTAGGTCCCCTTCCTACCAAATCATTCTATGATTCTATGAAAAAAATTGATCTGACATATACTTATTTTTTTGTATATGCTCCAGTCACTTTATGAGAACAACCAGGTTGCAAAATGCTGTCAGAGATGTCATCTTTTCTTGAACTGAAACCTCTGTCCTTGGTGACGCCTTTCAGGTTGCAGTGCAGTACAACACAGTCTAACTATGCTGCAGCTACCGCCACTGTCACTGTGAGGTTAAAATGTACTGAAAGATTTTTTTTTCATATAGTGTGGAATCTGATAAAAGAGTATATACATTTCTCTCAAAGAAAAAGAAAGGTTTTATGTATGAAATTGTAAATCACTAGTATTTACTTTAAATTTTAATGAATTCCAATAGGGTACAGACTGCATAAAGCACTTTAAACCATTTCTCTGTACGTTTGGAAAAGTATAAATAGATAGGTCTTTACTCTTATTCTGTATTTTAGTTATTTAATAAAGTTTTCATAGGTAAAAATTTATGCTGGAAAATAAACTTATTTTGGAATAAGATGGCAAAGCCTCAAAACATATCTTTACAGGTAAGACCAGAGGGAGATTATTTATGTATATGCTGAGTGGAAAGAACATACAAATGAGTTATTGCTGATAGGCAAATGGCTCAGCTTGTAAAAAGGTAAAAGGAGGATTGTTCTCAATGCAAAGTGCTGTAGGAACACTTGCAGGCAAACAACGTGTGCTTGATGCCATTCCTGAGGTAGATAATGACCCTGTAGTGGCCATGAATCACCTGATAAGGCAGGCTTAAACAGTTGAGAATGGCCTAGTTTATATTTGAAATGGGTTCAGGGCACTATTGCTTTGAATCTTTGACTCATTTACAATGAAAATGTTCCCAACAGTTGTACACAGCCCTCACCACTGTTCACCTGTGCTTTCACTGATGGTCAAAATTTCAATGGCCTTTAGACGTTGTTCAGGTTGACCTACTCACAACAGAAAAGGATTCAATAGGAAAATAAGTATATCAAGCAGTTTGAAATTCAACGGCTTTGAAACAGATTTTTTTTTTCCCAGCCTTCATATTTGCATAATTTAAAATAAATAAAATAAATTAGAAATATCTTTTAGGCAAAGGAGACATGTTGTACAGGTTGATATTTAGTAAGTGAATTTTTTAACTTTTTTTTTTTTTTACATATTGAAAAAAAGCAGTTGCAAAACACTGCAAAAGTATGAAAAAGTAGAATATATTCTACTTTTCGAGGTTTCTATCTAGCATTTACATGCAGAGAGTCTATTCCCATGTAACCAGCAATAATAAAATGTTTGGCCTACTAGATGAAGGGGAGAGCAATGTATATTGGCTACCTGGAATTTAGAAAAGCTTTCAATGCTATGTCACACAAAATTCTCACAGAGAAGCTGTGAATAGTGTGGAATAGAAATCTGAGTGGGAATCTTGTTAACATACATACTACAGGAGGGTATGCAAAGAGGATGAGCCCAGGCTCTCTTGTGGTGCCTAGGGAAAGGACCAGAGGCAATGGACAAAAACAGAATCACAGGAAATTTCATCTGAATATCAGGAAACACTCGTTTACTGTCAGGGTTGCTGAACACCTGCATGGATTACCCAGAAAGGTTGTGGAGTCTCCATCTGTGGATATGCTCAAAACCTGTCTTGACATGGTCCTTGACAACTGATTTTGTAGGGAGTTGGACCACAGGTTCCTGCCAACCTCAATCATTCAAGGTTTTTCCATGATGCAGGAATGAAAAAAATTCCACCAGAACCTGAGTACAGTCACACATACAAGTGTTTTCCATTTCATATAACAGGAAAAGAATAGAAAGAACACTTTGTCTAAGTTGTCTATATTTCAAATCTTTCAAAAGTAGAAATAATTGGGTTTTTTTTTTGGTTGGTTGGGTTTTTTGTTTGGTTGGTTTTTTGTTTGTGTAGTTGGTTGGTTTTTTTGGTTTTTTTGTTTGTGTGTTTTCTTTTAAATGCAAAACCGATCTCCATGGAGCTACAGTGCATATTAAGGCTAAAGTACATGGTACATGTGAACTGATAAACAGCAGAGGAAGAATGGGCCCTTTGTGTGTTCTAGACTTCCCCTAAATGAAGAGTTGTTCATTCTACCTTTAAAAGCATCCTATTTCTTTGGATATCATGAAAGATTTTGCTTGTTCTTTGGGGAAGACTGCTTTTCATAAACATGCTGGTAATTTCCATCATACTTAGCAGGATTCCATGGTTCCTTAGCAGAATACTGCGCCCTTTATGACAATTCAGTCTTTCCCTTATGGCAGACGACTCCCAAAGAGTGATATACAAGAGCAGCCAAGAGACCCTTCACTATGAAAAATAGTTCCCAGATATGTTGCCAGACTCAAAAATGAAAAAGAATAGATTTGTTGCTCTGTTTCTTTAGAAAGCAATAATAAAAGGACGATGTATCTGTATCTCAAAAAAATAAGGTTTATCCCATTCTGAATTTGAAACATCAAGTGAAGTATGAAGGAAATTCAGCCATGTGTGTAATAAAAAAAAAAAAAAAAAAAAAAAAAAAAAAAAAAAAAAAAAAANATCTATCTTTGTTTGTTTTTAAGTGTGGTATGGAGAAACATATTTAGCAACCAGCCACAAGGCAGTAAAATTGATTTCTGGTTTATCTGGTATAGCTCTGAGTCTCTCACTGAGCTGGGAAATAATTGATTGCTTGAAGCCTTGTAGCGGTAGTTAAAAATTGATAAATGCTAAAGCCAGTACAGTGTTTTATAGATTCTCAAGAATTGTGGGGCCTCCATATTTCTTCCTCATCACCAGCTCTAGATCATGTGGTGAAATTTAAAAGACGCTTCATCTTACCCTTAGTAAATTATATTCAGGAAATCTAAGACCTTTTACTGTGGGATAGAATGCGAAATCTTTAGTCACATAGCACTGATGAATAACATACAAAGCCAAGCATGTTTTTGCAGGTTAACCTACTGGTTTACATCAGCTGTCTAGATTACAGTAAAAACCTACAAAATGTCTATATCTGTAATCATGGTTTGCTAAATCAATGTTTAGAAAAATTATTGGTATTGATAGCTACAATGTTTGTAAATAAATAAAACTGCTGTACTAAATAAAGAAATAAACTGCTGTAAAAAAATCTGTATCAGGTCCCATATGTCAAATAAATGCCTAAAGTTTTCATTAATATAAGTTTCCTTTATTAGTGCCAGAAGTTGGCTTTATATATCAGCTGACTTTTATACTGGGGCACATGTTCTGGTGCTATATGCACCTTAGTGCAAATTATCACAGCATAGTGATGTTTCTTCCACATCAAACTAGTAAATAAATATCTTAGTTTCATAGTCATTCACTAAAATAGGAAAAACAATAACTAAAAGAATTAATTATTGAGGCAAATTTCACTGCTAGTTCCTCGACTGAATAGAAAATACAGAAGGCAACAGAACTCAGCCTCCTACACTCATATTTAGAGCTAGAGCTCAAATTATTTATTTGCTGACTATTTTGCTAAACAAACAAAAATATTTTAAATTGTTTCTGTAAACTCAGCAACTCAGCACTTAGCTTCAACATTGCTGGCTACATCTGGGATCAAAATGCAGTTTTTCATTGCAGATGGGTGAGACAGGTGATTAGCACCAAATGAGTGTGTTTATTCATGAAAATCCTGCTTTCTAAGGCTGTGGGATGAAGTTGATCTTCAAGTCTGACCACCTCTTGCCTGACAGAGTCCATAACATTTCACACTGCAAAGCTTGTAGCAAACCCAATGGCCTTGGAAACACTGCAGTGTATTGCTATTTTTCTTGTCAGCATTATTAATGTTTTAGAACAGCTAATGTGATGAAGACTTGAAACATAATTACAATAATGATGGAATTAAATCCTTGTCCTCCACTTGCTCCTTCATTTTCTACTTTAGGACTGTTTTATCTACTGGCTTGAAAAAGAGGATAGAGAGTGAATGAAAAACAGGCAAACACAACCATATTCTGAAGAAGTTACTTTCTCACCAAATCACATAGCACTGAAGAAACTCTAATTAAAATGTCCCTGGGGGGGCTGATTTTATATTTTTTTATGAGGTTCTTTTTCCCCATTTCACCTCCAATTCATACTGAGGTGTCATCTGGAGCTCCATCAGGATTGTGGACTGTGCGAGGTCTCAGCTTCCTCCTTTTCCTGCAGTGTTTTCTAACTCATTTAGCCTCAGTACTCCAGTTTCAGTGGTGCTGGCAAAACAGATATTAAACACGCAGTTTTGCAGCTAAAAGTGCTACACCTTCCTCATGCAAATAAGTGCATGTGTGTGGTTTTCATCAGCTTGTGCTGGGTGAGGTATTTTAACATAATCAGCATTACCTAGACTCGAAGGTGTGATGATGGCTTGTCACCATGAGTTTCTTGATGAAGAATGTTTGTGTTGCTTTTAAAAATGCATAATTCTATATGTATCAAATTAAATTAAGTTATATACATTAATGAAATTCTCTCCAAAAGGCCAGAGACTTTTGCTTGGCCCAAACAGAATTTAGATGCTGAGAGACAAGTTACACTAAACCTCTTTGGTCTTCGCATACCCTAATAAAATGTTTCTTTGAACAGTTTTAAACAAAAAACCTCTTTAAACATGAGAATTTTGAATTATCAGAAATCCAATGTTTTTTACCCAAACCACTGATTTTGTATTGGCAGTGTATTTGCCCTGGGAAAAAATGGTCCAAATGGAACACTAAGGTTTTGATTTCCTGTTTCCATCTTTCTTCAGCTTTCAAGGCTTCAATGGGTGAGCAGTTTCATAGGTGGGACGCATGCAGATGCAATGCTGTGCTTAAACATCCATTGCCCCCTCAATGCAACACTGCGTTGAGATGCTGTGCAAACTCTACATGTAATTCATCTTCCTAATGTTATATCCCATTAAAAGTACACAAGTAATAGCATAGGATATAAAACAAAAAAGCAAGCAAAAATTTTTTTTTGCTGCAGAAATCTCTTGTAGATTAATAAGCAGTTTGTGGGAAGAATCTTCTGATTTTTTAAAAAATCTGGATTTAAAAGTAGTCAAATTTGTAACTGTCAGAAAAAACCCAACTGAAAGATAAGCAGAGAACCATCAGTTCCTTCTCAAATTTCTAAGTTATGTCTTTATCTAAAAAGAAACATGATGAATCATCATATTTGCACAGTTCTTTTCTTTAAATATTTTCCATTTCTTCACAATTCAGATCGCTCTGTTACAATAAGAATATATTGTCATTATGTGACTTAAAGTATTGCCATATAATATGACAGCATCTTTCATTATGGAATCTAATTTCATTCTTTTGAATTTAAATTACTTTTCCTTACTCATTACATGTCTTTTCTGTAGCCTTCATTAAAGGCATTTTTCTTTTGATAATTCACAAACATCCATAACTTCTGATAACTTTGTCTCCAAGGACAGAAAGATAAATAGGATATCCTTGAATAGTTGTAATCTTCTTGATCTTGAAAATGCTGCTATATATTATGATGGGTGTTTAGAAGCATACAAACAGGAAAAAAGGTTGATTAATTGCTCTTTAAACAGAACTAGCATTAGAAATGCAGATAATATCAAATAGTGAGCTAAACTTTTCAAGTAGCTGTCAAGCATGTTTCCACATAATATTTAAAACTTGAATCATGCTGTGTTGTAAGACCTCATAAACAAATGTCTTAAAAAATACTTTATGTTTCATCTGAAAAACAGGAGAAGGGGTAAAAAACAACAACAAAAAAAGTATTTGAGCTGTGAACTCCAAAGAGCAACAGGAATAAGATTGTTGGATCATCCTAAATAATGTGGTAGGAGATCCACTCTGCACCACAGCCTGACGGTCCACGTGGCACATAGGAAACAAGTGGAAGGTTAACACCACCACATGGATTTCTGCAGTGTCCTGCTGGTCCTTCTTCACCCTACAGTGTGATGCAGGAGGAAGGATGAGCACTCTCACCATTGGCTGGGTTTTTGCTCACAGGTGCACAAGTCATGAGTTGCAAGTTAAAAGTTATGAATTAGAGAACTTGCAAGTTAGAAAGTACGTGAACGAATTAACAAGGTGATGAACTAGTTAATCCACATTAGACTAATCTTTACAGGTGGGATTCAGCCCTTGTTTTGTGTGTTTGCTTTCTTTCCTAATGAACTCATAAAATAAAAATTAATTTCACAGTATATGCTATCCTGTAAAATCAAGAGATCCAACCAGATTTTAATGCACTCTTCTAACTCATTGATGAAGCACAGACTACATAAATGGTCAGTAGGGTGGGCTAAAAGCCAGCTAAACTGTCAAGATCACAGGATGGTGATGAGTGGCATGAAATCCAGGTGGATGTCAGTAACGAGTGGTGTACCCCAGGGAAGGGTCAGTACTATTTAACTATTTAAGGCTAGTACTATTTAACATCACCATAAATGCCTTGGGCAGAGCACACTCTCAACAAGTTTGTAGATGGTATAAAATCAGGAGGAATGGTCAATACACCAGATGGATTCACTGCTATGCAGAGGGATGTGGACAGTCTGGAGAAATGGGCTGATCAGAACCTTCAGCAAAAGTTCTGAACTCCAACAGAGGCAAATAAAAACATCCTGCTGTTGGGGATGAGTTGTCCCATGCACCTGGGCAGGCTGGTGACAGACTGGTTGGAGAGTAGCTTTACAGACAATGACACAGGGATCCTGGTAGACACCAGGTTGCAGAGAAGTCAGAAATATGCCCTTGGGGCAAAGAAGTACAACAACCTACATTAGACAGAGCACTGCCAGCAGATCAAAGCAGGTGATCTTTCCATTCTACTCCGTGTTGGAGCATAGTGCTATAGGTGGCCATGAGAAGATATTCTATATGATGTATGCCTACAGGAGTAGACTTCCTGGGAAGTTTTGCCTCTTCTCTGAGCTGGACAAATATCTGTCAGTAATGTCGGGTCTGTGCTGATAACCCTGCCTGCAAGGCCAGGTGTGCAGTGACAGCCACAGCAACATGGTCATCAGCTTCTGCAGATGATGTCCATAGTTGGCAAATTCAAATAGAAAAAGTTTTCTTCTCAAGGCACTGTCTGTTTTTAAAAATCAAGAACTGCTATGTCATTGTTTTAAGTTTTCAGGTTTCTTACTAGGACTTATGACTTTCTTTGCATATTTTGGCCCTAATTTGCTGTCCTGTGAGAAAGTCTCTGCAGATTATAGAGCTTTCAGACCCAGCCCATCTCCATAATGTTTAATAAGGAAAAAAGCATATTTAAAGATGCAAAATGGCAAGTAAATATGAGTGCTTCAAAAAAACCCAGCTCCATCAGTTTCTTTTTATGGACTGTTACATTTTTCTTTGAATTCAACATTTTTATCACTACTACAAAGATTTTTAGTGCTGAAAATGAAATATAGGAGTAATCCTAAAACATTGGGGTTTGGGAGAATGGCCACATTGGTAATTACCCATAAGCCTTCACTACACAGCAAGAAATGTTTCTATGATTTATTTCTATTGCTTAGAAAAATCTAGAAAGCCTGTACAATACAACATGCCCTGATATTAGCTTTACTTCAGCAACCTTACTGAAGCTTAACTTAATGAAGTAATAAATTCAGAAATGTGTTTCTGCATGCATTTGTCTCATAGATTTATTATACATAAATCCACTTATAAAATGCATTGGAGATACAAAGTCAACACTGCAGAAACTTCTTAAATACTGATGCATGTATTACAGTCTCCATTACCAATAATATATAGAAGGTAGAACATTTACTTTAATGGTGATGAACAGAGGCTAGACACAGACTGACTGATGTATGTGTAATTGTCCATAGCTGCTAAAAGAAAAAAAGGTATTTCCTCTATAGAAGAGGCAAATAACTTTATATCAGTCCATTATATTTGTTCTTGTTCCTATTTATCCTATATGGACACTATAGATTTAAAAGCATTTAGGTAAATCTACTTATGCCAATAGAAATAGCTTCATTGCATTGAGTCAACCACTTCTGGGTGAAGAGTTTAGGGAAAATTGTGACTTGCTTAAAAAGAACAGAAAGTTTCCACTAACATTTCTGTAATTCTACACTGGCAGCCTGGGCACACTAAATAACAAATTATGCTTTAGTTCCTAAAGCACGGCTTTGCATATAAAAATAAGACCTCATAGGTTTTAAACTGCACACTTGAAGTTAAGAACATACGTAAAAGTGTAACAATGATCTCATCTGTGAGAAATCTTGTCAGTAAAACTACCACAATTCCTAGCAACATTTTACTTATCACCTTGAGGAGCTCACCACTGTAAGACAACACAGTGTCTGTCAAGTTAATTTTACCTCGTATCACCTGGAATTACATTAAGAGTTAAAGCTGATTCACAAACAACGGTTGCAATATTTGGGAACCTTCCCTTCCTATCACCTTGTTTTTTGTTTTTGTGAAGCTATGTCTGGCATGTTAGGATGCTCATGGTGCTTCACGGGTTGTCATTTGAAAGGTTTCACTCATGGATGACAATGGGAAATAAAGTATTTTATATTGATTGAAGTAAACCATGATATTCAGATTTATGAGCTACTGAGATATCTCATAAAGCTTTATCCATAAAGTCCCTACAGTATTCCTACTTAAGTCAGCCTTCCAGAAAAACCTGTCTGGGATGTGCTCTAGAACACTTGTGGAGGCTGGTTACTGCTGCAGGGTGTGCCTCCCATGTGAAAACAGGAATAGGAATCCAAACTGTGAGAAGACTGCCTTCTCTTGAGACCTTAGGTTTGCACAGGCGCAGGTAGGAATCCATGCTAAATGACTTGGGAAGTTTGATATGTATGAGGAAAATATTATATATTTTCAACTCAATTAAAATTAAGTCTTGACAATTTCATTGGATTGCACCAAAAGCAATACATTTCTGCAAAATATAATTTAGTTAAATATGAATTTTTAGAAGAAAGGTGTTTTATGAAGAAAATTTTCCACTTGTTCTCTCATTCATAAACATGCCGCTTTATTTCAAGATTGCCCACTCTTTATAATGCTAAGCACATAAAGCAAGTATAGACATTTTCAATTGAATTTGTTCAACAGCCCAGTGGATCTCATTTCTGATTTTCTTTCTAAGTAGTACCAGAAATGAAGATGAGATAGTAATCTGAGAATTCATTTGTATTCTTTTTGAAATCTTCTTTAACAGCAGGTACATTCTTAGGGCTTTGTGTGCACACATTTGAGCAGGTATATTCTTAGGACTTTGACATACACACAGACCTTTGAGATACACATTCCACACATTACATGTGTGTGCATATAAATCTTAGAAGGAATAGCTGTACATGGATAATAATCTCCATCAAGGTCTCTTGTGAAGGTGCAAAACACACCTTGGAAACTTGCCTGCAAATCACGGCTTCTGCAAGGTTTGTGTGTATGAGCCCATTTCTCCTTCATGTCTCCATGGAGGGAGGAGGTAATGTACGGTCTTTAAAGTCATAGATGTGGGATTATTTATACATTCATACTGGAGAAGAACATTTGAGAACAGCTTCATTTCCTAGGGTGTGTTGCAGCTTTTGGTGCATTACCTTTAGTTTGGTAAAGTAAGTTACAAGGACATATGATTGTACAATTGTATTTACACAGGCTGGCAAAACTAAGAGGCAGGATTGCACAGCTGGAATAATTTATGTGGTAACTACCACAAAGGTGTGATTACATCCTGGAACTACTTAGTAAATAAGTAGTTTCCAAAAAAAAAAAAAGAAAAATACAAGGTATTTTCATAGGGTGACTTCTTCCTGCAGTTCACATGCAATATGCAGGCTTCAGGGACACTGCAGAACACTTTATCCATTTGAAAACAATTTGATGCTCAAATTCACTTGTGAAAACACTGACCTGTTTTTCTTTGCAAATGTACATGTGCATGTAGATGAGAGCAGAGTTTGTCCTGGAAGGGACAGACACAGTCCACACTGTTACCCAGCTTTTCTAAAAACATCTGCAGCACATCCTGAGATTTTTTTCTGTGACTGAAAGTGAACTCTACGCTTTTGGCATCTGAATACAGTGATTCAAAGCCTCCTCAGTACAGGGAACCACTGTGTATTGTTTAGTTCTGATACTTCATTTAGTGACCAAACTCAAAGTGCATTTCACTGACGAAGGAAGTGGCTTGCATTGCTACGTGTTCCAAGGAACCAGCTAGAGATCTAGACAGGTATATAGACATTTATATAATTGTATCTGTCTGAGGTTGATATTTTTGAGCTATATTAAAACGTTGTTGGATTCAGTTGCGTTCACATGAATGTCCTTTATAAAGAATATGTGGTGGTAATAATAATCTAAGACAAAGGAGGCAAACTTACCTCACTATATGTACACTACACAGAGATCATATTTTGTGTGCATTATACATGTTCAATTCAACTGTGGAACACCTAAATACTCTCAGAACATGTTATTTAATTTTGTCCTCTTTGTTCAGCAAACTTAAATACTAATATATAAATAGATATGCTGTCTGGCACTGCTTCATAGCTAAAAGAAGCTTGTCATGGTTTAACCTAGGAAGTCAGCCTGGACCATAATGGGAGAACTGCGGGACAATTAATAAAATCACTAATTACTAAAAATGAGAATTTAGTATTTTTTATATATATATATATATTACATTATATATATATTACATATAATACATAATAGTATCTAATACTGTATATATATAGATATATGTGTGTGTGTAAAATATAGAATAACTGGCTGTAGAATACCAGAAATGTAACTTAACTTTGATGTTTCTTGATATTCTGGTCTCAATGGTAAAATATTATAAACATCATTACTTCCTTTTCCTAAGGTAAATTGACAGACACTTCAGACATGCATTCAGCTTCAGTATTTCATTCTACTTTAACTCATGTGCAGGACAGAAGGGAACACCTTCTGCACAGTTGCTTCCTCTGACAGGGCTGCAGAAAGTACCTGGGAGTGCTTCCTACACCAATTGCATCAACAAATTTCTCTTTATGACACTAAATCATCTCCAACCATTTGTGTTCCCTGTGTTCTAGAAATGATGTCAAGGCTGAAGGAGCCTGAAATAAATCAGGGAAAGTGATTGATTGGCATTTGCAGGAAGAGCCACTCTTGTTCATCGACACACTAATGATGGTTGTGACACTGCCTTCCTCAGGCCATAAGAAACCAGCTACAATGACACATTGATTGGGGGTTTTGATGGAAAGAAAGGGCATATTGTAACTTCCATTTCTACCTCTACATCTGTGCTGATCCCAGTACTGACAGCTACCTCAGATGGACAAGAGGCTCTGCACTCTGCTGGGGCTAAGAAATCAAAGTATCACCAGAACCTGAAGGGTTTTAAGTGAGAAGACAAATGGGAGTGTCTGCCCTTCCAAAAACCAGCACTTTCTGCCTATAATTGTGCAGTGAAATATAAGAAAGCATAGCTGCTGTGTAGGGTCTAGCAGATGCTTTGAGAACCTTCCAGTTGGATTGAAAGGTGCCCTTTCAGTATCTCCAGTTCCAGAACTGATTTCATACGTCACACAATGGCCAGAAATTCTTGTCAATGTCGTTTGTTTTCAACGTTTATGCAGGAAAAACATTGGTAAGACAGATACTTGAGTAAAAAGGAACAAACTCCATTTCTGGGGAGGGCGGAGTGTGAAAATCACTGATACTTGTATAAGGTGAAATCCAGGAGGATCTCTGATGTCACAAGAGTCTCAGGAGCGGCAGTTCTGTCTTCACAGCCTGCACATGACCCATCTGATGGAAAGGATGACCTCGAGCAAAGAAACAAGCCAGACAGTGTGACACCTGGGAAATTTGGTACCTTGGCTGTCTACATGGACCAGAATAGTGGAGTGAGACATGTTTAGTTCACTGAGAACCTGAAGGAGTTTTAATCTGTGATAGTGGAGAGAGACACAAAATAGTCCATAGAAGCTTGTAGGAGTATGTAGCTCCAATAACCTGTAATTTCTACTTTGAACAACACTGATGGAAAAACGCAAAGGTCAGGGAGACCCAGGAAGAGACATAAGGCAGAAGAGACTTAAGTGAGGAGCAGGAAACAGATTTGTGGCCATCATTCTGCTGGGCACTAAGAAGCACACTTTTCAGGGGAGGGCTTGGCCAGCTGGGCTCCAAAAGAAGCTGTTTTTCTCATACCACCCTGTCTGTCCCTGATAAGCTTCAGTAAATTTTTAAAAAGCACTCTGCTGTTGCTCTTAGCAATAAAATGGACAAATACTGCTTGTCACCCACTGAAAGAAAGGGTCACTTACTGGGGAGCTTAGAAAAAAAAAATCCCAATGAACTGGAAATCCTGCTGTTTAACCAGCTCTAATAGTAAACAGTGATGCATCAATTACTTCCAAGGCAGCAACTTGCCTTGGAAATTTTCATCTTTTAACCACATATTTTCAATAAACACTTTGGACTCTAGAGCTATCACTACCTTCACATGTCACTGCCATTATCGCAATCACAAGTCATTGCTTATCAGACTGATTGCCAGCAGCGCACTTCTGCCAAAACTGTCGATGTAAGGGCTTATAAGCCTTAATAAAATAGTTTAAAGTGTGCATGTGTGAGTGGGTTAGAAGAGTGGGAGAGAGAGAAAGAGAGAAAAAATTGCACTTTTCAATGCTCAGGTGGTAGAGCTGTTAGAGGATTACACAGACAAAACCAAATGAACTCATCATCTGTCCTAATTTAACAATTCAAAACCAAAACCAACATAACAAAGCAAAAAAGGCCCAACCTTAAAGGTCTCAGGTAATAAAGAGCTGAGTTTGGAGATGTGCATCTCTAACATCCTTTTGGCATGGAAGAGGCAAGAGCAGTCAGGAAACCCCTGGGCATGTACAACAACTCATATGTGTTGCCACCTAAACCAGGGATTTGCATTACAGTGTGCTTTCGGAAGAGAATCCTGTTCCTGCATATCTGAGAACCACAAGCAGATGAACAGCTCGGGTTAAGAGCTGTCAAATGGTATTTAACAAAGGCTGTAAAAAATCATCTGAAGTCTCTAACAACCTCTGTCAACATTATTTATTATGATAATCTCATACCCTTAAAAGTGGAGAGAAATGAGTGACCTTCTGATTTAAAATAAACAGTGTGAAAAAGTTTTGAAGTTCTGTTAGAGATGCCATGTGTAGAAAGCTGTCACAATCTTTGAATGTTAAATCAGCCTGTTGCAAAGGTCCAGTTTATGAGTACTTAGCCACGGTAGAGAATTGGAGCTGAGCAAGGCTGACGGTGAAACCAGAGGTGGTAAAGTCTTCTGAGATTTGTTTGATTGTTGTTAAAACAATAACTCATCTGACCAAGCATATTTTGCTGGAAGAAATACCACTCAAACTTTTGTGACAAGCATTGTATCATTATTATTAATCTCTCACAAAGCAGTTTAAGTACTTTTAAGTATTGTATCATAAAACTTAGAGATGATTTCCAAGTCATGTTTCAATACTATTTAGTGAAATCCTTTCATCTTTAAAACATAAGTTCCAAAATAATAAGTGGGTTTTCTTCCCAAAATTCATATCCATGCTGAGACTTTCGGTGAAAGTTCAATAAATTAATTTTCTCTCCCCATGTCTTGATTTATACACATCGTATTTGTCTCTTCCCTGAAAAAAATGTGGGCATGCAAGTTAAAAGCAAACATTATAATTGCATTCTGGCTGAATAATACCCCATCAAGTTGATGGTACTTCATGCAATCCTGGAGAGCCAAAACACAAAATATGTTTTGTATAACTAACACTAAAAATATTTCAGTTATGAGACTGACAACTCTTAGGCACTTGATAAGACTGAAACAAAGCAAGCTAAACACACTGATTTGTGTTCCCACTTGTCGTGCATATCTTGTACAAATATGTTAAAGGGAAGTCTGCTTTGAGAAGAGTCTAATCCTTCCAGATGGCAGTGCTCAGTGTCTGCACACTGATATGCTAATATGCAGGAAAGGGGTTCAGAGTGATGACCCTGGCTCCTCACCTAGTGGTGCTTGAAAATTGTCTGTGGAAAGTAGACCTAAATAGGAAACACTTAGGCAAGTATTTTTCCACAAAAAACAGTGTACATCTTGAACAAGCCTCCATTTAATAGTGCACAATCCAGCACATCCTGATGTCAAAGCCGGAGCATTACTTTGCTGCAAGCATGGCAAAATACCTCTTCTGGTGTTACAGAGGAATAGATGAATGAAACCAGGATTTAATATGAGGGAATAAATCTAGGGTAGCTAAAGTCTGTGACTAACTCACAGCTAAAGCGGCCCAAGGCTTTTTTTTTTTTTTTTAATTCTGTAAAATAGAACTAAATGTTCCTCCACTAGAACTAAACATTATTCCAACTTCCCTTCATTAAACAAAGGAAGAATCTCTTTACCTGGAACTCTTTATTTGCTGATGTGTCTGAGGGATCTTTCTCAGCTTTCACTGTGCACTCAACTGGTTCCTTCTCCATTTTTTAATGCCTGCTCTGGATGACATTATTCTGTGGAAGTTATCATTTTCTTCTAGAGATGTACAAGTAGCCATTTTGCTTTGATAGTTGCTGATGTTGAAAGTGCATTAATTTCACTTTCCTTTGTGATTCAGACCCTTTGATGTTTCTCATATGTTTATCCCAAATTTAAAAATATTTACAAAAATCACGTTCCAGTGGGGGATTGTCATGGCACACTAATTTCTTTCTAAATGTGAAGCAATGGGTACATCAACAACAGTTTCCTTCGACTGTGTGCTTTAGGTGGTTTAAATTTCCCAGGTAAGATAATGTCATGATTTTCAGGGTCACTGTTACTGCAAGCCTGTGTGAGAATGCATGTAAGTCTAGAAGCTTCTGGAATGAAGCTTGGGAAGGCTACATGGGTATAGGAAATTACGAGGTTCAGCTGTTTGGGTTTTTATCTGTCTCCTTGTCTTTTTATAAAACTATGCAACATCAGCTGCTATTGCAATCAATGTAGGTTTAACAGATTTCAGTCAAAGCTGAATGAAAAACAAATGGGTAGACAGATCAATGAAGTGATCATGCAGATCTTTGCATATGTGAGTAGGTCATACTACAGTGGCCTAAATGAAATAATGGATTTAATGCCAATCCAAATGTTAATGACATTTCTGTTAATAAAGCCCCACTAGTGACAGGGGAAATGGCTTTTGCAAAACAAGGAAAAGTCCTGTAATGCCCTAGTCTAACTCACTACTCTGAGTCCAGCCTTCCCACCCAGGACATCTTTTCAACTCTTGTATTTGAGATAGCAAAATATGGTCCTGCTTATTTTGTTCAGCTACTCTGATGTGTAAGTTTTAAATGTACCAACCTAGCATCTCTCATTAAAACTACATAGCTGTTTTCTACAGTTCCAAGTAGTATCATCCTGAAACAAAGCTTTGTTTCACACCATTGGTTTGACTGCAATATGTAGTCACAGTATTCATGACAACAATATACAACATTCAGCAGAAAATCCTTTGCAGCCATGTGTGATCCCTTTTAATTCTTATCTGACAAAGAGAAAGTTGCTAGATGAGAATCTTAGCTGCAATAGAAATACATTTTTTAAGGACAATAGTTTTTAGACACATGTAATGTAAAATGAAATAGATATGGTTATATCCCAAACTCTCATTGAGAAGGCTGTAATTGCCATCAGGTGTTTTGTGTGGTTAACATTTTCCTACATTGAGTTCACATTTAACTTGAGAGCCCATGAAATGTGAAGGATCGTCCT
The DNA here is from genome assembly GCA_013399915.1 of Illadopsis cleaveri. Lineage (NCBI taxonomy): Eukaryota > Metazoa > Chordata > Aves > Passeriformes > Timaliidae > Illadopsis > Illadopsis cleaveri. The sequence goes on from VXBB01011477.1 coordinate 80,002, forward strand.
GATATCTGTTCAGTAGCTGATGAAATTATATCCTGCTGTCCTTCTGTTATTGCTTGGAAGTGTGGTAGATTCTAGCAGGAAAGTCCTGTGGCTGATGGAAGAGAGCTGAGGAAATCTGGTTGCTGGCAAGGCCTCCAAGCCTCTGACAAAAGCAGATGCTGCAGGAGATTTTGACTAGTGCTCCGGAACCCACCAGGTCTACAAATCTCTTTCTGCTCAGAAGACAAAATACCTGTATCAACCGCCTAACTCTATCAGCAGAAAGTTTGCACTCTGGGAACACAGAGAAAACCTCTGAAAGCACAGGTCTTTAAACATGGGTTTTAGCTTGTTAGAACTGAGTTAACTCCATCTTCTGCAGTGTTACATCAAATATTTTTTTGAGAAGAAGCAGGGATGTGAAACATTGCAGTGGTTAAACTGACTCAGATTAGAAGGGCTGAGATCAAGGAAAAGGAGTCAGATGTCAACAGAAACAGCCACATGATGGACACTAAACAGCTGTATGATTGCTTGGCCTTATAAGAATTTAATTTGAATTTGAATTGACTGGGTGGTGTAACCTGCCTCAGAGTGTTTTGGATTTTTTATGAAACCTCAGTGTGATGCTTCTCTTGCTTATGGCACCTACTACTCTGTATTTAAAAGCCATTACTTTAAGTCACTAAATAAAAAAAAAAACCCAGCTAAAAAGAAAGAAGAAAGAAAAATCTCTCTATGTTACACTCCTTGGACAAATTTCCATTCTTCACAGCAAAGCCATAAAGCACAAAACTTACTGCTTTATGAATGCCATATTTTTTTATAATGGCTTCAGCAGCTGGAGCATTAAGAAAACCTGTAATTGCCAGAGATGAATAATAAAATTATGAAAACTTCACACAATTTTTTGAATGGTTAAGAATAGGAAGAGAGCAACTCCTCCATCTACAAAAAAGATTCACTGAATTTGCCTTAAAAGGAGTGCCCAGAATTATAAAAAGTTATTACTTTTACTAATTCAGCACCTTAAAATCCACCCTCCTCCTTCCCCTGAAATCATTACAGCTTTTTTTCTCCTTTATGTAATTTTAGTCTTTAAAGTGACTTATATGTGGCCTTAATTTTGTGAAGAAGTGTGTGCTTAAGTAGTATAACTATGGAAAAGTTCTCTACTACAACATTCTGCTAGTTTCAGAAGCACATATTTTCATACTACATGCATGTGTGCGTGAGAGAGAGAATATATGGACCATAGGTTAAGTAACAGCTGCCACAGATGATTTATTTTTTTTAAATCTTGACCAGTGTATTCTGTCATGCAGTTTGGATATTCCTGAATACCTTGTTGGGTTAAATTCACTAAATTCAATATTTAGGTGCTGCTCTGGGTCTTCAGAGTGTCATGAACTTGAAGACAGATAAATTTCACTATTGGGGAAGGCAGCTTCCTATCTCACCTTGCCTCATGACTGTTAACCTAAATACCTGGGTCTTCTACATCCTAAATGAATGCCCAAAGAACTGCCCAACTGCAATGTCTACTCAAAGACACTTATTATTCTGGGGTTCATCCCTCTGTTATTCTCACTCAAGCTGTTCAAATATTTAGAGAGTCAGACAGAAAGGAGAACTATTCTCTAGTCTGAGCATCCACCAGGGATGCCCAGGCCTCTTCTCAGCTCTCATGCAAAACAGAACAGCTTCATCTGATTAAGATATATTCCAAAATAAAAATCACATAAATTTTAGGAGTTCTACATCCTTAATGGCAAAGGGGATAGGGTGTTTTGTGTGTCTTCCTGGGAATCTTTGAAAGGCCAATTTTATATTTTTCACCTTCAGATTTTTTTTTTAAATTATTATTATTTTCTTTCTCTTTACTACAGTGGTTAACATAAACAAAATTGTTTTCATTTCATAATGTTATAAGATGCTGCTTAATTAAGAGATTTTTATATACCTTGATTTTTCTATTGTCTGTTCCTTATTTTTAGCCACATTGGCTCTACAAGTCAGTATTGTTATATTATTTTGATTTTTGCTGTTCTTCCAATCGCTGTAAATTCATTCTCTCTCCCTAGAGTAATATCTGCCTGTTTTTTCCCAATAAAATTTCATTTCATAGGAAAAATTAAAGTATTTTAAGCTATTTTAAGGTAAGGATACATTTTGAAGAATTTGGTATAAAATTTAGTATCAAAATCTGAACAAAATCAAACCAAATAATTACGTTACATAACTTTCAAAATTAAGTTGTTGGGTTTTTTAAATTAAAGTTTTCCTTTTTTAAATTCCATTTGCTATTTTGGCAACAATTCTGCTACTATATTAAAGAATAATGCTTTCCTCTGCTCTTTCCAATGAGGTTGAAATTGTATATAAGTTAGAAGAGATTTTTGTTGGATTTGTTGATGTGTCTTCCAAATGTTTGACATGCTTGGAAGAATTCAAGTGTTTCCTCAGTTTTCTGAACCCCTGACTCCACAATCTCCATGAGAGTGAATGTTTGGTGTCAATTATTTGGCCACAGTTTCTGTTGTATACAGGACATGGGTCCTGCTGAGCTCTGCAGTCTTTTCACTCCTCCATGTAACATTTTTGTTATCTGGCTTTAGCTTTTGAAGTCTGTACTGTATTACTTCCTTTATTAATCATGTGAATGGGTGTTCTCCCACATTGTTCACTTCCATGCAAAGGGAGTGAAGGACATAAGGAGATATTTTCCTTGGTGCAGGCAGTTCAGCATGATCCCAGCACAGCACAGAGATGCCTGCTGGGAGAAACACCTGTCACCACTGAAATCAATGGCAATTTTGGCTTTTACTTTAGTGGATGTGGTGTTGATTTCATCGGGGATTGATCCAAAAGTTAATTGGCATGCCTAGCCATTAAGCTGATTAATTTGTGTGGTTCACATGAACACCAATGCCAGTAGGAGACAATCCTGTTTGTAACTGATCCAACGAGCAAACTCTAAACATTACTCATAAATACATTTATTGGTCCTCACAGAGACACCATCCTTCTACTGGGGGGGAAGCCAGCATCCATTTACTATGTGGAACTGGAGACAAGGCCAGAGTTTATCCCTGAGATGCCTTTGCTGGCCTTATTGATGCCTCCTTTATGCCACTTCCTAATCTCTGTGCAGTCTTTCAGATATTCAGTGCTCACTGATATACAAACTGCTGAATCTCCCTGCAATTTAGCTGTTTGTATCATCAGCCTCTCACCTATGTGCAGATCACTTGTTTCAATTTCCCAGTGTGCTTTTAGCAATCAGACATACATTAGTTTCATCTACTTCTTACCAAAACATTAATGCATCTGTCTCCCAATTTCTATAAGATCTCTTGGGAGATTTCTATTTATTTATTTTTTTGGTGAGTATAAGTTATTTTTAAAGGCACTGAAAGTGGAAGAACCAGGAACACAAGGCTTCCAGCATTATACCTGGAATTATATTATGTCCCAGTCTGTAATGAAAATATATTTTGGGTTTAAACTGAGCATATTAGAGCTGTCTGAGATGCTACACATGGTCTTCTGCTAAGAAACTGCTGGAAAGAATCTTCAGATTCCTTCTCTCTGAGTGTTCGTTGTGATTCACCACAAGGCCATTGATTGCCTGTACTAGCATGAAATTTATATTGTCTGTTACCCACGTCAGAACCATGGCAGGCACAATCAAATCTGCCAAAGAAAGTGTTTTATTTGGTTCTCTTTTAAAGGTCTTCCATTGAATTTTCCGGGTAGTCCAGAGATGGGAGGAAAAGGGAATTACTTATGAGGAGAAGCATGGGAAGGATGGTGCTAACCAGTAAAACAGATTATGCTTCTACTACACCTCCTTATGACTAAAGTGTAGCAGAGCTTCTGTTGGCTTAACTGACCCCTGTGAATTGGCACAGATGCTGCAGATAACATAGAATGTGTTAACATTTATGTGAGAAATAATACAATAGTGAACAGTTTTAGGTGTATGCAGTCCAGAGAGAGAAATGGGTAATCTACGTGTGGGACATAAATTACTATTTAGCAAGAAATATTAGAAAACAACAAAAAAAAAACCAGCTTGCAAATGGAAGCTATTTGAGACATGACTTTGGTGTTAATTTTGTTGGTTTTAACATAATTTCTCTAATATACACTTACTCCTACCCAACTAAAAATTAACTGAACTCTCCTTCATCTACATTTATGAGTTCTGTTACTTCTCATGGGTGCTTTCCATTCTTTACATATGCTAATGATGTTTGTGCACCCTACTGATCCTTGCAATGCAACATTGTCCTCTAAATATCTTTCTTTCATAAATGCCTGAAAATCCCTTGGTGAGTATTTGCTGCAAGGTCTCAGCAGATGGGGATTTGGGGACAGTTTGAGATTCATGCATTTTTGTAGCGCAGCCATGAATCTAAATAATCACTGTCTTTCCAGACACACATTTAGGTGTATGGGCATGGCTAGAAAGGGAAGTAAAACTTGAGTGGATTCCTGTTTACCAATAACATCTGTGCAAACTTGTTAATATAGGCTAAATACAGAGGTGAACTGTTGTTATTGTGAGAGCGTCCATATATCAGATAATAATGAAAGTATAGTTCTGCTAACATTGGTTTCCTTACCACTTCCTTTATTACAGCTATTACTTTTCTCAGAAAATAAACAGACAATTTGTAAAGAAGGGAGTTTTTAATGATGTTCTGAGAGTAGCACTCCACACACTCTTCAGTATGGGCTTGACACTTGTTTGGGTACTGCATGACTGTATTTATCTTTTGAGTTACAAGCAGCAGAAGGAAAAAGAAACAATCAAAGTTTAAATTGGACTGGGTACTTGAAAAACACTATTTATGAATAAAGAACATATTTGCACTGTGCTAATCTTCCTGAGTAAGACAAACACATCTAAGAAAAGTGTAAACTTGATTGTTTTATATAGTTTTTTAGACTGTAATGAACTTTTCCCTCTTTGTCATGGAAGAGGACAGGCTGGCATCCTCCTCAAGCACCCCTGGCGAGACAGAAAGCAAAGACCTACTTCCCTTTAGGAATAAGTTTTTTCTTCTCTGATACATCTGATACAATAAACTTGCTTATAGAAAGTATGATGCCAGCAGGAGCCCCTTGGCAGCACCAGTGCCACACGGCAGCTGCCCGTTAGCAATGTAGACATATTTTTGTCTCCTCCTGATAAGCACACTGACATCTGCCAGAATATATTCTGTTGTCTCCTTTTAATAAAAGCTCTAGCACTTTGCGTTGGTGAAACTGAGCCCGATTACCTCACCTGAGAAACTGAGCTATTGCCACACTGAGGACTAGGAAATCTTTATCAAAGTGAGCAGAACTGAAATTCCAACAACATTTCTAGGCATTGTTTGAACAATAGCTCCTTTTCCTTCAAATCTCAGGATAAAGTAGATTGCTGATAAACATTTTTTTCCCTACCAATTTTATTCATGCCTTAAAGGTTTTTCCTTAGCTTGTTTCTTGCTGAATGACTAAAACTGCAAAACTTTTAGGGTAAATAAATTCCCACAACAATAACCCTTCATGGATCACTATGGGCTTTTATGCTCGTGTTTGAAAATCTAATAATGAGAAAATTACTCTCTGTCTGCTATTTCCCTTCTCCCTTCACAGCCCTTTTAACTGTCGTTCAAAAACCAAACCATGATTCATAAAATCCAGACAAAACTCATTCAACATCAAAGCACTAAATGTCTTCTCATTTGACATACAGTCTCATCATAGCACAAGCTTGCAAAATGTGCTTTCTTCATCCTTATTTATCTATCCATGGAACATTAAAGGCATCGAAAAGGAACCCACAGATAGATGTTTTATTTAGCCTTATTAATTCTCACTTGAAAGAGGAACATTCCATATTATTTCCAAAGGTAAAATTCAAAATGAAAGCAAAAGATGACTTGTACACTGCAAGCAAATATTTTGCAAAGCTCAGTTGCCAAGTTTGTTTGCTAAGTTCCATCTCTAGTTCCTGCAAATGTGTGTGGAGAAAGGCCTTCTCTATCCATAGTCTGAAATCTAGCACAGTTTAAGTGCTTGTTGATATTTTAAAATATCCCTGCAATTTTGTAGACAATAATATTTTTGTTTTGCAAATGCTTTATGTTCACAAGAGGAAACCATTTCAATGGATTCATGGTCAGTCAGAATCTAGGGACTTTCTGCAGAAAAGGGCCTCAGTTTGGAAAGCTGTGTCCAATTAAATAAAATAACAGTAACTAAAATAGGTCAAAGACTGATAGCTGGGTTTCTGAACTTGAATTTAGTTATGCAAATATGACTAAGTCACAGATTTAAACAAAATTTTAATGTTACTAAGTTTTCCAAGCCCAGAAATTTGCCTTGAGACTTTCTTTTAACATCTGGAATCCAAGGAATAATTATCTTAATTGAGGTGTATGAAGAAACATTGTCTATTTGGTATATTTAGCAATTAAAGAAGTGACCACTTCATTAGAAGGTGAATACCTCAATTACTTTATTTTTAGCTCTTCTCATTGTCATACAGAACACTTTTTTTTTTTCTGAGCATTGTTTAAAACGCATAAAAATGGTCTAAGATTAAATTAGGATGAAAGACATACCTTGCCAAATTCTGTGGTGAAAAACAGGGACAAAAAAGAGGCTTAAGAGAAGAAAAGAAAATAAAAAGCACCTTGGTGAAAAACCTCCTTGATGACTGCTGTCAGCTGCAGGATAGAGTCATGACTTTTCCTTCAGGAGAGCAGGGCTTCATCTCCTATGGGTCATGCTAGAAGGCTCAATTAAAGATTGTTTTCTGTTTCTCATGGACAGGAACGAGCAATTGGATATTGTGCAGGGTTTCCTGTTAAATCAGCTTTCACCTCTGTGTCTGGCACGTTTGCCGCCATTGCCAGCAGTGTGAGAGGGAAAATGCTGAAATCCTTCCCAGTTACTGCAAAAAATTAACCCTGACCGGGCCAAAATGAGGACAAGGTGGTAGACTGGTTGCAAGGAATTAATTTTTGTCTAGTATAATGTGACTATGCAGAAAAGCAAAGATGTCCTAATGTCTTGTATTGTTTTTGTTTTTCTAGAGACAGTGGTGTTAGGCCAAATCTTTCAAAAATCAATAAGGAAAAAAGATTTCCTTTTGCTTCATTTAGACTAATCAAATGTACTTCATCAGGAGTTTTAAGGGACAATTCAAGGCACCTTTTAAAGCCTTCTATAACATAACATGGATTCATAGTCTGTCAGAATTCAGGGAATTTCTGCATAAAAGGGCCTCAGTTTGGAAGGCTGTGACCTACTATTGTATAATTATCAATATAAAAATATAAAAAACTTAAAAAACCCCACCAAAAACGCAGCTCCATGACATTTTACTCTTATAAGTAAAATTTTTATTAGATTGTATTTTATACTTGTGCTACACAAAGCTCTGGTAAGATATGTGGCATTGACCAGGAAAGACAGCATGTGTACTTTCCTTAAGCTTCCTTTAAATAAACAATGGTGTTTGGCCATGAGGCCTTTATTTTCAAGCAATCTGTGAAACAAAACATCTGTTTACTTTCACTTATAATTGCTAATTATTTTTATTACTAATAAACCTTTCCTTTACAGATGGCTTGTTAGGAAGAACTTCAGGTGCAAACACATTTCCAAGTCTTATTTTTCACTGTCCTTAACTAACTCCTTCTCCCACCTGCAATCCAAATAAGCATGCTTGGCTTGCCATTTGCTTAGGAATATTCACTCTCAATCTCAATTATATCTCACTGTAACATGTATCACCATAGGCACTAAGCATGTCATGATCTCTAATGTAACTTCCAGTCAAGTAGGAACAGTAAAATATGTTTCTACTTTATTATCAGGAGCTGACACTCAAAGAGGCTCAGGATTTACTTTAAAAAAAGATTTGAGGAGTCCATTGCTGCTGAAGAAAAACCAAGCCCCAAAAGCAGCAGTTTTCCAGGCTTCATATATCAAGCATAAGGACTTCTGTAGGTTATAGGTACTTCTAAAATTTTAAACAGGAAAAAAAAGAAAAAAAAAAAACAAAAAAGGTACAAACAGGCAATTCATCTTGGGACTCAGAAAACCAAAGCCATCTAAATTCTAACTCAGCAGCGAAATCCTTTATAACATCTAGTTTTTTTAAGCTAACATTTTGTCCACTTCCTGTTTGTGACTAGAGATTGAGTAACAGTCCACATAATCACACTGACCATTAGCTGTGTTTGTGGGCCCTTGCAAGGCTATTAATTGCAGCTCAAGCTATAATCCATATAACCTAATACACATGCATAACTTTGATATGTTGGCTGTCACGCAGTGGCACAACACTGTATTTTATAAAATATCTTCCTGAAAATTCATGTAAACCCTAATTCAGTCTCCGGGGGAATACATATAAAAAATTAAGCAAAATAAATTGAGGCACCACACTTTGAAATAAGTGGAATCCTATGATAAAAAACAATCCTGTTCTCTTGAACAACTGAATTTTTGTGCACTGATAAACTACATGACAGATTTTTTTTTTTTAATATTTCAAAGTAAAAAACATTCTGGTTTGCTATCTTTCTGTTATCCTTGAAAATATACATTTTAGTTCCTGATGTCAAGGCAAGGGTATCCAACTATCAGACTTCAGCCAAGACAAGATGGTTAAAAAGGCTTTCCAGATATGGTAAAAATCTTCCCTGAAGTGAGAACAGCTCCCTGTGGTCTTCCACCAGTCAAGCTGCATATGGAAGGCCCCTCCACGTACCTCCTTGGGAATTGTACAGAGCTCCAGTGGTCCCATGGGCATTGGATTTTCGGAGGCAGCTCTTAGACTGTTGTAAAGAAAGGGTTCCTCATCCTTGAGAAATATTTCCCTGGGGCTAAATATTATGTAAGTGAAATAAAACAAATCAGAAATAGTCAGACTGGGGTGGTATTTCACTCTTTTCCTGTGCAGTTGATGGCAACACCATCTGCTCGAGGATTTTCTGCAAGCAGGCTGAATTCATTGAATAAACTGCTCACTCCAGATTGTTTGCTCCGCTCTATATAGCAGTCTACAATTGTTGATTAATTAAAGTGCATAGTTCCCTGGCGAGAGAGGTGTACACTGCTGTTCCAGATGGGGAAGCCAAAGAACAGAACGTTTATCTGATCTATGAAAATTAGCTGGAGAATTCAGTTTTAAACAGTAAATCACTGGAGGAACCTTCCCCTGTCATTACCTAGCAGCTTGAAAATTCTGTCTTATGGTTTCCATTTGTTTTTATTTTGAGCAGCAAGAGTTTGGGGAAGGGACTGTCCTAAAAGGCTATTTCACCTCCCTTCACAGAATCACAGAATACGCTGAGTTGGAAAGGACCCATGTGGATCATCGAATCCAGCTCCTGGCCCTGCACAGGACACCCCAGGAGTCACTCTATGTGCCTGAGAGCACTGTCCAAAAGCTTCTAGAACTCTGTCAGGCTCAGTGCTGTGACCACTGCCTTGTAGAAGCACCTGCAACTGCAGCTGTTAATTAATGAAAAATATACATTGCCATCTGCTGTCAAACTGCCTTGCTTGGTTTATACCCTAAATTTTCCTAAGTCAGGGAGTTCTCTGACTGGGGGAGTTTGAAGACAATACAGAAATCTTTCAAAATGGAGACAGTTACACCTTCTTGCCACAGAAGAGCTAGAAAATAACTGCAGGTTTCTTATTTACAGATTATTTGCATAGAAATATTTGTTTCATGCTCAGTGTGCAGTTTGGGTATGTACAGCTCTGTAAACTGCATTTGGATTAACATGGATAAATTAGCATATATAGCATATATATGATTAAAAAAACATATTGGTAAGAATCATTGCACCCTTAGGCTTACACTGTAGTTTGAACAAGGATGTTTATATTTCACTGTTTCAGGAAGGAAAGGTATTACTTTTACAAGATGCTTTGGGCATTAAGAGTTAAGGAAAAGAGTGCAGGTTCTTGACAGTGAAAAGGCAAGTCTGAGTTTTGCAGAGTGCGTGCAATCAGTAGAAGATGCAGACAGAGTAAAGCATGTGCTGACTTTTGTTGTGTTTGCCAGGGATCTTCCTGTCACTCTGGACCATGGGTTGCCATTAATATGAAAGCACTCAGCAGGACCAGAAATATCAGTGTAGGAAATAGAAACTCAAATGATCTTTCTTTCTCATGCATTAGAAAAAAAATAAATTAAGAGGACTTAATGTGTAGGGTTAGAGATGAATGATTTAAAGGGAGAAATTAAATATGTGCAAAGTAGAGCTGTGGAGCCAGGGCAAGACGAGATGAGGCTTAGGGGAAATGGGAGCAAAGCAACATGCAGAAACTATCATTTGGTCCTCATTACTTCAGCTTTATATAGATGAACTCAAAGATAAACCAACAAACTACTCAGGCAATGGATGTGTTTGAATCGTGACTCAAAATTTAGGACAAGCACTGTTAAATTAAGAAGAAAATTGCAAAACATACCTGGACAAAGATATCAAAAAGGGAAGAGGATTATTTTGTAAGCTTGCCATAGGCCTTTGCAAAAATTTCAATTGCTTCATCTACTCATGACATATGATATTAATTAATATGAATTGATCATATTCCTTTTTCATGATTCATAGGCAGTTACAGCACTGACAAGTTAATTTTTCATTAACCGGGGGTTTTTTTCACTTTATTTTAACATTTTCTTCCATAACAGATACTAAATCATTCTCTACTTTAGTGCTAAATTTAACATGTCCTATTCATCCCACATCAAGAAAATTATCACTTCTTGCATCAGCAATTTCAACTGGCCACTGCTGCATGAAAATTGATGCTAACTGGGAAAACGCCAAGTAGACCAAATGGTATTGGCTGTGTTATTTTTGCATTGTAATAGCCTGTTCCCAAATGTACAATACCCTTGACAAATAAGTATATCAGGCTAAATTCTGATCATACTAATTCTGGTGCAGATTCAAACTAAATTACTTTAATGAGCTGAAGAACAAATTTTCCTTTTACCAAACATGTAGGTTACTGGCTTTATTCCACATAAGATGCTAATGCTGGTTGCTGAGGTTATCATTTGTGGGGAAAAATGTGAGAAAGCTAAGTTAAAATAATTCATGGTTGTTCTGAGATGCTGGAAAGAAAATAATCCTTATAAGAATATATTTTATGTTAAAGCCAAGGAGACATGAGTTACCTAAAATGTAGGAGAACTTTAATGATACCAGTATGTTTTGTGCAGTGTAACATTTTCAGAGCTGGCTTTGGCAGCAGTCTAATAAAAAACCTCAGATTTCTGTCCCAAAGATCTTGCAGTTCAAGTAGTTGTGGAAGACATGAATAAATTGATGAAAGAGGTGAAGGAAAATAACAATGAACATTTCATCTATAAGTAAGAACATAAACAATATATTCTGATAAATAGGTATTGATTAAGAATGGCTTCATGCAAGATTTCTATTTATCATGCAGGAAGCAATATATATTTTTTGGTTTTTTGGGATTTTTTTGGTAAGAGAATCTACACCCTTTCATAGTTGTTTTTTTTTTTTTTTCTCCTGTACTAAGAACATTAAGCCCAGAAATTCAGAACTAAGCAATGTATTTAGCTTAGTTTGCAAGACAGTGATGGACACTTGAAAATTCTATCACTCAGAAATTGATGTGCACATCCCCCCTCCTCCCCCCCCGCGGACTCGTTCTTCAGAAAGTACAGCTTCATTTTCCACACTGTCTGCTACTTCAATGGCATTTTATTTTTCCTTTTGTGCTGCCTTGTCAATCCAGGATTTGAGTGTTTTTCTTGTAAATAGTCCTATTATTTTTTGCTTATGAAGTGTTAAAATTTCCATGCAGCAAAATGTTTTGTACAGCTCTGTTGTTGCCACGCTGCTTCACTGTAAGCTGTTTGACTTATCACTGTTGACAAAAGCACCCAGCTTCTTGTACACACATAATGAAAGCCTTAAATGTTTTCTGAATATCTATCTGAAATGTATTACTTCTAATAAAAAGATATCCTGCAGATTTATTGTCGAGACTAATGGTGTAAAAAACCACTGAATTATGTTTCTTAGTGCTTAGGTAGTATAGGCACTGGGCCAGTCTGATGAGTATGTTATATCTACTCTGTGTTTTTTCAAACTGTGGGACAGCTTTTAGAATTATGCCTGGAGCTTCAGTCTAGTGCTGGACTAAAGCACCCTGACTCATGGTATGTGCAATGGAGTGTAATTGCTCCTTGGATCTTTCAGGATTGCAATGACTTCATGATGGTATTACAGCAGAACCACCACATTGTTCCATTAAGTGGTGTCAATATACCAAAAAAAAGCAGGGTAGGGGACAGGATTTTAGTTACTAAATGCTAGCAAACATGCACAGAAGGAAGGAACTGGCTTGGAGGATTGGACCCATTCCTTGGCCTTGCTTTGTGATAGAAACTCTAAGGAGCAAAAGTGGTTGGGTAATTCACAGCCCCTCTGATTTAGAGCTGTGCTGTGTTTCTGAGTAGTCTGCGCACTTTTGGTTTCATGCTAACATTACGCAGTGGTTCAGAGCTTATTTTTTTTCTTTGATCTTCCACAGGCATCCTTAGAGGGCTGACCTATCTCTTCTGCCAGTTCTGGGCTCAGCTGCCTAAGCCTGGCTCTGTTGGACTCCTCTAACAAGACCATCTCCATTTCTTGAACATTTCTTGTGGTTCATTTCTGCACCTGATCCTCTGTGAACTTACTTCCTGGTGTGTAATATCTTGAGCCACTAGCAGTGTCATTGTTCTTTAACAGCTATATCAGCTATTAGGTTCCCTGGCAGTAATTTTCAGTCTTCTTCACACTTATACTGGACTGCAAGAAAACAAATGTTCAATCCCCACTATCAGAACAGGGTTTTTTTCCTAATTTCTGTCTGAAAAAACCCTCTTCTTTTGGTTTTTACTGAATATTTTAAGTTCCTCTTTCTCTACAATGTACCAGATTTGATTAAAGGAATCTGCATCATGCCTTAAAATCTTGTGGTAAAATATGGTGTAGCTGTAATTGGGCCTGATGTGATTTCAAATTGCCACACTGATGCACTATTAGGAACACAGGTAACAAGGATCAGGACTTGGAGTTTTGAATAATATGGAGCCCACTCTGAAGGTTTCAGAAAGGTATCCGTCGCTCAACTCACATACATATCTCTCTCCTATCCTAACAGGTGAGCTGTTTTACACCAGTGATTTCTAGAAAAAAAGTTACTTTCTCAGCTGTTTGGTCCTACAGTCCATTTTTCCAAATAGTTTCTATTGATGTCCTTGTTATGTGCATCTCAAAAGTAAGTGCAAGTGTTTCCATGTGCTTAGACCATGTGTGGACTTTTTTTATTCTCTCTTTCTTCCTTTTTCATATTTTTCAGTAACTTTTTGTCTTTCATCAGAGTTCTGCCATGCTGCCTATTATAGAAACAAGAGGGACTGACTGTTACCAATGTATTCAGGCTAGTTCAGCAATAAAACTCATCCAGTAGCATGGTCCTCCAAAGAAGGGAATGTTTTATTTGTCCAGACCACCAAAAGAGGAACATATCAAACTGAGTTCAGTGCTGGAGATGAGCCATAAAAAGAGGATAATGGCTCATTAAACATTATGCTCTTCTGTCTCAACCCAGTTTTTTAAAAAACTTATGGTGTATATTTATGTGTTATATGAAAATATTCACTAGATGTGTATTTTAATATTTATATCTCAATAGATAGATGTAAAAAGATGTAGAGAGGTGAAGTTTTACAACTTTCTCAAAGGATATAAATTGCTCATTTCATTAATACAGTATTAATATCAAGGCAACACCATCCTTGAGTTTATACAATCAGCCATGTGTTTACTTCTCATAACCCTCAAGGAAATAGTTACATATCCCTTTTCATGTAATGCTACAACCTGTTCCCAAAGAATTAAACTGAGCACAGCTGGGCTGAAAGCTGTTTGAGTGGGATATGGAGAAGGTGATAATGCTCCCCAGCAAACAGTCATCTGATAAAACCATTGTCAGCTTCAGTGCTCTTTACTCTGTTTTTCTCTGCTTCTTTGAAGGTGAAGGCATATAAAATGTCCTAATTTTGAGAAATGCCAGAGACTTCAGTTGAGAACATTGAAGTGGAGCCATTAATTTCTTTATGATTGTCAGTTCAGAGGAAACAATCCCATGAAACCATGGAATCATAGAATATCCTGACTTGGAAGGCACCTACCAGGATCATTGAAGTCTAGCTCATGGCCTGTCAGAGTATACCCCAAGAATCATACCATGTACCTGAGAGCATTGTCCGAACACTTCTTGAACTTCACAGGTTTGGTGCTGTGACACTGCCCTGGGGAGCCTGTTCCAGTGCCCATCCACCCTTCTGGGTGAAGAACGTTTTCTAATATCCAACCTAAACCTCCCCTGACACAGTTTCATGTTGTTTAGTTGGGTCCTCTCACTAGTCACCAAAAAGAAGACACGATCCTCCGCTTCCCCTCATGAGGAAACTGCAGATCATTATGTCACTATGAAGTCTCCCCTCAATCTCCTCGTCTCTGGGCTGGACAAGCCACATGACCCCAACATTTAGTTACATGTCCTCTCCAGACCCTTCACCTTCAGTGTTCTAATGGAATAGTATCTTTTNTATCCTGACTTGGAAGGCACCTACCAGGATCATTGAAGTCTAGCTCATGGCCTGTCAGAGTATACCCCAAGAATCATACCATGTACCTGAGAGCATTGTCCGAACACTTCTTGAACTTCACAGGTTTGGTGCTGTGACACTGCCCTGGGGAGCCTGTTCCAGTGCCCATCCACCCTTCTGGGTGAAGAACGTTTTCTAATATCCAACCTAAACCTCCCCTGACACAGTTTCATGTTGTTTGGTTGGGTCCTCTCACTGGTCACCAAAAAGAAGACACGATCCTCCGCTTNCACTACTCACCAAAAAGAAGACACGATCCTCCGCTTCCCCTCATGAGGAAACTGCAGATCATTATGTCACTATGAAGTCTCCCCTCAATCTCCTCGTCTCTGGGCTGGACAAGCCACATGACCCCAACATTTAGTTACATGTCCTCTCCAGACCCTTCACCTTCAGTGTTCTAATGGAATAGTATCTTTTTTATAATTCGGTGCCCAACACTGCACACAATATTCAAGGTGAGACCGCCTCAGTGCAGAGCAGAGTAGAGCAGGACAATCCCCTCCCTTGCCTGGCTGACAATGCTGTGCCTGATGCCCCCCAGGATATATTTGGCCCACCCGGCTGCCAGGACACTTCTGATTCATATCCAACTTGCCATCAAGCGGGACCCTCAGTTCCCTCTCAGAGCACAGCTCTCCAGCCTCTCATTCCTCGCCCTGAATATCCAGGGTTGTTCCATCCCAGATGCAGAATCCAGTACTTGTCTTTGTTAAGCTAATATGTCTGGTGATTGCCCAGTTCTCTGATTTGTCCAAGTCTCTCTGTGGGGTCTTTCTGCCTTTGAGGGAGTCAGCAGCTCTTCTCAATTCAGTATTGTCACACAGGATTTTCCCTCTGCTACTTTAAGTTTGTATTAAGCTCAGGCCATTTAAACACAAAAATTGTACTCACTGGCTGATGGAGTCCAGGGCATCCCTTTGGATGACCTGGGACCTGAGAAAGGGAGTTTGAACCCTGGACAAGGGGGTGTGGAGCTGGTCCAGGGGGGTTGGAGACCTTGGCAGAGAGCCCAGAAAGACACTGGGTTTGATTTTAGTCCATGGGAGAAGCTTCCAACACTGAGAGAGGAATTACAAACCTCAAACGTGAAAATAGTAGTTTAGCACAGCACGGGGTGAAAAATTTTGTAGTTTAGGAGTTCTGCCATTCCTGGAGTTCCTTTTTTTCTTATTCTTAAAACAATGCTGAAGTATTCTTAATAAAGTCCTTACAAGTCATATATATAAAATATTTCAGTTGCTGTCAAGAACAGGCCTAAGCACCACCATCCGGGTGCACATATTCAAGCTGCATGGGGAGCACCAATCAGGCAGAAAAAAAATGAAACATGGTGTTTGATTTTATATGTCATAAACTCAGATCTATTTAGGGAAATGACCAGTTCACAGTAACAGATTATCAGTTGCATAATCATTTAAAGGACTGCAGTGAAATTATAGCAAAATCTGCCTTCTATAGTGCTGGTTATGACTGAAAAGTTTTGTTGTAATAAGTCATCCTGGGAGGGGATCATGCAGAACATTCATAGTTTAAAGACTGTCAAAATGTCTCAGGTGTGAAATAAAATTAGTCAATAAAATACACAAAGGGCTGGAGTCTGCCTACTAACAATAAGCAAATCAGAGTAATATGTAAAACTAGACACAACAGCTAATATAACAGTGTTATTCATAAAAAGTTCCACAAAAGGCTCCCCAGAGCAGAATACTGATATGTAAGCCAATGTGGAAATGCATGAGAGTTTATAAAATGTATAATAACAAACAATAAAAGTTTGTATTGAGAGGAAGCAGCTGACATGCTGAGAAAGTTTTTTCTGAGGAGAAGTTTATGCAGCATATTCATCCATGCATTTATTTTTGCAGTCACCAAAATTAGATACATAGTAAACATAGAATGCACACACAAAACTGGCTGTGAAACAAGGTACAAAGAATGGGAATTAAAGAATTTGAGAAAACAAGGAGACTCTAGATGGAGCAGAGAACCGGGGCAAGGGCTGAGCAACCAGCTCAGGGAGAGCTGCACTTGCACTTTGTTTTAGAATTTACAAAACATCCTGCAATTACCCCTTCCTTTATGACACCTGAAGTACTCACTCCCAATGAGACTCTCACCTCCCAATCCCAGAAGTTCTGGCCTTTATTTTCTTGGTCTGGCCTTGCTAAATACCAAGCATGGTGCTCAAAAGTCACTGTATGAGTATGAAGTCAGATTTATCTTTGGGTTGCTGGGAAATGTTTTACCTTCTCATTACAGAGGCTCTACTCCTTGTAATCTGCTGGAGTTGACTTTGTAAACTGGATCTTGGGTACTGAAAACAATAAGAGCAGTAGGCCCATGGCTACTGAATATAAGGCATTTCTAGATTCAAGTTGCTATTTTTTTCCTAGGTATAATGGTTTGTGAGCATCAAAGATTGAAGGGGGTCAAGAAACTGTAAAGATTCCACTCTGGGTTTTTTTCTCAAATATTTAGACAATGAAAAATTTCTTCCTCTATACAGAAATGACAGAAAACAATAGCACTATTCTCAGACACTTTAAGACAAAATAGAACAGAGACACAGCTAATTTCTGTTAATGAGCAACTTGTTTGCATCCACAGTGCAGTGCAGGCACTAGCATAAATAGTGTGGATGTTAGAAACTGTGGGAGAATAGAGGTTATTCACTCCTAATTTTAACACTATAATGAATACTTAGCTCCTCAAATGTACTGAAAAAATGAAATTACCCACTCTGCGTTTATCATTACACTACACATTAACATGGTGATAATTAACTCTATGTAAAGTTTCACTGTCCAAGGCACTATAATAATTAATATATTAACAGGTTCTATATGTCATTATTCATGCTAACGCATTTGAATTAGGATTACCTCATTGTTGTATAAAACTGAACATGCCACTGCATTGATTAGCATCAGAATTAAAGTTGTTCAATCATAAAACATGCAGTACAGCTGGGAAGTATCTGTTACAAATGTAAGTACCTCAAAATATGCCTAGGAGTTTGTTCCTTCATTCTTTTACCTCAGTGTCTCTATGTTTCTGCTTCTGTTGGCCTCTATTTATGTTCCCACAACAGCCTCAGCTTTCTTATATTTGTCATATTTTTTAATTCTATTGGAGAGAAGAATTTTCTACAATTTTCTTTTTCTTTAAAAAAGCTTTGATTTAAACAAATAAAATATGTTAATGACGTCTAATGTTTTGTCTCTGGTCAGAAACTGTTGGGTTGGAATTTTTTCTTCAAAACTTAAAAACTATGTTGAGAAAAACATCATATGTGGATTCGTGACTGTCTCTGTCTAAGGTCCACTGGATTTTGACATTCCTTGGGGGATATCAGAGCTATGCAGGAATGACAAACTGCAGTGGAGAGACATCAAGAAGATTCAGAAGCTGAGCTAATTCAAATCTTACCCTGTCAGACCTCAAGTTACCCTGCTGGCAACTAGAAAAGGTCAGAGACAGATGTGATTCTGATTTGTGGAGATCAAACACAAATTTTGGTGCCCAGACTTTTGATTCAGACTCTTGAAAGAAAGCAGCTGCAAGATCTGGTTTTATACTGTAAGTTCCCTTTTGTAGATGAGGAATACATTTGCATAACTTCCAGAGGCACCTAACTCTTAATGAAATGGCAGGTAATTTCACTTTTGAGGGAAAATGATAGTACTTCTAGAGCAAGAAAATACTCTTTTTAGACTTGCTGGAACTCTTCAGCTTTTGAGGAAAAAAAACCAAACCAGATCTCCAAATGTTCAGCCATAAACTGTACAGCTTAACCTTGTTAAGAAACAGTTTAGCTAAGCCTCACAGTGGCATCCATTCAGGCAACTAATGTCACAACTGTCTTTACAGGCCAAAAAATGCCACGTCCCCTCTTGACAGAGTCTCAGCGTCACAGGGACTCTCAATCTATGCTGCATTTGAATCTGGATTTGAACTTTGAATACTGGATCCCTGACATATTTTCCAAAAGTTTTATATTTCTGAATCTTTGTGGTGGCTTGGCTAAAGCAGTAATTTCTGGTATTTACTTTCTGATGAATTTCAAGAAATCTAATCATAAAATTTAGTTAAGGTCACAAGCGATTCCTGGAATGGGATATTCTACACTGCTCCCATATTTCCATTTTCTGCAGAAAAGCTGGCATTTCCTGGCATGCAATACAAATCCAGTGCAATACAAATCCATCCTCTCCATTGTCTTCTCCCTGCATCCGGCTCTTCCCAGAGAATCTACAGAGTTTAAAAAATTTATTGTATGTGAACAGAAACACACATACAGTTGGAAAGAGGTGTAAAAAAAAAGGTGTCTAGTTTTTATCAACATCAGAATGGAGTAAATTCCATGCTTAATTTCTTGTAGCTTCACTCCACTGCATAAAAATGCGGGAAGTAAAGAAAGGTTTAAAATAAGCCTTGGGGATACACAGGGGTAAATGCTGTAACCACAAGTGAGACAGTCATGACATTTTGTTATCTCCTCAGAAAATGCATTCAATATTTGAGATAATGTAATTTTTTATTTTTTTTTTTAACCAGGTAGGATTTCAAAAGCTCTCCCCATTCTCCCAGAAGAAACAAGAAAGTAACTCATATTTGAAGCAGCCACTATCCCCCAATTCCTGTTCTTACAAAGCTTGATAACTTTATTCCTCACTCAGGGGAAATACCACAGAGCCACCTCTAGCACTATTTTCAGTTAATAATTCCAGTGATAGGGTTCTCCTAAAAAAGAAAAAAAAATCAACAAAACAAAATGACATAAAACAAGACAAAAAAAACCCCACAAGCAAGAAACCAACAGCACACTTCACCCCCCAAAAAACCCCAAACAAAACCTAAACCCCAAAAGAACCAAACAGCCTGTTCATCAAATGGTATCTTTGCAAATTTTTATTTTTTTTTTAATCATGGCCCAGCTGACCTGACTGAGCACACTAAATATTATTTCTGTTAGCACTGACTAGACAAGACATCTATGGGAGAAAGCTATTTTGGTACCCATATCATTCATATCGTTAGTTTCATTATTACAGCCTGGTGGTTTTCAAATAGCCAAAATGAATTTGGCATACAAGTCTTGCAGAAGTTTGGAGGAGTGGATATCAAAGGACTGAGATGCTGTTTTAAGCTTCCATGGCAAAATGTCTTTCATTCCTGAGCCTGGATTCGGACTGCAGGCCAATTTCCAGGCATCACATTTACAAATAATAACTGAAACCTACTTCTCTGTAAATGGAGTAGATTTGCCTAGAAGTTGTTGAAAGGATAGACAGGGTATTTCTAATTCCGCTTTTCAGGATAGAATATGTATGAAATATAATTTTTGGGGGATCAGTACTTTTCTTTTTAAACTACCTAACGTTTCACAAAAGGGAAGGGAAAAACATGTTTACCAAGTTCCAATCTGTTAGCCCCACAAAATTAGGCATCTGAAAAACCCTTTGCCAATCAATAACTTCATCAGGGTCCACAGATTGAGAGTCATTAATAGAGAAATTGGTGGCAGTGACACGGGAAATCAAACAAACTAAGTGGGGGGAAAATAGCATCTTTTACAATGATTGTTTTCAATAATATAGTGCATTGTATTCATTTAAACAAAGAAAAGGAGAAAACAGGAGGGAAAATCCCATCAGGACATGCTACAGATAGGATTTGGGGAATACAGATTATTTTCCCTGTGTGTCCATTGTAACTTGTAATCTCAGATTTATTATTTTTTTTAATAAAGGTACATCATTATCCAGTCCATGTTTCTGTGCTAAAAGGAATCTTGACATTATGATAAAATATCTGAAGATTAATTTTCAATTTTATGCATATTTTGTAGATTCAGAGTAATGATTATTCAGCAATTGAAAATAAATAGTACATATTTGATAAATATTTGGGGTTTTTTTTCCCAGAAACACTGTAAATTGACAGGGGTCAATTTCAGACCCACTCTGAGCATAACATTGAAGGAAGTAGGTGGAAACAAAAGTACCATGCATGCACTGTAAATGTTTGTGGTGTGAATATGTGAGGATTGGAATCCTCAATGCAGCTCCAATGCAGCTCAAATGCAGCTCCAATTTCACTGTATTTTTTAAGTGTGATCCATACACTGCCTGCATCAATACAACATTTTTTTCTTCCTAAATTAATCCCACTCCTGTGGGGTGAAAAGTGACATTCTATAGAGAGAGTGACCTAAATTAGCCTTTATGGTTATATTCCCTGTAGTAATGCACCCCACACACCCAGCAAGTGTTTTCCATATAAGGAAAGTTTAAAGCTCACCCTTTAAGGTAAAAAACCTAGATTCTTCCATACCCTTCTGACAAGGATTGGCTCAAGGCCAAGACAGAAGCATCCATTGGATCTTGCCACTGTTCTTCAAACCCTGTAACCCTCTCTATTGGTTGTTAGCCAGGTTATCCCTCCTAAAACATTCAGTATTCAAGAAAGAGCACAAAAAGAAAGTAAAGGCTTTTTGAGATGTCTTAGCAAGGTGTCTGAGGTTTCTCAGGTGCCTGTGCACATTTTATTGTTTCCTGCAACGTTTTGTTACTCTGTTGTTTTTTCCTTATTAAACTTTTTGATTTACAAAACATCCTGCAAAAGAAATCTCTGTAATTATTATAGCCATTTTTCTGCATGGCTGGACCCTCAGAGTGTGGAATTAAACCCACAATTCCCAGCCCCTCAGTCACATGTGTAGCATAGGCTCTGTTAAATTCCGAATTAAGATTTAAGCTATGAGGGGTTTAGAGCAGAAACAGTTAACTCAGCATCCCAAAAAATTGAAAAAACACAAGTAGTGGCATCTGTTATCGGAGATGAGACCTGGCAAATGCACCTGGTAAAAAGAAAGGAGAGGCAATTAATCAGCACCAAGCATTGCATTTGAAGGTGATGGAAAGAAAACAGTAACAGTATGTGGTGCAGTTCTTCATGGGGGTCCCAAAAAATTTATTTTGTCACAAATTGAACCCAAAAGAAATCCAGACAAGGTCAGTAAATTTCCTCAAAGGCCACTTAAGCACAGATGACGTGATAAATATTACTCCACTCTCCTACTGGCTGTGATTTTACTGGAAATTCTCACTGGGTTCACAGAAGAAAATTCAAGGGTTGCACAAAATGCATTCCTGTCAGGGGGACAGGATATAGGTAAATAACCAGGAACCATCTATCAGACCTAACAATAAGTTACATATGAACTCCTCACCTTTTTTATTTATTTTTTTAACCAAAATAATTATCAGCTTTTATTTTAGGCCAAACTGAGAGCAGCTTATCCATAAAGTCGATCAGCTAAACAGTGTTATAAGGATCCTATGTAGTTTATAACTTACTCTATGTAATTTTAAAAATAATTTGGTTTTCCACGGTCTTACAAAAGTGCATTTAGAAGCTAAAAGCAGGCCTATGGGATATATGCCTCTGTGTTCATTAATACATTGCAAAAATCTCGTTCTAGAAGACAGATAAAATTCCCCACCATATGTGGCTTTTTGTTAATGGAATAGATTTTTTAAAACTTTTCCCTGCTATAGAAATAATTCTACTTAGAGGCAGTATTACCTTTCTACTAGGTACTCAACATCTCCTTTCAAACTCTACTACTCCTGGCTGAGATCATTGACATAAAGATTGCTTGTCAGAGTTTGGCTCTGTTGCACAGGACTGCAAGCTTTGTAACAATTCAGCCTGGTGCAGAGACACACCTAAATGCTAATTTTCCATAAGGTGTAGAGAATAATAATTTTTTCTCAAACCATGACTGACCAAGTGCAGAAAGTTTGTCGCCTTATTTCACAATAGACTTACAGAGAAGTCTTCAGTATCTAAAGCATATTAGGCTCAGATCTGAACCTCTCTTACCGTAGAGAAGTGACACAATGTCCAAGCTACAGGAGAAGCACATTCAAAATGATACTGAAACTGGATAAAAATGCATAGAGACAAATGGAGTCAGAAGAAAAGCTCATATTTCCTGTTCAAAGCCCTGCCTAAAAGTGAGAGATATACATCCTCTTGTCTGGCTTCCTTTAGCCTTTTGAATCTTTGTCTTGGATAACCCATGAAAAATATCTATTTTATTCCACATCTTTGTGCCAGCCTGCTCAAGACTATCACCGTCCCATTGAGACCCATGGTCAGTGGGAAGCAGATCTGGGTTTTTTCACGCCGAGTGGTCCGGAGTCCATTTGAGAGACAAGGAACACTCACACAGAGCCCTCTTTTATTTTCCCTCCTGGCTTCAGAGTGGAGGCAAAGGCTCTTTATGTTCTCTCTGGGCTGCCAGGAGAGCTGCCTGGGGCAGGTTCTTCAAGCCCAGGCAGTGAGAGGCAGAGGCTCTCTTTTGGGCTTTGGAGAATTTCATAATACTTTTTTGGCCACTGCTGTCATGGCAACTCTGTTCCTGGACTAGAGGAAGGTATTTTCTTTGGACATTTTTGCTACTGCCACTTGGGATAGCTATGCTGGGATGTCAGAGTCTTCTTGGGACAGCTATGCTGGGATGTAAGACTCTTCCTACACAAGTTTTTTAGCTGTGGTCCCAGTTCCAGCCACCATTGCCAATGGGACTGCCACCACTTGGAGAGCCCCTGTCGGGTGGTCTGGAGCAAGTAGCCCAGCAGCATTGACTCTTGGTTTTGGAGAAAAAAATGGTTCTTCCAGGTTTTCAATTTTGCCCCTGTTGTTTTCTAGGTGAAGAGGCAGTTCTGCTGTTGTATTGGCTTGGTTGCTGTGTTGTGTTTCCTTTGACTTCTCTCTCCACCACATAGTTTGGAGAAGGTTTCTCCACCATCTTGTGTTTGGTTTCTACAGAGGCCAGCATCTCATTTTCTTCATTGCCAGGGAGTCCATGGGATTCAGGGCCTTTGTATCTGGTGCTCATTACTGTTATCTTGGTTGTTGTCTTTTGTTTCTTAGTAAACTCTTTTTTTTTTCACTTAGGTCTTTTGTCAGCTGCATCTTCTTATTGGTGAAAGAGGAGTGGTTAAAACTAAAGAGAGTTAGCTCATATTGGAATCTCTTCTCCATATAATTGTCTTAAAACAATCTTTCTTGTGTGGGCCAGCCTAATACTTGGGATATAGAAGCTGGGACAAAGACTCATGCTTTCCTAGTCAGAGTCCACTTCAGAAACAGAACCTCCTGTTACGTTCCATCATACATTAGCCATTGCTTGACTATTAAAAAAAGAGGTACCACTTGCTGCCTTCTTCCTTGCTAAGCAGTTAGTTGAAGATCTCATCACTGAACATCCAGAAGTACACAAAGGTACATAACTTTTACCTTGGTTCTTCAGGAATTCATTGGAGACCTTGGCATTTCCAGACGTTCAGTATCCTCGATCCTGTGTAAGAAGGGCCTAATTTTTCCCACAGACACAGGCATCTAATTCAGCTGGGCTGTGACACCCTGCTGCTGCAATAATTGTCTTATTTTTAAGTGTTGAATTCTGCCACAGGTGTCTTTCTTCACTGGCTGGAAATCAACCCAGAAATGTTTAAATTAAAGTGCTGACTGCTGTCAGCAGGACCTCCTAATTCAGAGTAGCCAAGGAGCGCCTCCATAAAAATAAACCATGTTCCAAACAAGGCTGCCACCATCAGCCAGGGGCTTGACAGCCCAGATAAATAAAAGCAGAACTATTTCTGCCTTAACTATGTTAGTATGCTGAGCCTAAGTCAATGACCACAAGGGAGCCCACATATGAGAATTTTCTCAAGGGACAACTCTTCTTCCAGCTCACAGTGTCCTCATGATGTCCGTGTCCTTCAGAATCAATCCCTGGTGGCTCCAAAATGAATATGTCACTGGTCAAGGCTGGGCCAATTAGAAATGGTGGTAACACCTCTGTGATAACAGATTTAAAAAGAAAAAAAAAAATGTTGCATGATTTTAACAGCGGCCAAAGAAAAGCAGGGTGAGTGAGAACATGGGAGAGGAACAGCTCTGGAGACACGCAGGTCAGTGGAGAAGGCAGGGGAGGAGGTGCTTTGGGTGCCAGACCTGAGATTCCTCTGCAGCTCGTGATGCAGCCCATGGTGAGGCAGCTGGACCCCTGCAGCCCATGAAGGACCACTAAGAGATCCACCTGGAGCCCATGGAGGAGACCCACGCTGGAGCAGGTGGATGCCTGGGTGATCGGTGGCAGGCCTGTGGTCGAACAGACTCCTGACAGGGCCTGCAGACCCATGGGGAAGGGAGCTCACACTGCAGCAGGATTCCTGGTAGGATTTGTGACCACATGGGGAACTCACACTGGAGCAGCCTGTCCCTGAAGGACTGTACCCTGTGGAAGAGTGACCCACATTGCTGCAGTTTGCAGAGAATTGCCCTGAGAATGAAGTCATACGGCAGCAGTTAACAGGGAACTCTTACTCGTGGAATGGACTCACATTGAAGAAGTTCCTGGAGAACCATTTCCCATGGGAGGGACCCCGTGCTGGATCAGGGGATGGACTTCTCCCCCTGAGCAGGGGGAGAAATCAGGGGTGATGAACTGATCAAAACCCCCATTCCACCTCTCTATACCGCTGGGGTAGGAAGTAGAGCTGGGCAGGAGGGAGGAGTGGGGGGAAGGTGTTTTTAAGGTCTGTTTTTATTTGTCATTATTCTGCTTCGATTTTGCTAGCAATTAATTCAATTAATATCTCTAATNTGAGTCCTGTCCAATCACTCAAGGCCCTCTCTGGAACCTTCTAGACTCAGTGAGAGGCCCCAGAGTGACTGACAAGACCAGGGGGTCATTAAAAAATGACTGACATGTAACAGGTGTCCAGACATGTAACAGGCGTCCAGATAAAACACAGGATTGACAGCAGCAGGTGCAGGGCAAACAGCTTGGGATAAACCAAAAGGGGAGTGACCAGCGGGCAGGGTACATGGAACAAACCATTACATAAACAACTTATAAATAAATGAAGCACTAAACAGAGAAAACCAAAAATCCACTGCAACATCTAATCAAGTCATATTACATGCAAACTCTTCATTAGTTCTTCAATAAAAACCTATAAAAACTATTAAGTGTTATTGCCATGCAAACAATTTGTATTTTCAAAGTGATTTTTCCTTGATGATGTTTTCTAGTACTACAACTAACAAATGTTATCTAGGATTCCATACCTGAAATAAGAAATTTGAAAAAAGTCAAGCTTGTTTTATTTCTGTTGACTTCAGTGAGGTTCTACAAAAATGAAATTTCATTATTCTTCTTGCTTAAATACTACGACTGTTTCTTTAACAAAACCATAAAAACATAAAACCAAGGTAGAATTATTACAATCATATGAATAATAGAAACAATATTGAAATTAACTCCATTTAATGAAGTTTTTATCAGTCATTGCAACATTTCATTCTCCCAGCCATCATTGAAATTTTTATCTGGAGAGGTATCATCCTACTAGTAGACAAATAATTCCATGCAATATCTACTGTTCAGGAAAATTATCTGTATTGCAACATAATTATCTCAGATGACATACTGACTGACTCCTAATTACAACAGATAGAGCTAATTACTTTGCTTCATCCTGTAAATAGCTCAGCATGTATCTTTATGAGAATTCAGTAATGACACATTGCTCAGTGGGATGGTATATGGAAATTGATTCCCCAGTTTTTTATGCATTAATTTTTTATTTTTTAATGTGTGTATAAGTTTTCCTTCAAACAAAGAATATTCAGGGGCTCCCAAGTGGTACAAACCTGCATGGTTGGATTTTTTGGAGAGTGTTCTCAACACCTCGACAGGAACTGAACCCCAAAGTCAAATTTGCCACCACATCCCCTTAAACCAGCTTTCTTTCTCTGACAGAGACAACAAAAATGAGGAGTCACCTGTCCACTGAAAATGAATCTGTTATGTAGAAACTGATCCATGCTTTTCCTCCTTGAGTTTTCCCCATGGAAAATCAGTAGTAGGCAAAAACTCTGTAGTATTTCTGCTACCTGCCTGCAGAAGTGAGGCATGAGCAGGAAACTGACACGGTAGATACAGAGCAAGTACCCCAAATGCAATCAAAATTCAGTGGAAAGTGGTGGAAAACCAAGTCTACTTTAAAAAAATCCCACCTGCATTGTTTAGACCCTTCATCTAGGCACAGTCTGTCAGCAGAAAGATATGCAACAGGACACTACAAATGTTCACCTTTCTATTCTGCCAAAAATGCTGATTTTAAAATGATTGTAGTAATTTGTCTTCAAAAAGTAGCAATGTAAAAAAAAAATCAAAAAATAATTTTATTTAAGTACATTTAAATACTTTAATCAGAATACTTGATGTTGGTGATATTATTTATATATATTTATGTATAATATATTCTGTATATAATTGTAGCTATGAGGAACAAAGACACAGACCCCCTTGTGCATCAGAAGGAAATAACAATAAAGTTATTATAGAAGTTACCCCCCTTTTATACCTTTAATATCAACCAGACAAAACTCAAACATGACAGGAGAAGAGCACCCATTGGGTGGCTCAGCTGCGGTTTTCTGTCCATGAGTCATAACCATCTCCCACCCTCCAACTGGCCTCCAGCTCTCCAGCCTTCTTACAGAGTTTTCTGGTAAATATAAGCTTTAATAACTTTAACAACTATAACCCCACATCCTACATATAATGTTATATATTGGCATTATAACTTATGTAGTTGATGGAGAAAGAAACTATTGTGACTTCAGAATTTTTTTTTTTATTCTGAGTCCTCACAGGAATTTTAAATTCAGCTATTGAACTTCACATATTTGTACTTTAGATAAAAGCCCTAAAAGTATTCCTTGACCAGTTTAAAGTCTATAGAATTACACTTTTTTCTCCCTTGATATGTTTTCAATGAAGTAGTCCATCAGTCTAGTTTATATTCCACATTTTTTGGTTCCAGTGGAAGCAACAGTTCTCAAACAGTCTCACCTGATGTCAAGAAAAACCAGAATAATAAAAATGTATTTATCACATATACAATTTTACCTTTATCAATTCTAGGTTGAATAATTTATTTTGAAATAAATTTGGATTATTTTTGTTTGTTTGCTTGTTCTTTTAATCGAAAACAAATCAAACTTTATCTCTTTGAATTTTACACAAGCCAGCAAAGATGATCCAAGCATGACTTTACTACTATCCTTTGTACTAAAAATTGGCTAGCAAGAAAGCCAGTTAATCTTTTCTGTAGAAGCATACCTGGAAGGTATTTGTAAATAAATGCTACTATCCACCTGGTCCCCCAAAAATTCAAAGCATTTAGCTTATTAGTAGTACCTTAGTCCAAATATCTTGACCAAATTTACGTCTTGGAGTTTATTCGTCTTTTCTTATTGTAGACTGGACCTAGTCCTTACTTCTTGTCCGAGTCCTGTTACCTGCTTCCAAAAGAACTGTTCTACATCCTCAGAGCCAGCCGTGTTTCTCTGGGGGAAANNNNCCCAAGAGCCCGGTGTGTTTCTCGGGGGGGAAAAAAAAAAAAAAAAAAAAAAAGAGAGAGAGAGAAAGAAAAAAAGAAAAAAAAAGCAGTAGGGTAATTTGGAAAATGCTTTATATGTCATTAGGGCAAATAACAATACATAAATTGAACACATTTTGAAAGAACTTTTCAGGTGGGATACATGATGAGGTTGCTTCAGAGAAATATGGAGACAGGCGGTATAAATCTTCAGGCACCTGCTTCAGTAGAATCTCTCAGGTTAAGGATTCATTCTGTTTCAGTGAAAAAGGGGAGAAAAACTACCTTTGATAGAGAACCTGGCAAAGAGGCTGTGACTCTGCCTAAATTAGAGTTCTATTTTTGTAATTGCCCCATTCCTCTCTGTCATTAATTAGACTATTAAAGATGTTGTCTCAGATTTAGATGCACACAGCTGGGGCTTCAAAGAATTTATAAAACCAGGAATGGTGCAAGCTTTTAAATCTCACTTTAAATTTTATGTGTCTTCATATTCATATAGATATATGTAAAACCTTTCTTACACAGTCATTAAAAAATACCACTCCTTGCTCAGGAAGTTCTTGATTAAGGATTGCTTGATGTTGGAGAATATTCTGAGAAAGAGTAATGAATGAATATATAGATAAACATTCTTACCCTGCTTTTCCTGTCAGAGATGTCATTGAAATCCAGCAACTGCAATGTCATTTGCATTTAGATGATCATGTTTTGACACAGACATTCAAAGTCAGAGCAAAAAATGTTTCCTGAAGTACTTCTGCAATATCAGAGGACAGTAGTATGTATGTCTCAGTGTTCTTTACTTCAGTAAATAATAAACCTTTGTCAATTAAAACACAAATTGCCACAGGTGACATCTGCTGTGGCAGCTTTAAGCAGTGCTTCTCCAATTTTTGATCATTGGCAACCTTCAGAAATGCATCAAAATCTATTCTGTAGAATTTAATTAAAAATTTAAGTAATGAGGGCTTGCATTTGTCTTGGAGACTGTTTA
This sequence comes from Illadopsis cleaveri, assembly GCA_013399915.1. Classification (NCBI taxonomy): domain Eukaryota; kingdom Metazoa; phylum Chordata; class Aves; order Passeriformes; family Timaliidae; genus Illadopsis; species Illadopsis cleaveri. Next base: position 109,187 of record VXBB01011477.1, read on the forward strand.
CCATAATTTTGGTTTAAATTTAGACAGTGTTTGAAATTTAACACATCATTTATGAACGGCAAATTGCCAAGGATCAAGGCTTGACATGACAGCAAAATAGAAAAGAATCTGTATCATTGAATCATTGAATCATAGAATGGTTCGGGTTGGAAGTGACCTTAAAGACCATTGAGTTCTAACAACCCTGCCATTGCCAGAGACACCATCCACTAGAACAGGTTGCTCAGACCTATATCCAAAATCCTGGAAGTGATAGATATTCTGATTTCAGAATATTAATTCCCAAATAAATTGTTAAAATCAAAAGTTTGTATTTTCTTTGGGATGTCACCTCACCCTTATTACTCCATTTAGTAAATGACAACTCATTAAGATTACTATCTCTGAGTCTTACCTTATGAGGTATTTTTCATGTCTTGAAGTATTACTAAATAAGAATGCTTTTATAGTTTGATTTATTCATGTAAAGTTAGTGAAGTTAAAAATCACATTGAAAAATATGTTTACAGAAAGACTGTAATGCCACCACATAAGAAATATATATTTTAAAAACATAGGAAAGGGTTAAAATTTAATCAAATTAGGCACCATCATTCAAGCACAGAAGCAAATGCAAATTAATCTTGGACAGCCAGAGATGCATAAGAATTAAGATTAGGATATTACCAGGTTTCTGGTGGGAGTTTTTACTAAAGAAATAATTTTTTCCACTCAGGTTGGTGACACGATATTGTTGATCTTTGAAATGGTTTTACTTTAATATTTATGATGACATTTTGTTTTAGTTCATATTTTCTAATATTTCAGAATGGCACACAAAAAGGAAAAAAATAAAGCAACCATGGCATTTTATTGAGGAAGTAATCAATTCCTGACTGTTAGAAATTGACAGGCAGATTACGAGCAAATTACTTTAATTATCAATAATTATAACTATTTTAGAGGTTTACATTACCAAAGGGCTGCCTGATTTTTATAATGGGAGAAGCTGTTAGTATTTTCTATCTTTTCTCAATATGTGTTGCTTTCTAGGGAAGGCGTGACGACCTGGTTCCGAGGGGCCAACACGGCAGCTCGGCTTCACCCGAGCTACTCGGGCTAAATGACACGCATGACACTAATGTAGTGGACGGCAAATGGCGTTTATTACTCTACATCGTGGGGTTAAATAGTCAGGGGTCTTTACTACGTCACAGGGGACTAGGTTAGGTCTATCTAGGGTTAGTAAAGGAATGGAAAAGTACTGGAGTTAGGAGGGGGTCGCATACCACAGGGGGTGATAAGCTAAACATACAGGATGATGGGGGAAGGGGTCCTATCTTTCTGTCACATCCCGACATCTTGCGAGCACCTGTCCCTATCTACCACAAATATGGAAAAAAAGAAGTAATGCAAATTATGTGTGATAGACCACCTCAGTTTGTCTCTATTTTGACCTGTTGTACATGTCAACCAGTTAGAATTCTTGCATGTTCTTTCAGCTCTGATGACCAGCCTAACCCTTACTTATTTCTACTACCATTACCTCCACAAGCTCTTGTGAAACGTTAAGACCTCTTTGTACAAAGTAAGGAAGAAGAAAGGAGAAGGAAAAAACAGCCTCATTCAGATTTGTGAATATTTTTCTCCCATTATTGTAAGTTTAAAAAGTGTCCATGACAGCTTTTAGAGACTTGGTGGAGACCCAGCCTCTGACTGTAGTGATCTAGACAGAGTTCAGCAACTGTTACTGATGCCAGTAAATCAACCAAGGACAGGATGTGCTGTATGAAATGCTGGGAGAATTTTGTTTTACAATAATAATCTTATGGACAGTCAGATAAAGATGGGATATAAGCCATAGTTTAACTTACATTCAATACAGTCTAGATTTCAAAAGTGTGATGTCCTCCTGGTGTGGCCTCTCAGGGGAAAGCATAAAGAGGTATAAGAAAGATGCAGGCAAGGGATTTTCCAATGCATCATTATGATGTATCCTATGTTATCGCAAAGGATTTACACGTGGTTTCCTCATTTTTCTTACAAGGTCTTCTGGGAAGCAAATTAAATCATGCTGTTTCTATTCCTTTGTACCATGTTTTTTTTTTCCATGGGGGTCACCATCAGGTAGGAAATGGTTATCAGGTAAGATCTTGTCTGGTAAGACCATAAGGCCTTGTCTGGTGAGGCTGACATCAAGTAAAACACAGGTATCTCTGCTGCAGACACTTCCAGCTAGGAAATGCATGGAGAGCCAAAATTCCTTGCGTCTGACACAGACTATACCAATAGCCAATATTGGAGTAAGATGCATAATTGGACAAATTACTGTCTTTCTCTCTGATTGCAGAAAATCCCCAAAGAAGGCCACACTTTCTCTGTTATATTTATCACTTCAAACTATTTCAGTCATTAACTTCAACAGTTAACTCTGCAACTTACCCACAAAAATCTAACCTGAGCATGAAAATAAATGCAGTGTATATTCAAAATTCCATTTTCTTGCTTGTGTCAGTAGAAATTCGAATTCACATTAATATCTAGAGTCATGAATTTGCATTTTACTTATGGCTGTTTTCTGGTATCAAAGTGTTGGGCAAGTGGCAGAATAATCCTCTCTTGTGTCAAAGTGCCTCCTATCATAAGCCTTGACCTTCCTCCTGGGTGCTTGACTACAATAATGGAGTATTTTCATTCATATCTATTTCTGCAGAGCACAAGGCTTTATTTTGCTTTTGGTTTCAAGAAGAAAAAAAGAGGGGGTGTGCGCAGGTTGGGGAATGGAGAGATGGAGATTAGTCATTAACTGCTGATCCCCAAGAATCTGAAGAAAAACTGTTTCATTCAAGATGCAATTGGGAGTAGTGATAAAGTACAAAATATAACTGCATCCTCTGAGATGTAATATGCGACATTTATTTTGGGTAACTTAGCAGGAAAGCCTGACAAATACATATTGCTTTATGATTGCTTGTGCCTTTGTTCTTCATTTGTCCTTCTGTAATACTTCTTATCCTTTGTTGAGAATTTTTTCTAATATTTTGGTACACACTAAGACCAGGAAGGTTCATAAACATCTAAGATTAATCTCAGCCATGCTTTTTTTGCTATCTTCTTTGGAAAAGCACATGCAGATAAAGCCTTCAGCTGATGTGACAGTAGAGTGGTAAAGAGTGGTTCCACAGGAAAACATGATCAGCAATGAGTAATGGATCTGTAGTCACCAACCAGCCAGGATATCAGTGGTAGTCAGAAAAGCACAGAAAATGGAGATAAACCACCAGAAAATATAGACTCTAAGAGATGGCTTAAAATCCTAAAGAGACTGCTGACTTTAAAAAATTTTGATAGTTAAGTCAATGAGAAATCCTAGGCAAGTACAGTAAAGTCTTTTGACTTAATCCTTCAAGTTGTAATTTAGACCTACATATTACTCTTCAAATACAATTTTTTTGTACTTTTCTTTGAGTTCTAGTCCAAAGATGTTTCCATTCTACATTTCCATTAGCTTTAATAAGGAAAACTCGTGTACGTTTTCTTCTTTAGTCACCAATCTACATGTGCTGGCCCTGAGGCAGAATATAGATTCCAATACAAATTGTCAGGAAAGATTTCCAGATCAGGTGTCATTGACTCACACTGACCACACATGGCCAGAAAAAACTGGTGCCTAAAGAGGCTACTTAGAACAGTGGCTAGACAGTGTTAAAAGAATAAAGCAGGGATTTATTAAAAAGGCCTTCAAAGGATACACCTTGGCCTGTACAAGAGCCTGGCCGAGGTTACACACAAGATGGATGACAGGTTACACGTTTTCACACTTTTATAAGTTTGGTTCATTTGCATATTGGAGTTAATCATCCAATTACAGCTTCAGGTAATGAAGTCACATTCTTCCAGTTTTCCTCCCCACAATTTGCTTTTGTTTGTACTTTTTGGGCCTGAAGCTGTAACGATGTCCTTGGTTCTCAGGCTGGAAAAGGTTTGTTTTGTTTAACTAAACTGTGAAGAGAACTTGCTAACACTATATATGAAGTTCAGAGTTACATACTAATGGAGTAGAGAATCTGAAAAATATGAGAGCTAAAACTTAAGACATCAAAATAACTTGGATTTAAGGTGTCAAAGAAGTAGAAATGGGCTAAATATCAAACTGCTGAAAATGGCACTCGTATGCCTTACTGAAATCTAATCATATCTATTGAATTGTTTCTCCAATAAGTTTGGATCTTTGTAAAATATATATTTTTCATCAGTCCGTTGAGAAAGGACATTGCCAAACCTTTATAGAAATAGCAGGCTATGGCAAGAGACCTTTCAGTAAGGTATATGTTCCTGTGAATGCTTAACGACATTCTCCCCCCAGTATTTCTGCCACACATTGGAGGAACTCGACTGTGTTGCTGAATTTTCCCTTCCTTTGTCTTTCGTTTGGAAGTCCTCCAAAATGCCTCATGAGGCAAACCATAAATAGGGAGAATGCATTTGAGCTGCACTGGATGTTCCTTTGGCTCTTTGGTGGGAAAGGGGCATTTTAAAAGGAAAATGATAAATAATCTAATTTTTCAGGGTAAGCTTTCTAACATGATGGAACTGTAATTTTCATAATTTTTCATATGTAATTTTTGTAGGAGGCCAAACTGGTTAATGAAAGGAGGTGGATGGTGAGGAACTGAGTCATAGTTTCGGTTCCAGTCATAACATTTAGTAAGAGAAAGGCTTCCTTTTGAGTTTTCTTCAAAATAGACTTTGTAAAATTTCTAAATAATAGAAGTGCAATGCAGAAATAGCCTCTTTTTTAAGCTTCCTGGAAAATTTGTTCTTTCAGGGACAAAAAAGATTTAATAGGATTTGAAGAAAAAAACCCCAACTGTCAGCTTTAATCATAAGTGAGGTTAGTAGGAAGTGCTCCTGAGCAACAAAGTTCTGTTATACTGCACCTCAGCATCTGAAGTAAAATAATTCATTTTTCTCTTTAGCTGTTTAAAACCACACTTTTCCTAGACATGCAACTCACAATATGATTTATTTTAGACAATACTACTGTGTACTAAGAATATTTTGATTCAGGTTCTCATACATTTAAGTGCCTGCAAGGCAGACAAATGCATCTTCATTATTTCGAGCAGAAATACATCACAGAAGGTAATTTAGGCTTCTCATTTCTGTTTCAGGATATGCTTAGACCAGCTTTGAACAAGTTCTAACCATTAAACTACAACATTTTCAGGACACTTGAAAGCAGTAACAAATATAATATTTCTGATTAAAGACCACAAGATCTGAAGTGTATTACTTCAGATTTCCTGGTTTTACATTGCTCCTTCAATACATCTTATTACTGGTTAAATGTTTAATAAGAACATCATATTTCATGAACTGTGGCAGAAGAATATTAAACAGATTTGTTTTTCAATGAGCTATCCCTCCAAAATCTTAGGTATAATTTCATTCTGAAATGGAATATAATTTAGCAATATTTACTGTAATTTAGTATAATTTACATTCTGAAAACAGAGAAATTAATTTCAAATTAGTGGAATCATGTTGTCAGAGAGAAAACTACTCTTCATGGGAGAAACATAATTTGTTTTCAGGATACATGAGTGCGCTTAAGGGTCTTAGAAGAAGGGAAGAGTTAAATTATTGTATTGTTATGCAGAACAGGTTATTTGGAAAATCTCAATTTACTGAAATACCCTACTGCTAACAGGGGGTTTTAGGTCCTAGTGGGGCATGCCAATTGACCTCTACTAGATTTTTAAGGGTATTTCTTGTGTAATACAGATATAAATATGAAATTACTGATATTGGAGACCCAGTAAATAAAAATATATGCATTTCTAAAACAATAAAATTCTCATCAAGATTCATGAAGCAATTAAGAAAGTACCAACTGGAAACACAAACTATTCTCAATTCAAATTGAAATGTAATCTGTTTTACTGAGAAATCTCTTGTACTAACCTCATTTCTCATCCCAGTTCTGCCCTTTGTTTACTGCCTTCTTTCAGTAAATATATTTAATTTCTGTGACTCAAGTTCTTACAATCATTGTTTATTTTTCTTTCTTTGTCAGACCTGCAGGTGAGTGCTTTGTAGATGTGAGCTATGAAAGTTCAGCTGAGATGAAAATTTCAGTGCACCAAATTTTAGCTATTTAAAATTGTTATTTTCTTTGAAGGTTTCAGACCAGGCCTCATGGATCACCTCCTCTTTAAAAATACATTTTGTGTTTTTCAGACTGAAGTGTAATGTTGGAGTCCCTTAATGTCAAAAACCAAGGGGGAAAAATGAGGCTATGATAGTCTTCTCTTGAAACTCAATATTTTAATATTACTGCAAGTTTTTGAAAGAGAGATCATGTGCTATTTTGAAACGCAGAATTGTTGCCTGAAGTAAATCCTGGTCCTGCAGAGGTGTATTGCATGCTTAGCTTTCCATGTTTTTGGGACATTTTGTTGAATTCAATAACACTATTTGCTGGGCCAAAGCTGAATTTACAGGTAAATCTTTGTAAATTTGTGTCTCAAAATAAATAGTTTCTTTGTGACCTTATTAATTTCTTATCCTTTTTCCAGTTTTCTTCTGTACAATAATTCTTAAATAGTCTGTTTCAGACTTGACTGGGCAGATTAGAGTGCTATGGGATATGGTTCAATAGGACTGACAGATTTCTTTTTCCAATTAGTCCAACTCAAACAAGCATGTTTTGTCATTGAAACTGTTTTTACAAGATTACAAATTTATTACTTATGTCATATCTCCAGTGCAAGTCCACCAGCTACTGAACAGGAACAAAACACAAGTAAAATCAGTCACCAAGGATTCAATGCTTCCATATTCCTGTTCTGTTTCTCATGTTCTGTAGTGATGAACTACAACATAGTCAAAGAACGTATCAGTGTATCTGCTAGGCAGTGTTTTGGAATAGTTTTATAGACAAAATCTGCCCCAGACAAATGCAGACAGGAGTCTCCCACTGAGGTGCATCATATACAGACAGAGAATTCAATTTTCTTGTGCTCATGTCATGCTAAAATTTCTGTTACAAACTACAAATCTGTGCCAACAAGTTAAATCTGCTGCTCACAAATCTTAAAACCATATTCTTTTAATTAAACAAACTCTTTGCATCAGATTCTACTCACAGAATTTACTTTATTACCCTGACCCAGGCTGGATGATGAGGATAAACCCAATGGTAACAGAAGAAATTTAAAAAATTTAAACTGTCTCTTACATTGTAAACATAGTTTTAAAACATGCAATTTGTTAGTTAAATGCTAAAAAGGTCTTTTGACTTGTATCTTTATAACCATGGGTAACCAACCATTCTTCTTGAATTATGAAGCCCAGAAGATTTACTGGGGCACAGACCTGTCCAACGAATTTATTTGCCAAGTTCCTACTCTCTGAAACTCCTTTTTTCCTGAATGAGAACACGATCATTTTTCCTCGAGCGCCAGTCAGATAGTTGCTGTCTCTGGGGGAGAGGCAAGGACAGACTTTTGCTGGGGGGAAGATGACTCCAGCTATGGCAAGGCCCTACTAGCAGAGTGCAGACCCCAATACCTGAGCCAGGAGGGCTGGGATAGACACTGGCAGCAAGTACCACTGACAGCCCCACGCACTTCAAAAGGAGCTGTGGGCAAGGTCTAGCCAAAACCAAAAGGTAATTAGGCTAGAGACAGAAAACCTACTGAAATATAAGCTTCTAGGCCAGAGACAAGGCTAAAACAGATATTTAAAGGCTTTATCCAGGTGAGAAACTACTTAGAGCCTGCAGCTAGAGGAGAAAACAAGCACTAACACTCCAGCAACAGAGCTGAGGAAAGGAACAATTTCCAAATCTGGGCTTAACTGGAGCCCTGGGGCAGTAAGTGTGGGTGGAAGTCCCAGGTAAAGCCAGTCAGGGCCATAAAACCCAAGCAGTGTCCTGATGGTGTCTTTCTTTCCTGGATTCAACTGTATAATAATCACCCCAATGGGCTCGAACCAATTTAGCACATTAAAAAATGTATCTCATTAATTTCATTCTCACTGTTCCTATGTCACCTAAAAAAAAAAAAGACAAAATATGGTGGACATCAACGGTTTCTGGTGATAAATTTGCTCCAGCTAGGTTATATTTATTTTATGTGCTTGTTTCTTGCAAATACTAGAACTGTGAAGGCTTTTTACCCAAGGAAAATTTCCAGTAAGAATATTTAATTGTAGTACCCAAAAAAGCTGGAAAAATATTTTAAAGAAAAATGAAATAGAGCAAGAAAGCATTCTGTTTAAGCTGCTAACTATATATATATATATAAAGCTCCCAAATTTTACTGCTATTTTTGCAGGAAGGTCTGAGTTGGTCCATAACCAAATAGAGATGTAAGTAAGAATGTTTCTTTATTGTCCTACCAACATTTAACTGATGAATACTCTCACTCAATTTGATACATGGGCATTCCTATGGCATGTACAAAAAATGATAGAAAATGCTTACTTAGTTCTTTACTTATGTAAGGGCTTCTTATGATATTGATGGAAGAATCAAGTCACTTCTTCAAATAAAATTAATAGAAAATTTACATGAGTGAAGAAAAATACTCATCCTCCAAGCCTGTTGAGAGAAAGCAGGTCTGCAAAGATATTTGTCTTCCCAGTTATTATTTGAGCTCAAAATCTGAAATAATGTTGATGGTCTTTTTTGTGCACACCCTAAGAAAGATATGTAAGAACACTCCCTACTACCTGGGAGTTATGCAACTTTCAAAATGTTCCAGTGATGCCAGTAGTTTGGCAACATTTCTAGCTATTATACCAAGAATAATATTTGTAGCCAATACAAAGTATTGATACACCTTCTTACTGGGGAGTGAGCAGAAACACAGAAACTAAATTGTGGTTAGAGGGGATTATTACATTAATAGGGGAAAAGAATACACTAAAAACAGTTTAGGTGGAGTTTTTCTACTGTGATAGGTCTCTAAAATCTCACTGAGATGAAGCAGAAGTTTAGTCTACAACTAGATAATGCTCAAATTTTTGCTTTTCCAAGTTGTAGTAAAGCAAATATATTAATTAGCTTCCAAAAAATCTAACAGCACTATGGCACTAGCATGGAAATAGCCAAGAACTACTAAAGGAATACAGGAAATCAAAATTCAGCTTTGTTCTACTGTAAGCTCAAAAGTGTATTTTACAATGCCTGTATTGATTTTTCTGTCTTTCCTTAATAGTGTTGACAAACTTTGGGAGCCATCACCATAATACTGCAGAAATGATCAGCCCAGATTTCATGTGTAAAGTTTTCCACTGTATTGTGCTCAAATCGTTCTATTGCTTTCCAAACTTTCTGGTAAAATTTCTTTATTTCTTTGCTACTATTTTGAATTTCTCACAGACTTTTTGGTTCATCTGTTTAATATAAAAATAATTTTACCCAGTAAGTCCAAATTTTCTTGGTGAATGACTGATAGTCGACTAACAAAAAAACAACGAGCAAAATGAAAAAACACCACACAAACACACACGCCATCCCATTTGTAATTTTTCTGATATTTTGGTTGCTATTTTACTTCAAAGAGGCAGCAATTTAGAATAACACTTACAGCTAGCCTAGCCTTTTTTCTCTCCTTTCTGCCTAACCTGTTTACATGCTAGTCCAACTAGCTGTCACTTCAGTTTAACAACCAATATATCTGAACAAAGTGTATTATAACTAAGCTGAGCTTCTCTCCTTCCTCTAGCTGCTCTTCAGTTCCACAGCATGTTTTTCACTTGTCTTCTGCCTCACAATTAGTCCTATATTGGCACAATGGAAATTCAGAAATAGAAAAAGTACAATATCTGGTACTTTTTTCCTGTTCTATACTGCAGGATAGAGTCCTCCTAATGTAATTAATATAGTCTTAACAAGAAAAAAACCTTAAAGAAATTAAAATAAATAATTTGTTGGGGGAAGGAGCAGAGGAAAAAGGAGAGTGTTTTGCTCTAAAAATCAATTTGTGTAACTTTAGTAACAGGCTTTATTAATAAGTGAGAGTATAAAGAGGGGAAGACTGAGGCTTTATCAAGAGAAACCAGTAAAGTCTCCCCTGCCATTGTGAATGGAGGGTGGAGGGGAAATCTGTGTTGAAGAAAGTGTCAAAATGCCACAAACTCCTCCCCAAAACTAAGAGAGCACCAACACAAATTATACAGTAAGATATTATGGTCTTATCTGGTCTTCATGATTTGGACTTGAAACAAGGCACTCACACTGCAGGTTACAGAGTAAACCCATTGGTATTATTACCCCTCATTGTAGTATCTGCAGCTCTTTCCACTGTCAGCAAAACTTCCGCAGATACCAGAGCAGAAATCGCTCTGCTCCCCTCCTGGCAGCCCCAGCTGTAAGAAATGGGCACTCTGGGAATCAAGGTTGCTTGAAGATGTTCTCACTGTCAGGAAGATTATTCTACAGAGAAATACTAAGTAAGCACTGCAAACACACACCAAGATTAACCTCCAAACCCCACAGAGTTGTTTTATTCCTGTGTTGTCTGATAGAGGCCAAGAAGGGGACCCAGAGGATTGCCCTCCTTTTCATCTTCCATGGAAAATGTGGGCTTGATTCCCAACCAAAAGCAAAGAGCCAGGGCTCTCTGGATGTGCCACTTTCTAAAAATGCTGTCTTACAAAGCAGAGGCCTTGTGAAAAAGGGTGCAGAACCACAGTGATCAGCTGAAGCAAGTTTTGCATGGAAGCAAAAATCTCTGAGTCTGAATCTCAAAATGCCTAAAATCGTGCAAGGGAATAACACAGGGAAGAGTGACTGCTGCTGACAGGGGAGACATCCTGGATCCCTGGTGCCCTTCCAGTCCCAGCTAGCAAGGAAGTCCACAGCACAGTGCCACAGCGGTGTGGGGAATGGGGACTAATGGGGACAGACTTTACCATGACAGTGCAGCCATAATGGTCTTTCTCCAGGTCTTTGAGCATGAACAGAGACAAAGGAGGCACTGCAGAGATGTATGACAATATTGTTCCTCCAACTATATCCAGCTATTCAGTTAATTCCCTTTAGCTGATCTGACAGAAGATTATGACCTCAGGAGGTTTTGGTAATTACCTGAAAAACCTTTTAGAAGTATGTAAACATTAGGGATTAGTTAAGCTGCCTCATAGAAAAGTGCAATTGGTAAAAATATCAGTCGAAGTAGAACATTATTAGTGTCTGAAGCCACGTTGGGCTATTGAGTTTTGAACTGGCCTTGAAAATCCTAGTTAGGAATTCTTGGGATTCAAATAAAGGCTTAGACTGGAGAATTGAAAAGAAGGCAGTGAGCTAATCACATTTATGAGTTATTTAAAGCCTAGGAAGTGAAACATTAAATATATTTCAGGAAAAGAATAATAATGAGAGCCTGACCAATTTAAAAAATTAAACTGGCATCAATTATGTAGTTGAATAAAGATATATATACAGACACTTAAAGAAAGACAAATAATGAGTTCTGAAAAAACAGTAGAAAATAGAGGATAACTATCTTAATGCCAATATCTTGGATAACAGATTATACTTCAAAACAGGCAAAAAGAAAGTAAATGGAGATTTGAATTACATTATTAGAAGCATTATGTGTAAAATCAGCAATTAGTATACTTCCCTTTATTATACACTGTTAAGGGGCCAGCCTCAACTGTTCTGCCTCAGCTCAAAACGAGAACAAAGGAAGTAGAGAATTCACAATCTTGAATGGCAGAGAGCGATTAAAAGTTAGGAAAGTGAAGCTGACGATAAAAGAGCATACTTAGACTCAAGAAAAGGTAACTCAGGGAAGATTAAATTCTCAGGATATAACAATAAGGATATTATAAAAAGACAGGCTTCAATTATTCTGACTTCTGAGAGAGGATAAGGGAAAAATAGAATGTGCTTAAATTGCAACACGAATATTCTGTTTAAACATTAGGGAAGGCAATTCTCAAATGCCAAAAAGTTAGCATAGTGCTAGATATTATTGTAAAAAGGTCATATATCTACTAGAAGACTTAGAAAAGAATATAAATATCAAACAAATGCTATGTGAACATTCTCACATGAGATTGCTGTTACATGTACCTTGCTATAAGATTCTAAACAAAAGAGGAAAGTATGTCTTGTTCTTAAAAGAATAAATAAATCATCATTAAATTAGGTAAATTTTAAGCAAAATCTAAGAATAGAAACATACTCTCAATAACATTCATTCAGAAACAATTTTAGAATTAGTCTGGGTGAATGTGATTTGATCAACTATTCATGATTGTGATAAATTCTGTTCTAGTTATCTTGGAGCGTTGGTAAGGCAAATCTTATGAAGTTCATGAACTTCATGTAAAAGTATTTAAGTAAGCAATTTCCTAACATGAGTCAAGTTTGAATTCAAGTGTAATTTACATATTTTGCAATTTTTCTGGAAAAAAAGGATAATGATGAACTGTATTTATTTTAAGGGTAATTAGTAACTACACATATAATTTCTGAAGGATATGTATTTTTTATTTTAACATAAACTATAATAGTCTTTACTCCCAAAGTACCCTTTTCAAGGAGTATTTTACAGGCAAGCAGACCACAGATGTCTGACCATAATTAACAATTAAGCTTGCATGATTTCTTGAGAATTTAAAAGAACAATATTAATTCCTTTTGACTGTAACAAATAGAAATGCTCATATTTCCTGACATTTAGAGAACTCTCACTTCATAGGACCTTGTTTTCCGCCCTCCAAAACTTACAGCTTTGAGTGTTTTAAACCTTAAATTCTATTTAGTGTTTGAAATCCAGAACACCATTCCTGAGTGCATTTGTACAGTAAAAAAAATGCATGAAGCAGCAGGGGAATGAGAGGGTCTAGGAAGGTAGATGAACCAGACAGGGTGTAAGAAAATTTTGATCTGATATCACTTTGTAGGATATTTTTCTCTACAGTAAGGGACTGTTCTCTAAATTGAAATGGAGAAATAATTTAAATCTACACATTACTCAGCTGTGCCTTTTAATTTTGACTTCTCAGAATTCCAGACAATCCCATCCTGAAATGGAATTTAGAAGTCCTATAAACAACCAGCTTTAATATCCAAAAATATATGCGAAGGGAAAAAATTATCCATGAAATCCCTCTCAGTAAAAATCACTGCAAGCAGAGATTCCTAATCAAATCACCCACATTGTCTAGAAATTGTTTTTTACTGTAAGACTAAGAAAGAGGAATCTCATGAATAATTTCAACTATAATTTATGATTCAGCAGATGCACTGTGCAGCTCATGTACCACAACTGCACACAAAATTATAACCTCCAAAAACCTGAAGCCCAGTTTATGCCTGGATTCTGCAATAAGGATTGAAGAATTCTGTGTGGTAAAGTTTTACAATTTCTATACCTACCAAGTTATCCATATATTTTACTATGCTTAGAAATTTATCAAGTATGAAAGCTGAACAGAAAATAAGGATGCGTGTCACACATCAGCTATTTAATATTGTACTTTATCCTACTATGTGCATATTCTAAAGATAGTGACATCCCAGAAATACATGAATCATTCTCTCAGCACTTTTTCCTAATCTTAAATCTTTACTCAATGGAAGTGAAAACACTGCCAATTTTTTTGTGCAGATTCATAAAGAATGAGGATTAGCAAAGTGTCAGTTAAGAAGGTTATACTGTACTCTGTCAGATGATGTGAAATCAGAAAGGATCATCTACTATGCTCTGTATAGTTGCAAAATGGGTTAGGCCACAATCACCCAGATGTCTTTTAAAAGACCAATTATAATCCCAGACATTATTTTCTTTTGTCTCAAAATTATGACTTCCACATAATAACATGTGTCTTCACTGTTTATGTTTCTTTTCTTTTTCCTCAACTGTGAAAATGCTTAATTGAAATTCTGGTTTAGGCACTGATATCAATATTAATAATCATAAAAATATAGGTAAATATTCAAAAGCAATATACTACGACCCTAGATATTGAAGTTCGGTTTACCTATTATTATTTAAACAACTTTAGGGGAGGCAAGTACCTATTTATTATTGAAGAGCATATTGACCCCATATATTCTGCAGCTGAGACTAAGGGGATTTTTGCAGTTAGTCAGAAATTGCTACTCTTATGAATATTTTACAAGGTTTTAGCAGATTTTTTTTGCAAACTGCGACATGGTGAACAGCAGATAAAACTCAGTATGAGTTTCAGGTACAAGTCTTATGAAACATATGAGTGCCAGCAAAAGTACACAATGTGAGGTCCAACCAAGGTAAAATGCTCAGAACAACTTAGGCAGTTGAAGAAAAGTCTTGCAGAACGATTTACTATATTCTTTAACTTGTTGGTACATCTTGTGTAAATTTGAATTGGTTTAGTCATCAGACAGGCACATTCCTCTTTAACATCTCAAGCTGCCATGTCTTAATTTACTACAGGAAAGAAAGAACTTCTCATGAACACATCTGTTGTACCTGCCAGACTAATTTAGGCAGCGTTTCATACAACAAAACTGCCAGACTCAGCCAAGATTTGTTGAAATGTAACAGAGAATCTGTAAAGATGACAAGTTGCCAAGAGCAAGATTCCTTCTTTGTCCAGAAGCTGACAAATTTGTTTCTGTCATCACCATGCAATGACATTGTCTCAGATCAGAGGGGATGGAGAGGAGACTTTGCTTCTGCATGAGCTTGAGCCTGGTCACAGATGTACAAGTTACATCTCTAGTAAGAAGAGTGGCCAAATGAGTACACTGAAAATGTGTGTGTGTGTCTGTGTCTGTGTGTGTGCGTTTGTATTTGCAGAAGCAGGAGCTGAGTAAGAACAACATTTTTCGTGAATCTGAGTCATAAAAAACACCTTTTCCATTTAAAATTCTTCACCCAAACAGTTAGAAAAAAATTTCTTAAGATATCTGGGAAATAAACACTCATAAGGTAAAAATACAAGTTAAGACATTATTAAACAACAGAGTGCAGGAATAACGTAATACTGGGAGGGCATTTTGTCACTTTTTTCTTGCTTTATGACCCCCTAAGAAAGGTGCTTGACAGCATGAAGCAGAAGAATGAAAAATCAAGGAAGACATCTGAAGTAGTTTAATATATGTTACTAAAGAGAAAGAAATACTCCTGGTGAAGATATAATGCAAACAGAGACTAAGAGGCCAGTGTGAAAAGAAACACATAACACAACTCATTGACACGTATAGTTCTGGACATGGTGCTAAGATATTGTGTCTGACCTAGTATTCTAAGTACTTTTTTTTCTTTTCTTT
>VXBB01011477.1:124519-162646 GCA_013399915.1 Illadopsis cleaveri
CCTGGTGGACTTTACCCAAAATTTTACTTTATTCAGATCATTTGGCAGGCTTTTGAATAACAGGCCAGTGAGGCAACCCACCCAACTCAAAGAACGGATGGCTTTTCTTGGGCAAATAGGATACAGATAAGCGTTCTCTTTATTATTGACTATAGTTGTGGTGAAAAAAAAAAAAGAAATTTGCATTAATTTTCTTGTTTCTGTATCAACAAAATTTGATATGCCTTAAGAGTGAATGGTGTGGTCCTGAAATATCCTCACATCTTTGTGAGAATTCATGCTTCAAAAGACCACATTTCCCAGAACGCAACAAAAAAAAAAAAGTTTGCAAAATACTAGCAATTTCTTCTCTAAACGCAAATTGTTTGTGGAGCTACCATAGATGACTTTTAAGTAAGGAACATTTTGACAATCTGAAAAAGAGTATATGCTGACTGAAATCCTTCAAATATTGACCGGTCTGATTTTCTGAATATGTAAAAAAGTTCCACAGTGTGATCTTAGTTGGAAAGGTTAAAATAATTTGTAAGCTTGTTTACTGATACTGTAATTAATGCTTTATAAATAATAGTCCATATATGCTGTTTCACCTACATGACCTGTCTTTTTTTTTTTTTTTTTTTTTTTTTGAAAGATGAAATGAAATCTAAAAGGCAAAAAAGGTTGAATTAACAGTGAAGCTGCAGATGTGTGACAGAACATATATTATTCTGATGAAAAAATGGAAAGTTCACTGACAGGGCTTCACAGCTAAATTTGCTTTCCTTGCTTGCCTCTCTTTAGTCCTATCCCCTCTATATGACAGGCTGGGAACATCAAAAAAACAAAGAAGAACAAACAGCTGAAGAACTTTTTTTTTCAATTTTATGAATGATGATGGGTGCTTGTTTATGCTAAAATTAGGTATTACCTTTATAAAATGCATCTCCTGAGTGGAATAAAGATACTGTAAATTACTATAATGCTTTTATTCTGTCAAATGAGTGAAAAAAGAAGACTTCTGATGGTGCTAGAATCCCATAACCTCCAAATATAAAATAAAACAGTGGCAGACAGACACATTACTGAGGGGATTTTTTTAAAGTAAAAATCAATAAATTATGAAGCATTGATTAACATCATACACCAAATGTACAAAGTCAGTGTCTTTCATCTTGTGATTCACATTCTTTCCTCAGTGAGGAGCTGACCTTTTAAATATGCTGTCTTTTATTCAGGATTCCAGAGACCACACAAACTACCAACCTCAGCAACAGCTAGTTTAATTCATGGTAGAAATCACTACTGTGTCTGCTTGAGACACAGCTGTTACCAGCACTGTTAAAGCTAAGAAACCTGAAAAAAAGAAATAAAAATATCATTTCTGGCAGGTAGGCGTACTGTCCTGGTGGTTGCTGAGTCAGGTGCTGGTCTGCTGTCCCCACGCCTCCTCCTCAGCTGCCCCTGTGCTCCGGATGAAACCACCATCTCAGGATGCCCAGAGCCTGAAATGCAGCCACTGCCTTATCTGCTCCAGTCAAAACACCCTGGGTAGGCATAAATCCTGTCAATATTAACCTTTGGGTTGGCTTTTGCGAAAACTGAGGCTCCTTGTGCAGAGCAGAGGGACTATAGCACATGAAAGCCTGCCAGGAGACCCGGAGTGAGGGCTGGAGAGAAGATTGGCAGCCTGAGGGACAAAATCTCTTTGCCTGATTCAGCCGCAACTGCACATTTGGACACATCATTCTCTAAGTCTGTGAATATTTCAGATCCATAATCTTGCTATTATAAAAGCCCACATGGATGGGGTGACTGAAGAACTGTAAGCTTGAAAACAATATTTAAATCAAAACAAGTACCCAAAACCTTAAATTACCATTAAGTAGCATATAGACGTACACTAGTAATTTTCTGATAATTTCTCAATTTATTTCTCCCCCTGCCCTTTTGTATCTTCCTGGATTTTTTTGGTTTTTTAGGCCCAAGGTCAGAAAAGTGAAAAAACCTTTACCCTTCCTGAGATGGAGAACAAATTAAAAACATTTTTGTACCTCAGCTGCACATTCTTAAAAAGCAGACAAAAGAAATTTCCCTTGCAGTGTAACCCGTCAAACCTAGAATTGGGCTGAGACAGGAGATGCAGACTACTTAAGGCTAATAGGAATATAAAACTGGAGTTGCCTTTCCTTTGACAGAGCTCTAAAAATGCACTCGTATATTTTTCAAGAGAAAATTGAGAAAGGCAACCAAATCCACAGGGTCACCTGTGCAACCACAGCTGTTGCAATCTGTCAATTCAAATCTCATGCACAGTCAGATCTGTGCCAGAGGTAGAATTCCAGATCTGTTTCTTACAGGATGCTGGAGAAATCCCTGCTTCTGGAGTATCATTCTCACGATCACAATTCACAATTGTCTGAACTTACAGCATGTATGCATATACAGGGAATTGGATGCTGTTATCTTTTGAATTCTGCTGCAGAAGGTCCGTATGGCTGTGTTAAAACAGCCCCTACAGAAATTATCTGACAACTGTGCAAGTAACAAAGTGTGCAAAATCTACAAACCTTAGTATTTTAAAATGAAAATGGAAGCATGGCCTTGGTTAAAGAGTTCTTTTCTCACATAAAATTTTACTGTGAATTTTCAAATTCCATATAAAGATCATAATTCTGCAACCAGCTTCATAATCTTTTGCTTACAAATATTCCTTATTGCCTTTAAACTTGAAATATAATTCCCCAAATGATGCTGGTGCTGAGTAATAAATGAAATTTTTTTCTGTTTTTCAAGACCATCTTCCTATTTTTCTTCTTTCATATAGCACATAAATTCTTAATTCAGGCTCCCTTTAAAGGTGTAGGCAGATTAAGAATAAATACATGATGCTTTTCTTCAGATTGTTATGAATGAATTCAAATGTGCTATCAACCAAATCTGATGAGAAACACAGATGTTCTCAACTTTCAATGAATATCTCAGGTGACTACTGAACTGCAAACAAATTCATTTGATGAACCATAACCCCAGCGGAATAAAATCTTCTCTGATAATATATTATTCAAAGTCAAACTCTATCTTTCTAATTTCATCTCAGGACAGTATAAAATGCCTCTGAAAATGAGCTGAAAATTAATAAAATATCTGTTGCAGATCCATTTCTGTTTTCTGAATTTGGAGGTTGCTATGTGATGAAAAATAAATTGATTGAATCAAAAGAAAATGCTTATGAGAAACTGTGAAACAGATTGCAGGGTACAATACTTTGAACATGAATTAGCATATTGTTATGAAAAAGAAGGCATTTTATAGAATTATGGGGCTGAAGATTTGATAAGAAATTACCATCAGAAGACATAAGCATGACAATAATTCTGGAGGCACTTAGTAGGTAGTAATGAAAGGTAATAAATAACTGAGAGTAAGGGAAAAGAAAATGCTGGAGAAGATGCAAGAAATCAAACAGCCTGGATGCTTCTTAGATCTAGAACAACTATAACTGAACCTGCTTTGACATAAAGTAAAATGTTGTTGACAATATGTATTCATACAGATATAGTCAAAGGGAAGAGAATATGCCTACAATTCCTTTGTTTAAAAAGTTCCATCAGCTTCCCTACCTAATTAGAAGATCCTTGGAACATTTCTTGAGAATAAGGATACAGTCTCAATGGCAGAGATAAAAATAAAATACCACCATTAATTGAAGCAGAGAACTATGTATAATTTGTTTAATTTTATGTGTATAAAAATCTAAATAATTCAGTGCAACAATCAAGCTGTACTTCTAACTGCACAAGTTAGCAGCATATTTGATGAAACTTTTCTAGAGCATCCACTGCCTTGGATGTGTTGGTTTTGTCTTCAAGGTTTCATGTCCTCAAAGCAAAGAGTGGTCATACAAAGGGATTAAGGAAAATCAAGCTACTTGGGAGACCACTGCAGAAAATGGAACAACACAAGATGTAGCAATAAGTGCAAATGAAATGCAAAACCATTTACAGCAATTTACCTTTAACCTTGGGCACCATTATGGGGAACTCTATGGGGTTCTGAGGAAAGAAAGAAAATACAGGACTGGAAACAATCGACAAATGTGAATTTTACTTTAGCAAAATCTGCCACTAAACCCAATGTGTATATGGAATACTTGTAAGTATACGTCAGCTATTACATAACAAGCATTGTTGAGACAGGCAATATTGAAACCCAGACACTGTGATGTGCAGGATGAGTAAGCAGTATTCTTACTCCCTATTTACTGGAGTGCTGTAATAGTGACAAAGACCATGGGCACGTGTCACCTCTAAAGTTTCTATCAAGGAGACAGTCAGCACAGCCCAAGGCTTCTCAGTGTACTCCCTTGAAGGAAAATTTGGCTCAACCTGTCCCTTTGCCTTGTTAAGGTCTACTTGGAATCCTGACTTTTTTTGGGGATTCTTTATGCCGCAATTTAACGTCATAACAGCACTGAGACCATCCCAGCAATATGCTTTTTTCTTTGTTAGTTCTCAGCCTTTGGCAGGTTTTTGGACATCCCACTGGCTGTAAGATCAAACTGAAACAGCTCCTGCATTTCAGACGCACGTTTCTTTTTGCATAGCTTCTTTCAGATTATTTGTGCACCCTTTCAAAGTAGCTTATGCCAATAGGCTTAGAAGACTTGCCATGTAGTCATGGACTAAGAATTTGTTAACCCTGGGGAAACTTCACGCTAGTGCTTAAGAGCAACTCCATTACACTGGCATTAGCAACAATGAGAGTTCAGCAGTTGTGCTCTTTTTGACAGTCTGGGTCACGGTACAAAGCAAAGAGGAAGGGGTGTGGATGCAGTTTGCATGCTAACAAACCCAGACAAGCAGTCCCAGGGCTGAGACATTATTTTCTGTCTCTCTGCAGGACTTAGTAGCCTGGGGCAAGCTCAGTGTTAAACTGCCTCTACTCAATTTTCAGAGAACTTGTAAGGAAGAGTCTGCAGCTTTCAGAAAAACACCACCTTTCAGAAAAACACCAAGTGAATTCTCTGTTGGCTAAATTCTATATTATTAGAGATGCCTAGCTTAGCTCAGAGTTCCCAGCATTGAACTTGCTCTGCACATCTGGCAGCGAAAGGGATTTTCTTGGGAAATTTTTATAGTCTGAACATGCCTTAGGACCAGTGGCTGAATCAGCTTTGCAACAATGATAAAAACCTTTTTCGGATAGGTCCTGGTTATAGAGAAAAGGAGTCAAGTTTTTATCACTTTTCTGTTCCATACCACTCACATAATCACTGGAGGCATGGTTTCGGAAGGAGCAGCCGAGTGCCAGAAATTCCTCACCTTGCCCATCTCTGGAGAAAAGAGGCTGGGATCAGCACTCTGCCACTGCCAGTCGCTTCCCCATTTTCCTTTCCTTCAGTGAATTCCTTCAATATTGCCTGTGTCTGGAGACCATGTGGGCAGTGCTAATTTTAGGAAGCGTATTTGTTTGTTCTTGGAGGTAAAAATCCTTTTGTGGGTAAAACACTCTATCTCTTTTATATATTCTTTGTTACTAATATTGCTGTGGTTGCTGTGGGTACTGTGATTTTAATAAATTGTTATTCCAATTTATAATCTCTCCTTATTGTTCTTGAATTATTGGAAGGAGTGGAAGGAAAGGAAGTAGATTATTTATTTCTCTGTAGTTGTTAAAACCAGCACAGGAGGATTGTCCAGTCCTCACAGCTTAGAGAGAAGAGTTTGCTAGTTCAATGAAGATGATAATTTCTAATAAAGGAGGACTACAAAGAAAAACAGATCTAAACCAATTTGTCTAGAGGCAGTGTTGCTGCTTTTAAAATTTTTATACAAAATCAAAAATGGATTGTATTTGTTTATAATGGCTCTCCTGGCAAGCTGATTCACACCATCAAAAGAGACCAAACCTTCCCTGATAAATGAAACCCAATTCTGAACCAAAAAACTCATTATATCATCTCTGGGCCAGTGTTTCCTGAGGTAATCCTCCCACTATCCCCAATGGAAAGTCTCTCACAGACATGGTCTCAGATATAAAGGACAAAATTAAAGATTCTCACCAGAACAGTGAGGCCTTTGGCATTAGTTTACAGTCTCTCTGTAAGGTAGAAACAACATTAGATTATAAACATGTCTTGTAAAACAGAAGACCAAGGTTTGGACCATCTGAGTTACTACAAATATTTTAATATTTACTACACAGAGTAATTAGTTCAACATTGTTTTGATCTTCTGAAGATCTTGGCTTTTTAATGTAATTTCAGTCTGAAGTAAAGAGTTAAATTTATGTTTGGAAATGCACAGAATCGCAGGGTGTTTGAGCCTGGAATACACATTTGAATATTGTCTAGACCAAACTTCCAGAGCAGATCAGGGTCAGCTATAAAGAGGTGCTCAGAACTGCATTCAGTTGTGTTTAAATATCTCCACAGATGGAGATTCTGCAACCATCCTGGGTAATCTTTTCTAGCTGAACTTTCACACTATTTTTTTTTCCTTAGTCTTGAATAAAATTTCAACTGTGTTTTAATTTGTGTCTGGTGCCTTTTGTGCTTTCACTGGACACCACTGGGAAGAGTCTGGCTCCATCCTTCACTTACCCATCAAGATTTCCCCCACGAGCCTTCTCTTTTTCAGTCTGAATAGTCCCACCTCTCATCCTCTCCTCCTACGAGAGACGCTCAAATGCTTGATTGTCTTTGTCCAGTATGCCCATGTCTCTTTTGTACTGGGGAGCCCAGAACTGGACTCAGCACTCCAGACATGTATCAGATCTGGGTAGAAGAGGAGGAACACCCACCTCGACCTGCTGGAATTTCTCTGCCCGCTCAAAGGCTCATTACTCACTTCTGCTCAACTCATTGTCCACTAGGACCCCAAAGTTCTTTCTCTTTCTTGGCAGTTCAGCCAATTTTAACCCAACTTTCATATACAAAGTCTGTATTTCATCATCAAAACCCTTGTTGTGGTCAAGATAAACAGTATTTAATGCTGTTCCCCTCATCCACTGAGCTGGATCCAGACTTCTCATTGTAGAAGTCCATGAGGTTGGTCAAGCATGACTGTGCTAAAATAGTTGGATATCATGAAAAAATACCAGAATAGAAAATATAATTTATACTACTATCATACACTGCCATCAATCTTATTGCTTTATGGTTTTGACTCATCATTATCCTGCTCTATCCAGTACTACTCAGTAAGAAAAGCTTCAAATTTTGAGGAAAAAAATAAAAAAAACCCAAACAAAACTAAAAAATGAATAGTAAAGTCAAAAGTCAGCTGAAATTAAATTCTATGCTCATTTAACATAAAGCTACAGATTACCATCTTTTTCAGGAAAGTTGCTTTCCTAGCACTTTTTCCTCCTAGATTTTATTTGAGCCATGATCAGAAAAGTGAATAATAGCCATATCAGATACCATGTTAAGTAAGGAAACAGAGTATATTATCACACTGGAGTAGATTGCAGCCACAAATCTATTTCTTCTTAATAATTCCTTAAAATTGAGTATAATTAAATTCCAGACATCACTATAAATCAGTGATATTACTGTTTCTTAACAGGTTATACCTGTAATATTTTGTGTAATTTTGTTTTTAATTCAGAGGACATTCTGTTCCATAAAATTCACCGTTTTGAATAAGCAATATGTGTGACATTTTTAGAAGGGCCTTGGCTGGCCTTTGGCATTCAGGGAAGCTAGCAGCACTTTAATTGCACCATGTACTTTCTCGTGGTACTGTTCTAAAGGATGATAGCAATGTTTACTTCCCCCTGGTTTATAGTTCTGTCAAATAATTTAATGTTTATGAATGGGATAATAAAATCAATTGATACCATTAAAACATTTTATTTTCTCTCACACAGATGCTTATTTAGTGACAGTTTAAAAAAGACAAAAAGTCTTCAACCACCTATGATACATAGAGCTGAGACCACAAAGGCACTCTGAAAATACCTTGGCCAAGGATCTGTAGCGGAAAGTTGACTGAGAGAGTTAATCTGGCCTAAAAAATGTGCTTTCAGCTGTACAGATTTGTACTTCTTTTTATTTGTAAAATTATACCTCAAATATTAGAATCTTCAGTATGGTAAATAATTTTGGGTTGAGTGAGGTCTCTGCTTAATGCAGTGAGTAAACTCATTTTAATATAGTCACATCCCATCCAAAATATTATACAACGTTTTTTAACTTACAATGGCATGTTATGGTAGTAGCATATTAATGTATCATAACATGATATTTGGTTAATAGATGCAATCAAATGAAAAACCATATTTTTAAGCTTTGAACGTATAAAGATAACATCCTACCACAATAAAGACACACTTGAAGATGGGATGCCATCCAAAGGGACAAACTCAATAAGTGGGACAATGCAAATCTCAAGAGGTTTAGTGAGACCATGTGTAAGGTGCTGCACCTGGGCCAGGGTGTTTTTAGAAGAGCATGTAGTGACAGGAAAAAGGGAAATGGGTTCAATCTGAAAGAGTAGGGTTAAACTGGAATCTAGAAAAAAATTCTTTACTGTGAGGTTGGTGAAACACTGGCAGAACTTGCACAGAGAATTTGTGGATACCCCGCCCCTGAAGTGTTCAAAGCCAGGTTGGGTGGAGCTCTGAGCAGCCTGGTCAGGAATTCAGCTCTGCCCATGACAGCAGGGTTGGACCTTTAAGGCCCCTTCCAACCCAAGCCACGCTATGATTCTATGATAAGCACCAAAATCAGCAGTACACAAACACTATGGGACTTAAAAAGTACATAAATCATTTCTGCAGCTAGAGGAATTTATTGCTAAATATTTTTTGATTAGTAGTATTTGTCAATATTGAAGCTTAGAAAGCTCTGATATTTTGCGTAGGAAGAATAAAATTCAAGCATTTCAGTAATAATAAAAGTGTCAAAGGTTTAATATTTTTAATATGTAAAGGCTGAAACTGAACGATATTAGATTCAAAAAATTGCAGTAATGTTTAAAACTACTTTGGGGGAATATTTTTCAATATGTTTTTACAGTTCTTCATTAGGAACTTATTCTTTTTTTCTCAAGTACATGCTTTTTATGGAATTATAGTGCTTAATTAATGATCTGATAACCTATAATTCCAGGTTTACATAACATTGAATTTCTTTTTTATGTAATGGATCAGTTTAATATATAATTGAATTTAACAAATAATGACATTTTGAAAAGAGAATAAGGTGTTCTCAAATATAAATGAGTTATCAAACACATAAAAGATAATGCTCTGGAAATACACACATATCACGCCCAAACAGCTTATTCTAAGCATCACATACAAAAGTGACTGGAAAATTAAAATTGTCTAATTGTGAAATTATAATTTTTATAAGTGAGGCATAAGTCACTTTTTTTTTTTAACTTGTTTGCATCACAATTAAATTCAGACATTCAAATCTATGTATAATTATCAAACCTCTTAAAGTGGTGCCCACTGTTACTTTAGAAAACCTGTGAGAATTTTGCTGTTGAGCTCAATGGCTGTAAAGTCATAATTTTAGCAAAAGTTTAAAATTAAAATTCTGAAAGCAAATCCGAGGATGCCAATTTATACATGGAAGTCTTGTGCGCAAAGGAAATAACTTGTGTTCTTCCAGATTTATACTGTAATCCTGTAGCAAATCCAGAAAAATATTTATATTTATCACATGAAACATATAAATCACCTGAAAACTTAATTCAGTGATCATCTTTCTTTTCTTTTACATATTTGTACATAAGTGAATATTACATATGTTATTCAAGTTAATAGTTTTGATGTCAGATAGCTAGTTCTTCACTTCAAGATAATAATATAGTTAAATAAAAACATTATTTTTCTAACTTAAAGCACCAGGGTATGTTTGTAATAGTTTTGCACTCAGGAATGAGATTTACAAGTTGTAAATATTTTGACAGTTACTGGACTTTAATAGCAACAACTAAAATTTTTGCTCTAATTATCCAGAATTCTTTCACAGTCCTCTTGCCTGACACATCTGTTATCTCCTTGCTAAACCAATATTAACATGGTTTCAGTAATCATAAACACAAGCACAACAGGCAGGAAGTACTCAGCAAAGGGTTTACAGACAACTAACAGGCAGAACAAAAATATTGCTCAGATAACTAAATTATAAATACACCCACAGAAGACAAAAAAGGGGGCATACAAAGATTGCTAAAATAAAGAATACAAAATATTTCTAATTTGATTCCTTAATAGAACTTTAAAATATTGGCATTGAAATTAAAATTAGAAAAGAGAATAATCTTTAAAAAAGCTTTTAGCCCAGTTGCCACTGCAGCAACATTGATCCTGTCAGTAGTGAGGGCACATGTGACATAAGTCACTGCATTTAAGTGCTCTCACTTATCAGAGACTTATCACAAGTCAAATGTGTCAATGACCAGGGGTCCTGTGTATCCACTCTCCCAGCTCAGTTCTGGGAGGCTTGGAAGGAGAAAAACTGTCAAATGAAGTTTTGAAAGTTCTTTTTTTGGTAACACAAAACTAAAAAGCCCAGGCAAGACTTGAACTTAAACATCAGTACGAACAAGATTTCTGCTGGTACAGATTTCATCCATGCATCTTCTTAGTCAGGGATAGCTCACTCATGCAGAACAGGCATCATTACTTCAAGGGATTTTTTATATCAAGTTAATAAGCAAGCTTCTTAGTTCTCAATTTGCTTAATGTTTCCTCGAATGTATAATGAAGTAGAAATAAGTTGTAGGTGGGAGTTTAACACCTTGGCAATCGGAACATGGCTTTTACTCCAAATCAGAGTGAACTATAACCAGGAAATTTAAACAATGCTCCTCAACAGTAGACTTTTTTACCTCACAAAGTGGGGAAATTCAGATTTTCGGCCAAGGCAAAACCCAGGAAACCTTTGTGTACCCTCATAAACCACTGTGTGAGGCCTAGTTTCCAGTGGGTAAATGACACTGGAAATAACATGTATAAATCATTCAATGTAGATCTGAAACTTATCAGAGAATAACTTAACAGCATCTATATGATAATGTAAATACATACTAATTTACTGTTTATATGACTTTGATGAAATTATTCAGTGGGATAACAGATTCAGATAAACATACAGATTAAGCTTTAAATGTACAAGAATTTGCCATTTTAAAAATCAAATAACACAACTTCCAACCCTATCCCTCATAATTGTTAGATGAACTGTAGACAGCTGAGGGTCTTAAAATATACTTCAGCTCTTGGTTTTTGATTTGATAGCATTGGTATTTAGACAACAGAAAACACACTACCTTTACAAACATTCCATAATCTCTTCTAAATAGATAACAGAGTTCACCTTGAACTTTTCAGTCACTGTTGAAGTTCAACACTTGAACTTCAACTTGAATGAATTCAAAATGCATTCTCTCATCTCTTCCTTTACAATATCTGGTAAATATAGGGTCCAGCACCATAGTAAATTGTAAGTGTATACCACTGTACTCATGTGTGAAGGCTTTCTTCGGCATTAAATAATATATAACTTGACAATATATTATTTACTTCTGGGGACACAATGTGATTGATGCAATCAGACAATATACTGCAGAACATAATAGAGAAGATGAAAATTCAGGAGAAAGAAAAAAAATCAAAAAACCTCAAACAAACCATTTCTATTCCTGTAACAGGAGGATAAAGAAAAGAATAAGAGTTTAATAAAAGCAATCCGGGCACCAAGAACTGAAGAAAATATAATTCCATCTTTAGTTTGCTACAAATACTCATTGGCCTTAGTTTTTCAAGTTTACCTAGCTTACCACACACACACCCATAATTCCATAGCTTCACAAAGAGAAAACAGGTTTTCTAATTAATGAATACCAGTGCCTTTTCTACTTTTTTATTTAGTGGTTCATCATCTCCTCTGGTGTCTGACTTATGACCTACTGGGGTTTATTCTGTTCCAAATAAAGTCTAAAAAACCCCCACCCCATCCATAATTTTATTTCTTTACATTAATAGTCAAGGTACTCTTTCCTGATATCTCCTCTTGTTTCTACAGTTTCAAACTTCTAATTTTTACCAACTATTCTTTTCTTATCTCCCCTTTCATTTGAGCATATGATACCTTTTAATAATTCTTTATTGCCTTAAATTCACCACCTGTGCTCTTCAGTGGATTGAGCTGTACAGAGAAAGAAGACACAGACTTTTCCCAGGCCACACAAAAGAAGAATGCCCATACAAGTGGGAAAAGAACACAAGTCTTGAACCTGAAACTGGTACTTCAGAGAAAAGCCTTCACCTCTGTATAAAGATATTTGACATCTAGTGCAAAGTATGATATAAGAATGAAGTATTCCATCTAAAGAATTTATCCTGGGCTGTGGAGTTGTGTTCTACCAAGCATTCTCAGTATTTATTCACGTTCCCATGGAATTTTTCCGTCTCTCTCAATTTCTCTCTCAGAAGTTTTCTTAGCTTTGAAATACTGCCATTCTTGAAAGTTAGTCCTCTTACAATAATTATTATAGGCATTCACCAGCTTATATCTGTAAATAATTGTCCCTATTAATATTAAACTGATTTTTTTAAGGGTAGTTTATCCTTTTCTCTAATTTGATTTGACTAGTATAGAACAGAGTCTTTTCTGCATTTCTCATTGAACTGTGCTCTTTAATAAATTGATTTGCAGGCATTCAAGATCTAGTACTTCTGAGGTTTCAGTAGCCTTAAATCAGGCAATGATTTCTCTAATCAAGAAGGTCTCTTTCTCAGACACACACAAGTATTCTAAATTCCAGACTGAGGAAAAGCGGTTTACATCATTTTAGTCATGTGAATCACTCCAATCATTATCTTTGATAATACCATCTGTATAAAATATTTCACACCACTGAGATTTTTTTTTTTTTTTTTTATGTTCTCTAGGATGGTTCTGCTTGCCAGTCAATGAGATCAGGGTTCCCCTATGAGAACAGGCTGACCTGCACTCCCAGCTGTTTTTCTTGAGAAAAGACAAAGTATACACAGATCATACATACTATTGTATCTATGATCTGTGTATGTTCAACTCAATGTATTTTCACCATCTGTTTCTTCTTTATGAAACCATAAGGACTTCTGCAGGGACAATTCATATTTTTATCCCATGCAAGTGTACCTTACATAGAGGTTTATTAAGTGTGCAGTTTCATGAGATTCCATAACTTATTTATAGTAGATACCCCATATAAAGTTCTGTAAAATGGCTTTATACTTTGGACAAAAATTGCTTTTATGATTTCACTACATAAGCGTATACCACTCTCTATTTTGTTTTTAAAAAGATTTTTTTTTCACTATTTGTAATACAGAACTCTTGATGACTTCCTGTTCCTATAACATGCTTGAATAACTTCGCTTAATATCTGCTTCTTCATACCAAACAACATTCATTAAATATATTCCCTATACCTCTGTCTTTTGTCCTTCCAAAACAGCTGTCTCACTATATGATTCATCAAATATGTGATAAAAATGTAAAATTCCTAGCTAGGGAGAAGGCCTCCTACCTCTCCTTAGCAGTTGGTTATCAAATCACCAATCTGTTTCTTTTTCTTTGTAGTGTTTCTGGCAGGGATTGCAAACTATGTCATCTCGGGAAAACTTGGCTTTCTCAAGTAGTGTGTTAATACTTTCACTCTAGATTACCGACCTTCTTCTTCATAATTAACACATTATACTTATGCTGCTGCAATCTTTTTTCATTTGGATTTCTTTTAAGGATGAAGGCTTCACCAGTATGTAGGTTAGTGGTTGAATCCCTATACACACGGAGAAAGAGAGATGAAGTGGGAAGCAGAATAGAAAACACAACCTGTCCAAGACAGCTTAGTCATTGCATTTGATTAGTCATTATCTTCCTCTGCTACCTGCTGCAAAGCCATCTGTCAGTAGAAGAAAGTCCACTCTGTTTCTCCAAATTTGCCCAAAATCCCTTGTTTACCATTCTGTTCAAGTGGTTTCCTCGGACTGCTTGTATACGTAAAGTTAATCATGTTCTTTCAAGTTCACAGGAACAAGGTCAAATGTCTGTCAGGAAAGATTAAGAATGAACAGAAATATTGTCAAACTCACACAAATAAAACAACATTAAAAATCACCTTCTTCCTTCATTATTTCCCCAGTCACTGAAGTATTTTTCACTGAACATATTTCATGAAAGTGAAGAGCTACAACTTTTAGTCACTTCAGCAAATAATTCAGGACATGAAATTCTTCAATACTCACCTGGGCCATGTAGAGACAGATGGTGTTCAAGCTTTATAGTATTGCACATTTTAACTTCGCAGTAGAATGAACCAAACTTCTCGTTATATTGAAGTAATGAGTTAACTCCTAATCCCATATTTTCATTTTCTTGAATAGTACTGCTTGGTATTTACAAATCTCCTTGTCAAAATCCAAACAATACAGAATAATTTTTTCCCATAAAACTCAGTGCAGTAAAGCTTTATTACAGCAGCTAGAACCTTATATAACTTTCCTGACTTTCAAAATTCATATTTCATTAGACA
Organism: Illadopsis cleaveri; assembly: GCA_013399915.1. NCBI lineage: Eukaryota > Metazoa > Chordata > Aves > Passeriformes > Timaliidae > Illadopsis > Illadopsis cleaveri. Next base: position 139,045 of record VXBB01011477.1, read on the forward strand.
AAACTTTACCCCTCACAGCTATTCTAATATCTTGGTTGTTTTTATCCTTGAAACTAACATCATTAATATTCAGACTTTAATATCTTCTAGTAGAATGTACCAACTTGATTTATAGTTAAATACATAATTTTCTGCATCTGATCACCTGAAAATAATGGGCTTATAAAAAGAAATACAGTCAATCTGTTTGATTTGGGTTTTTTAATTACATAGGAGGGAGGATATTTTTCTTATTCAGAATTTTCTCTCTATAAATACTGTTAATAAATAAGTAGATAAACAAAGAAAAAGTAGTCAAATTTAATCTCCCTTTGCAGGCATGTATTTTTCCTTGAAATTATTAGGAACTGGAAAGCAGTCAAACACTTTAGATTAAATGTTGCACCGTAGAACAGTTTTTTTGACTTTACATAACATATGTGCTAAAATGGAAATTAAAAAAATGCTTAATTTAGTAATTTTGTTCTGTTAAAAGAATATTTTTGCTTGACAACTTGATTTTATCTGACATTTTATTGAAACAAAATAGCATCTGGTAAATACATTGAACTTATGAGCCATTCCTAATGAACACATTGTGTTGGATTTATCCTCCTTTTAATCACCTCTGAAAAAGATATTTCCTAATTTTGTCTTTTTGAAATACATTTTATTGACAAAATGCTTATTTAATAACCTCTAATGAGCAAATTGTTGTGAAACCCCCAATTTGTTAATGATAAGGTCCACCTTGTGCAGTTTTTCAGACTGGTCTTCAAAGTAACTTATCCTCTGTTGTTAAGCTCCCCAAATCAGTCCATTTTAAGTGAGAAACTGCATTATTTCTTCTAAGAAAACCATGTCTACTTGTTTTTTATTTGTCCTACAGCTTGTTTTTGATCGTATTCATGACATGACTTGTAAATTGTTGAAGCAATTGTTTGAAAAAATAATTTCTAGCTAATAATGAGGCATGAATAAATAACAGCAAAGCTTACAGAAGACCATCTGAATGTCCTGGAAGGGGAACATTTTAATGTAGCAACAGAGATGAAAGAATGGAATGGCAAGCCGTTCCTCATTATTCTTATTAACCAACCAGAGCATTTAGAGACCTCAAGGCACCATACTGTAAAATCAGGGGGATTCTTAAACCTGGACTACAAAAAAGATTTACTCAAGAGGCAGTTCAGCTGAACATTTAGCCACTTCCAACTGACAGATACAACACTCTAATCATCTGTTTCTACATATGTGCAGGGATTTGGGTACTCACAAGGGTTTTTGATTCTCATCTCTGTTGACTAGTTTATAAGCTATGTTTGATTTCCTAAGCTTCTGTTGCATTGTGCTTCTTAAACACCCAAAAGAAATGCAGCCTGGAGAAGCTCCTCAATATTTTAGAGTAGCAATATCACTGAAGCCTTTTGCTTAGCACATTTACATCCAGAACCTGCTTGGAGTGTACAAAGTGCAATAGCTATTTCAGGTCTACAATTTAATTTGGCTTCATTTTGATCAGGGGGGAAAGTCTATTCTGGTTGTCATTGTTCACTAATAGCAGAAGTAAATTTGTTTCTATCTGATAAATCTGATATTTCATTAAATGAAACTGGTAGATTGATACACTTCTAAAAGCACACAGACATTTCACTGTATCTTCGTGTTAGGAAGAGAATTATCTGAATTTTAAAAAAACGTTGAGAAGTGTTTATGTTTCTAAATTATACTAATGATTTGGGTTTAAATTAAATAAGACATAGGGTTCCAAGTGTCAACTTTCATTTAAGATAGTTTCAGAGATGATCAAGTTATTTTAAAATAGTAATACTAAAATGCAGATCAACAGAGCTAATGACTCAGAAAATATTCCCCAAAAGCAAAGCATCAGTGGTAGAGTTCAGGTTTTGAACTTGCCATTAGATTCCAAGCAGCTATGGAGATAGATCCTTTGGTATAGCGAACCAAAGGTCATGATTTGATCATTAGATCACTACTTCTCTCTTCACTGGATTAGAGGGATCACCTTCATTAGAACATGACTTTAATTTTAACCATAAAATAAATCAGCAACTATTATAATCAGGTTAGTGACTATCATCCATTCCCAGCTGGCTGAAGTTTTTCTTCTTTCCTCTATGCTTTATTTTATACTTCCTTTGGTTCCAACCCTCTGACCAAAGAGGGTGGGAGAACACAGGTTTTATAGAACATAAAGAACTTAGCTAAAAAAATCTTGCTTTAGACTCCCCTTGCCAATGCAGTTTTTTCTACTTTCTCACATCAATGTACCTGAAAAATTTGTTTCAACTGTCTGAAAAAATTCTTCCTTGAAAATCAGATTCCATTATTAAGTCTAACAAGCAAGAAGGAAGGGAAATCTTTTTTACTTTTTGCTTGCTCTGTCTGCTTTTCTCTCTTCAACTGTCTTGCTTTCACAATTCTGCATTGACCGGTTTGCCTGTATTTTTGCTGACAATTTTATTCTCCCCTGCCCCAGACTCATTCAGTGACTTTTCCTATTCCATCTTTAGGACAGTGCAGACCAAGCTGTTCTTAAAACTTTTTTACCTAAACCTCTAAAATTCTCTTATCTACCTTTCTCAGTCTTTCTTCCTGTCAGCCTCACATCTGTTCCTCACATCTAGTCACCAGCCCAGCATGAAACAACAGTTGTTATCCTTAAACTCTGACATCTGTCTCTGTTTCTCCATCATATTCATTTTTCTTTTGCAAGCATGAAACTCTTATACTAGAATATTTTTTTTCCCACAGTCTTTAGATCCATAATGGGAACATTGTGAATAACATGACCTGTTTAGATTTTAAACAAGTAAAAATATTATAGAGATGGTTATTAGTTGTAGATATTGGCTCATATCAAAGTTGGTGTGGCTGGATGAATGACAGACAAATAAGCAGAAACAATTTTGGGGAAACAAGCTTGGAAAAGGTCAAAAGAAATAGGAATGCAGACAAAAATAGAGTGATAAAGGTGTGGTGGATTGTTTTAATTGCATCATATCACATTAAATTCGAAATAAGAAGCAGATTTTTTTTTTTGCCTATTCTGTGACCTACATGATGCCCCCAAACTCTCCCACTAAAATAAATTCTAAATAATTTCAAATTTTTGTGGTACTGAAAAGACTATTTCTTTTTTGCCCCCCCCATTCCATTACTGCCAGCACAAACTTTTCAATTCAAATCAGGGGTCCACCAGCACCTTATAACCTCTTCGCTCTCTTTTTTTTTTTTTTGTAAAGGATATTGAAATATCAATAAATAATTTCTTTAAGTGTACAGTAGATATACATAGGATGGAGCCCAAGTAGGGGACAAAGAACGTCTGAAGTGGTGTTAATTTTAGCTGGGGCAGTAGTACCATGGCAGTCCCAGGAGGGGGTGGACTTGATGTGGCATTTTTACCAGGTGTTGCTATTTCTATTTTTTTTAGTATACTGTTATTTTTTCACTTATATCTACTCGTATGCTCTTCCCCTTATCGGTGGAAAGTGATTGGTTTAAATAAAAGGGGAGAAATCATTTTGAAGGGTTGCCCTTCAATTGTCTTAAACCAAGACAGGTTGCTTCAGATCAGAGATGTACACAGGGTGTTATATCTGGTAGAAAGGGTGTAGTTTGTCACTCATGTGCCTGGATGCAGTCCCTGATGCAATTATGCAAGGAAACACATGGAAAATACTCTAGTCTGGTAGGACACATATCATTCACTGTCTCAAGGCAAACACATGGCAGCTTTCTTTATTTAGACCTATTCAGTTTTTTTAAATTTTGTGTATAAATAACTCTATAATGAGTTTAGACCCTCAATGTTGTATATGTCTATTTTATTCAATGCTGCTCATCTGAGATTCTCTTCCTTTAAAGCTGCGTGGAGTTATATTCATTCCTCTGAAGCAGTAACATGTGTAGGTATTATGTAACTTTAATCCTTCTACATACGTATATCTAGTGTATATCTATACCTCATCCCTATATGCTACCATCCAGTCACCTTGAGCTTATTCATAGTAGATTTATTTAATCAAACCAAAGTTATTTTGATGTATTTGTATGAATATTTTTTATCATTTAATCCCTGAAAGATATAATCCTTTTGGCTTCCTGAATTTTGAAACCCTGACCCAGGAGCAGCCAACAAACCTATGATCGTTTTCATTTAGCTGGTTTCTTTCTAATTATTTTTAGAGTTTTATTGGATTTAATTTTATGGATCCTAGTTCAGTCCGTAAAATTAAAACATTAATAACTGTCTCTGAGTGTTTAACCACATGAACTCTTTTTCAAATGAAGCTGTTCATTAAACCAAGTGATTTGCATATTGCATGGTGTACTTCTGTGAAAGAGAGAAAGGCTCATTCATACATGATAGTGCTCATCCTACTTATGCCTGAGACTTGTGTCAGCACTTCATTTGCAAATTCTATTTTTACTAGTTCAGAGCTCAGCTATATAATCTTTCTGTGGGATGAAACTTGACAAAGAATAGCTCCACTCCAGAGTCCATTTGAGCTTCAAATTTCAAATAAATCAGGTTCACCATTTCCATAAAGTTTTTACACAAGTGTGACAGATCAGGCTGCATTCCTGTCAGCTCACATGAGTTAAGCAGGGTTGGGTCTTTGAAGATAATACTTCCTGGAAAATCCATGAGGATTCTGTATCTTTCTTTACTGTGAGAGTGGTGGAACAGGATGCCCAGGAGTGCTGTGGATGGCCTGTCCTTGGAAGTGTTCAAAGCCAGATTGGTTGGCACTCTGAGGAGCCTGATCTAGTTGAAGATGTCCCTGCCCATGGCAAGGGGATTGAAACTAGATGATGTCTAAGGTTCCTTTCTGTGCAGAGATCCTTTTTCCATCATTAGGAGAGGTGACCCCCATCAGCTGACAACAGCCCTGTGGTGTCATGTAAACTGAGCCATGATGAAAACCCCATGAATTTCTGCCTACCTGTGAAATCCATAATGGAAAATAACCTGAGGACCTTACTGGGACAGGAACCTTTCTCTTCACATTCTTCACCCAGGCCCTAGGAAGGCAGCAGAGTTCCCTGAGGAGTGGGTCTAGTCTGCATACTGGTCACTATTTTATTTATGGTGGTTCAGCTATTTCTGCATTGAAATCACCATCACTTAGTAATAGAGATCTTGCTGCAAGTCTTAATAATCAGTTTTGATTTTTGCTATCTAGAATGTTATCTTAATCATATAATGTTATTCCACTATTCTTATCCACTTTCAAATTACTAAGGAAGACATGGAAGAGCAAAGAAATATGAAATGATCCATCACTGGTGCTTTCAGATCTCATTAATTGCTTGAACCCACCCACCATGTATTACTCAGCTTTTCCCGCTCTCAATGCTAATTGGTTATTAATTCTTGATTTGATCTTTACTCTCTTAATTTAGTTTAGCTAAGAGATTTAGGGAGGCATCACGTTAAAACCATTTTTTAATATCCTAATTCCTGAGAACAGCCAGGTCACCTTTATTCCATTCTCCAAGTGCGAGTTCAGAGAAACCTAATGAAATTTCTTAGACATGACTTCATTCTTGCAAAAGCATTGCTGACTGTACAACCATTGCATCATATTTGTCCATATTTCTTATATCTGTTGTTTTCATTGCATTTTCTTCCAGTTTATCCAGTAGATAAATCAGATTTTCTGGTCCATTGCTCTTCCATAGTCTCTGTTACCCACAAAACATAAAAAAAAAAAAAAGTCACCCTGCATCTACAATTGTCTGATCTTGAGGTCCTGAGGCTGATTTGGAAGCAGCAGAAACTACACAAAAGCTTATAGGTTGAGGAAATTTTTTTTTTAACTTTGTGCATATACTATCCAGGATGGTCAGTAGTCATTATTCTCAAACTTTTGCCATTTATGTCTAAATTTAAAATAATTTCTCAGATTCAGTTCCACTGAAATGTCTATGATAATTTCCCTAGTGTAAACTAATAATGACCAGTTTCCAAGAGTAATCCTTTAATTTCTTGACCATTTTTTAACCATATCTATTCTGTAATGGCCATTGTATTTGAAAAAGACATTTTATTCATGGGGTTTAGTGAGTTTTTTTCCTTTAGTAAGTTTTTCCTTACCTCGTTAAAGAATTGACAGGTTCAAGTTTTAACTTCCTGGTGTGTCTTTTACTTTTTCTTTCAGTTGGACACATCTCTTATCATAAGACCTTATATTTCCAATAACATTCTCTTCTATTCTGTTAAAGATACAAGTTTTTCCTCTACTTCCTTTCACTTCTTCAGTTTATGTAGGGAATACATCTATTCTGAAAATTCACTCCCATCTTTGAATGAGTGTGCTGCTGCAGCCCTTCCAGCCTTTTGAACAGATATTTCAGCCAGCTGCTTCATTTTTCTCCCTGAAGTGAAACATCACCATGGTGAATTCTTTCCTTTCCTGTTTTAAATGTGGGTACCATCCAGGCACTTCCAGAAAGAAGCAGTGTCTTTCTAAATGCTGCTTATGTGTTTTCGTTATGGCCTGTTTCCCTGAGAAGCCGTGTTTTAAAATACAGCAAATTTACATGGCAATGGTCAAAATCTCTCGTTATCAGCATAGATTCTGTTTTTGAGAATTCTGGCCACTCTGCTCCTAACAGAGTGACTGATAACTGCAAACATTCTTGTATTACTGCTGTGACACTCCTCTGGCCTCTCCCTGGATCTTCAAACTCATTTAAACACTATTGTGCTTGTTGATATTCTCAAGTTTTGCATTCACTCCGTGCCTTCTTCATTTCTTCATCTTTTGGAACCACTCCTTATGGTTAATTTCAATATTTCTAAGTTATTTACTCCACAATATTAAAGTTATCCCATAGATTATAATTTATTTTTTACAAAATTCTTTATTTTAGTGCCCAAAGTAGCACCACCCTGATCTAACGAGACTTTTCAGTTAATTCCATTATTTCTGAATTCTGATGTTTCTGTAGAAGTATATGTACACTTGATCTTTTATTTTCATTTAGCTGTTGGCTGTTGTATTTCCTACACTAAATTTATTGATTTTGGCTCTATCTAATGTTGCTAAGCTTTTTTTTTTTTTTTTTTTTTTTTTTTTTTTTTTTTTTTTTTTTTTTTTTTTTTTTTTTTTTTTTTTTTTTTGGTAATTAAAGTACCTGTGGAAAATGAAGCACTTGCTGAGTTTCAAGCAGTTTTTATTTCAATGATTTGATCCAAAGGCTTCCTAATTTGACATGCCAGAAGCCTTAGCCCATTTTAGCTTTAGTGAAGCCAATCAATCCTCCATAGGTTTTCTGTATTTCTCTCAAGGTCTTTTCCTCCTGCATATTTTTCTAAGACCAATATTTTTCTGCTCTTGGAAAAGTTCCAGAGAAATGGTGCAGTACTTCATTGAAATCCTGATCTTAGTTTGCACTTCACAGTTGAAATTTTGCTTTAACAAATGCAAGCTCCATTTTTACATGGAGAACTTCTTTCTCTGATGAGCTATTTACAAGAACCTTAATTAATTTATCCTTCTGAAATGTTCACCAAAATCAGCACATTACTGCAAAGATATGTCTCCCTCAGAAGGTCCTAATTTGCTGAATTTTTAGTTGAAAAATTCCTAACTACAGGTAGGAATGTAAGAAGAAACAAAACAAACTTACAGAAAACTAACAGGTTTAACCTTTACATGGAAAAAAAGAGGAAATTATAGTAGTTGAACTACTATAGTCACGAGGTTATCTGAGTTTGTCTCTTCATAGGTGTTAAATATCAGTCTGACTAATAGGGGTATAGGACTACTGACACAAGAGAAAACAAGTATTTGACTTAAAATTGGAAATTATATTACAAATACCAGAAATTCTTCAAATTTTACAATGTGGCATATGCTGCTATTTCATGGACTATAATATCCCCCCCTATTATTTTATTTCTTCTAGCAGAGTTCAATTTTAAATTCTAAAGCCATTGCAACTTTTCAAGAATTACTATTTTTTTAAAAATAGGCTGAGGCTAAATTATTTAAAGAAATCACCATAAACCCCTGGAGGGTTTGGGTTTTGGTCTAAGAAAACTTTTACAAAATGTATTTTAACAAACCCTTAACAGAGGTTTCCAAGAAACTTGCAGACAGGCTACAAAATTTAAGAACTCCATATGGAAATAAAGCCTGCTGAGTTCCTTGAACACCTCCTGCTCCTAATGTCTGACTATTTAACATAACCTGATTAACCCTGGTGCTGTTTTGACACTGCCGAGGTAGAAACCCTCAAAACCACAGATCTCAGAAACACCTGATAGAGGCCTCCAAAATACAAGAATGGGATGGCACTAGAGTCCCCATATAAAAAAAAAAATGACAAAAGGCAGTCACTAGCAGCTGCACCACCAGGTTGTATTTGGTTTAGAGAGTTGTGGTAATTGAAAAAAAAAAGAAACTTGCATAAAAACATACTGGTGGGGTGATTGATGTAATTGGCAGAGATATATCTGGAATGCAGCTGGGAGGGGAGGAAGAGGAGGAAGGAGAGAGACAGGAAGAAAAGAAGGAAGAGGGAAGAGAGGAAAGCAGAAAGGAAGAAGACAGATTGAATCATAATTTGCAATTGTAGTGCTCATTTATGAATTCTGCAATGCATTTCTAAAATTCCTCTAAGACTTTAAGAAAATGTGATATAAGGCATTTGGATGTACTGGTGGTGCTGCTGGTTTTGCATTATGTATTACTTTGCAGTGAGAATGTGCAACAAAGAAAGGAGATTTTTGTCAGATTTCTGGCCTTGGTATTCACTGCACAATGATAAAGCATGGAACTCACTGCAATACATGCATGAATGTATGCGAGTCAGAGGGGGGCCATGGAAACAGAGAGGAACCTACATGTTTTGAACTGCAAAATTAGAATTTGTTCTGGCACAAATTTTTGGAATAAAAAATTCCAAAATTCTTACAATGTTTTTATTAATAAATCTCTTGATATTGAAAGATTAGTCACCTTACTAAAAATTAACATTGTTGTTCCTGTCTCAGTTTTCAAACTATAATAACTATAAAAGGTATAGATAAACTAAACCTTTTAGATTTACACTGGCATCTAAAAAGCTAGTGTTTTCAGAAATGCAATTATCTACTTTAAAGGGAGCATTGGTAAGATAATACTGAAAGCTTTAGAAAATCCTTCCTATATTCTAATTTTCAGGGAAAATAAAAGGCAGAAAACCTATGTAAATTAAGTATTCAGGCAATAATTTATTGACGAAAATTTCAGTCTCCAATGACTCACCACAGTCTACCTCGGTAAGGGTGCATGCATCAACACTGAAAAGTATATGTATTATAAATACATATACATTCTATTTTAAATGTATTATAAATCTGATAACCAGAGTGCTCTTAGTCTATTTCACTTACAGCATGAGAACCATTCCCTCAGATCAACTTTAACATCTTTGAAATCTACTCATAATATGAACTCCACAGTCTATATGTATTTGATACTTTGCAATTGGATGGACAAAATCTGCACATGATCAGTTACCACAGCTTCTCCTAATGAGTGGTAACTTGCTAAAGTGTGGGAACTCACTCACTTCCAGCATATGCTGAAATGCTAAGAAAATATTCAGAACTACCCCGAGTCTTTTCTAGGTAAATCTTCCAGACTGCCACCCATCTGCTGCTACCAAAAATATGAACTCTGTGATAAATTTGATTAAATGGATCCTGCTGCCACAGTTTCATTTGAAGTTTTGGTGAAAACAGCAGATAACAGCTTCATACTCCTGTAACACTCCAGATGGTGATAATTCTTTTCTGAGCATACTAGGACTGCAGGTAGAAATATGTTGACAAAATGCATCACTGAAATTTTAATGCCTCTTGACATCCAGAGTTAAAGGAAGTTTTTTTATCTGCTTTCAATATTTATTACTGTCATACACTCTTTGTTGTTTGGAAGGCATTATCTTCTATCTAGCTAGGAGACTAGCAGTGCTTTTTTTACAATATAATTGACCTATCAACACTAAAGGATGTTCACTAAATCTGATTATTTTGTTCAAATATGAGCAACATGACCTGAAATCTCCTCTCCCATTAACAATTGGACAACAGATCACAAATTCTATTCCAGGCAGTACCTACTGAATAGACTTTTGGACTTTAAAATGCCTAAGGTGTATGAGCTATACTGGCTGATTGCCTGTAAGGTACTGCCCTAAAAAGTTTTTCAATATTTGATGGATCCTATGAACATTGTAGTATGAAGCATTTAAGAATCCATCCAATTCTATTGAAAACTCAGTTTTGAGTCTTGTGACTGTATCATTAAAGGTTCCTGCAATAACACTACAACAGCAGTTGAGTGATACATGGTACAGGGGTGTTTGATTAGGCTCCACCTCACGCTTCTGTTAAAACAATTCCACACTCTCAATTTGTCTGGGTCTGTTTGAAATTATCAGCAACATGGTTTACGTTTGAGTCACCCTGAGAGGTTTTTATAATTAATTAAAAGAAGCAGTGTTCAGTGGAAGAAGGTCAGATAAATGTTTCTAAAAATGGTCCTTTTTTAAAATTAAGCATCTTAACTTTCTTACTTACTTCTTCATTTTATAATTTTAAATAAAATTTACTTTAAATTATCCTGATTCTTTCATATTATATTAAGGCTAGAAAACATATTGTTTTCAAACATTGGTGACTTTAAAACTCTTTAGAAACAATCTGCTCCACTCTTTTAAGTTCCAATCTGCTGCTGAGGTCTCTTCATGCCCAGTAATTAAAGAGTCTTGCAGCTCAGAGGCTCTGCTCACTGGCTCTGGTGTGGCAAATTCCTCTAAATCTGAGCACAGCTAACCTTCCTCTACTCACACAAATATCCCTGGGCATCTGTTCTGCAGATGACAGACATTCTCCTGAAAAGCTGGAACATGCATGTGTTGAAAACATACAGTCCGTGCTGGAAACTACCATCTACAGCTCTGCCAGAGCTGGCAGATCCAACAGCAGCAGGTCCAACTTTTCTGGTGTCAAACCTACTACACACAACATCCGTGTGTCCAGTACTTCCAAGTGTCTCCAGCCTGGCTTGCCAGACTACCCCAAAGGCAGCAGGTCCTTGCCAGAAGTGGCAGGGCAGTAGATTAGCTCTCAAGTGTCTCCCCCAGAGCCACAGCTTGCTGATCGTACGGTGGAGCTGGAAGGCCTGAGTGCAGCACGTGTTTCAGCACTGACAGCCCTTCAAAAAGCACTTTACAGGCAGCTCTTTCGTGAGTGGCTGTGTTAGCCAGATTTATGTTTTTAGAGCGCTCAGGCTGCTCTGCTGGCACAGCACATCCACAGGTATCGGAGCCCTAGGCCTCTGGAGGACAGAAAAGGAGTCCTTTCAGCCAGCAATCTGTATTGGCCATTGCTCAGCATAAGCAAATGCCAGTGGCACCACTGTGCTCATAAGGAAGAGGCATTAATAATGCAAAGCTTTTGACACTGGGAAATTTTCACTGACACTGATGAGTTCTTGAAGTTGGATTTTTTATTAAAAAATATCATTTTCACTTCAACACATCAGTTGAATTTTTTCCAGACTCTAGCTGAATTTTCAAGCTTAAAGTTAAGAAACCTCTCCTAAAAAAACCAGGGTTTAGGGGCATTTGATAGAAGAGATGAGGGCTAGAAACTACATCTCCACCCTGTGATTAGCAGATAGAGGTCAGCCATCAATTGATGGATGCCTCTCTTTGCTTTTTCTTAAAAAGATACCATTTCAACAGATTGAAGATGGAAAATTTTCCACTTCAAAATTAACTGGGAAGATCCATCAAGAAAGGAAAACTTGTTCTGAAGATGATCAAGCATTTTCCTGAAATGTTTGGTCACATGGCCTTGGTGTGTTTAGCAAACCTGGAGCATTCTAACATTCTTTGAGATCAGGAACTAGTTTCCTAGCATCTATGAGAGGAATGATATGTGATCATGGACTTTGCAGACTGCAAGGAAATTAGCTTTGACTGAAGGAATAAAATGAGCTTTAAAGTATAATCTTGCATGCAGCAGGATGTGGTATGATTTTTACAGGCAAAATTTGAGGAAAGTGGTGAAAGAAAGCTATCTAATGCTATCAGCCCTGCTACACTTTTTTCCCAAAACACTTTTCAAAGCGGCTTTATTAAGAGGCTAAGAAATGTGGAGTCTTGGGGAAGCTTTTGCAGGCATTCTGATATAAAATTCAGCTGCATTAGGTATTTAATGGGTCATGACTTAAGAAGGATGGTGAGGATATGCATCTTTTATAGATTTAAATCCATATCACATTTTACTTTATATATATCGCACATATACAAAGCAAATTGATTACTCCTTACTGAGCTCTAATTATCCAGAAGGTTTAGCAGTTGAAGGAGAAATTGGAAAGCAATGTTTCTTTGACAGACTAATGAAGGTAGCTGTTCTTGTAGAACAGTTAACCCTCAAAACTATAGACAAGGGAGAGACCAGTTTTCAGCTGTTAGAAAACAGTGTTACATTAAAAAAAATGCTTCCCTAAATTTATGAGAGGGAACATTAAATTTTAGCTCCATTTTAGAGCTTTTGCATCTTCCTAATTCTACATGTATGACTAATACAGGTGACTTAGTTGAGTCTACTCGTACTTGGAATTACATACACTTAAGGGTTAGTATGATTAGCTTCTTGATGAATGTATGGAGGAATCATATCCCATTCATCTTGTGCCAGATGCATTTTGCAAATTTTTTGATGCTAAACATTTATATTGATACTGATTTTTTTTTTAAATATTATGTCAAATTTGAAAAAGGAATTAATAGATTATTAGTTCATTGCCATTACTGCTTAGACAGTTGCAGAGCACTTTTTAGGGCTATTATCAACATGTACTGTGGGAGGCTAATCTTCTTGTTTAAAACTGACTTTTCTGCTAATAAGAGAGTTCGTTCTAGAACTCTCTCTGTGAAAGTAGCCATTTACCTCTTGACATTTATCACAAAGAAGATTTTTTTTTATAAAGTAGAATATAGTATTCCCAATGACTGTCACAAACTGTATCAATATAATTTTTAAAGTACCTAAAATAATCTAGTAACTTTTTTTTCTCTTATCCCTTAAAAGTTTACTCCAAATCATATTTTAACCCATATACCTAGTATACCTTGACATATTACATATTCCCTAGATTCTTTTTATCAGAATTATTGACAGTTTCTCCACCTTAACAAAGCTGACCTACTGATACTGAGCACACATCTGCAACTCATTCATGCCATGGAAGCAGTCCTAGGAATGTCAAATTATTCTATACACAGATAAAAAGAAATTGGCAGTGTAAAATCTATTAATACTCCTTCAATTCTAAAACTGGAGCAACAATTTGGTGTGCCTTGTAACAAAAGGAAAAGAGCCATTTATTCCCTAAAATTAAGTACATGGGGAGAGGTGGTGGATAACTGAGCATCATTGCACAAATGTGAATTTTTCTAATATTAGCAAGACCAGTATTATACCAAACCATTTAAAATATTATTCAGAATAAAATAGTCTATGCCACATGCTGACATCCTTTGAAAGCAAAGGGGCTGACTCTAGCAAAAACTGGTTTAAGATCTAAAATATTTTGTTATCAAGACAGAAAGTGCAAGAGCATCTTCCAACACTTAGCATTTGTATGCAATTATTACTAAAAAAAGTATTTTTAGCTATTTGCTAAATGTTTTTTATGTAAATTAGTCTCAATGAAACATCTCATCTACCTGAGAAAATTGTACATCCATATTCTTGAAATTCAGCTAAAGAAGTTTGTCCTTTAAACTTTGCATAAATGAGAATGAGACTCATATATGACTACAGGTATCCTCTGCATCTACACATACATCTGTGTACCCTGTTGTTAACTTGTATTTATCATAATTATATTTGCAACATAACCTGATTTAAACATTTTTTATGGAATGCTCATCAGGTCATTTCACCATGGAACGGTAAATCTCTTGTAAATCATGTGACTTTGGTAAAATATAAATAAAAACCTAAATAGAGCTGAAAGTGATTTTCCATAGGCACTTCCAAAGGTATATACATTTTTACATTAAAAATACATAGAACAGAGAATACATAAAAGCTAGCACAGAAATTATTTTTACAGCAGTATTTCAACCCACATATAATTACTATTTACATGAAGAGGCATGGGCTGAAATAATTTCAGCTAATTGATATCCATGTCTTTCACTACTGTCTCACAATGAGTCTCATCACAGCTCATTATTTTCATCCTAATTGCCAGATAGTGGAGAGTTAAGACTCCATCGTGTTGTCACTTTATTACTGGTTACTGGGGCACTGCCTAGGAATAGGAATATCAAGTTCAAGATGCTATCCTAACTTAGCCACAGCTGAGGTTAGAATTGCACCCAGAAGTAGGTCATGGGAGACAGGGACCTTTTGCACATTTTATACATAAAATTATATCAGAGCACAGAGAGCCTGCTATTTCATTGAAAACACAGAGCCAGGTTCCCTGCTGTAATGAATAATGACTGAAGTTAAAGGAGGGGAATGCATACACCTACAAGTTTGGTGGTTATGTTACTTGTTTTGAAGATAACAGATGTACAGTCAAGGTTTTTCTCCTGACTCATGTAGCAAGTGCTTAACTTAAGTCTTCAATAAAAAGCGTGATTAATATCTGACTACCTTTCTGACAAAATATAATGATGCAAGTTACAAAGTATACAGGATCTGACATTTGATTCAGACCTTTAAATTGCCTTGTCTATAAAATATCAACAACATCCCTTAAGAGTTCCTTTAAAATCTTACCAGAGTGACATTATTTTAAAACTTTTCTTACAGAACAGCAAGGCATGGAAGACTGCATCTGGCCTAAGAATATGCTCCCAAATGAATAAAAGAACACATCCTTAAGGTTCAAACTTAAATAAATTCCCCTCTAGAAATACAGTGGGTAAAAGCACTTTATGTGGAAGGAGCCATTCCACTTATTATTCTGAAATCCTTCTCCCAAGGCTGGAACCTTTGTCATTGCTAAATGCTAAGGGGAAATTTTTAACTTTAATGATACACCAGAATGGGGATCACAGCAGAAGTTCTCTTTTCCAGCTTGTCCTATTTAAAGATTTCTAGTATTACTATGGAAATCACTTAAAACTATAAGATACTGCAGATCATTAAATGCTCTGAGTGGTCTGCAATGCAAGATCTACTGAATGAAATGCTACTCTGTCATGTTGATAAAGATCAGCATGGATCAATATCAGTGTCTCTTCAAACCACTTTTATACATGTTTTATTCACATTAAAAGCTAGTTTGAAAATGTATTTATATTCTGTAAAATTTACTGGTAGCCAGTGCACCTAATAAACACCTACTTTTGCATTTTTCTTATATCCTCTTGGTTCACCAACTGCTGCTTTTTATTACAGCATTAGTGTCACTTTCATTTCCACCATAGGTTGTCATTACTATTTACTGTTGCTAACCCAAGGCAGCATTTGCTAACCTTCACATTAAAAAATTACAGGATGACTTGACAGACATCAAATCAGAATGGCAATTATCTACATTTAAGTACCAGTAATCTCAAAAATTATAAGATCTTTTCTTTTAATGCTTGTCATTTCAGAGCAGTTGTTGAAACATTAAGGATTTTTCTGTGATGCTATATGTGGCAGTGCATAATATTTCTGCTTATCTTTATGGGTATTAAAAAAAGAGTGGGAAATAAACTGATTTGGCAGCTTTTGAATCATTAGACAGTTATATCAATATCAACAAGACAACAAATTATTTTCCTAATGCTTAACCTTATTTCAAAAGTATTACGTCGGATTAATAGTGGCTTTATCAGAAAAATGTCATGGGGATTTTTTTGGCTGTTGTTTTGGTTGGTTTTATATTTTGGTTTGTTTTTTTTTTTCTGTCGTATTTTTTGGGTTTGGGCCTTTTTTGGGGGGAGAAATTAATGAATTCATAGAAAGAAAACTTTGAAAGCCCCATCATTTTAATGAGACTGAATCAAAACAATGGTTAACAAAATCCAGGTTTTGGTGAGTTGTGAAATTTTATTTTTATTAGCAATTTTGCTCTTCTCCTTACTACTAAATATTTACATTTTTCTTAATACTGTGCTGTTGCAAGGGTCCTTCCTTTCTTCTAATTGCTTAGTTTGTGATCAGCCTCCCTAGATGATTCTACATCCCACAGTATGCATCTTTCACGAAGTGGTTGTGTGTTTCCCTCTATGTTTTACCTGTTTAGGGGGCTGGGATAAGGCAAATTCCAAATACAGATCCTGTAAGTGGAAATCCAGCCTGGAAACTGGATACCAAAATTTCTAAACCTTAATTTGGATTGTGCATAAAAGTAGTTTTTTTCCCAGAAGAGTTAGGCCTAAAATTTTGCTTTTAACAGATGAAGATCGGCCTTTAAAAATGACATCTGTACATCGTGTTGATGCATTTTGGTGAACTGAAGCTAATCTTAACATCTAGAAGAAAGATGAGGGAACAAACACACAACCAGGGATGATTTCAGTGTTTTATCCTATGATACATGCTCATTGAGAATTCCTACAAAAAATCTACTGCAGTCACCATGGAGCTTGGCTTCTGAGCTCCCTGAGACATGAGAAGGGCCTTCATCATGAAACCATGAAAGAAAGTGTGTAAAATTATAACAAAACACTTTTTTTTGCAGCAATAATTCATGAATTTTAGAATAAAGAATGGAGGAAAGTTGCAGACTACCTGCATTTCAAAAATAAGAAAGAAGGGAATTTCTGAGAACAGAGCATTGGAAATTCAGCTACCATAGTCCTGGCCAATGAATTACATGTAGACATGTAGACATGTACCCCCCTAAAAATTAGTGAATCTAAGGTGATCTTTGAGCTGGGGAAGAAAGAACTGCTCATATAAGGTTTCAGAGAAGAGCTGAAATTCTACCTAGCTTCCCCCTCACTGCCCTAATGTCAGCTTATGCTCCCCTGTTTTGAGAAGAGAGTAGCAGCTCCCAAAGCCCGGGCACCTTTCATGTAAATCAGAATACCTCTATGATCTGACTAAAAGATTTATTCACAATCATTTACCCTTATGGTAAAAGGTATTTTACCTTTTACCTAGCAAGTTGATCTTCCCAGTGTGTGAATACATGCAGAGGGAAGTAATTAGCAGGAATGAAGGTTGGAAACACTGAAGGAGAGTGTAGAGAGAGATGGAATTCCAACCTAAGCTTGACAGAGACAGCAAGTTTTCTCTGTTGCTGAAAGGTTTGAGTCCCTTTCAGACAAAATTTCTAAATTGCTTGTCTGTTCCAAGAGCATCTTTTCTTAGGAATAATCTGTCCGAAATCCTCTCTGCATCTCCCTCCGGGGACATCCTTCCTAATTTGTACTCATTAGAGGCTTCAATGAGCCATCCCTGCCTCCAGATTATGCCATAATTTGGGAATTTTGTACAAAGGATGTTTTAAGAAGGGCTTTTATGTGCTTGGATGTCCAAAAGCATACAGGAAAAGGATGTCTTTTGACAGCTCCCTTTACAAGCCTCCGGGCCTTGATTCTGCCATTCCCATTGAAAGATGTGATAGGATTACTGACTTCACTACCAAATTTCTCTTGAGGTGAGCACACCACTGGAGCAGACTTGTACAGGAAAATAAACTAATATTATTAAAAGAGTTTAATCTTCCTGCTCTTTGTAACATTGGTGAAATCTAGAACATGGTGAAATATGTGGCTGTTTTCAAACATTTCACTGCAACCAACCATGGCAAAGTTTACCTTCTTGTGCTTTAGTTCACTGGTCATTCCCATTCTGTCCATGTCCTGGTGCACTGAAAACCTTGTCCTCCTTCTCCATCCTGAGCAGTTTCAACTGATTCCAAACCTGTCACCACTCATTTTTTCATCACCCACACATTGCAGATTTCTAGAGCAATCTTTTTATGGGGAGGCTGCTGAGCACTTTTGGCAGGCTTTTCCCCAGATTGTCTGAAAATCTCAACCTCCTGGACTGGTTCCATACTTTGAATGCTCATGTCTGGCCCTGGCCCAAAGAGAGTACATTTGTCAGCTCAGCTAGGACATTAATATTCACATTGTGTCCCATCATTTACAGCTAGCTTTTAAGCCTTGAGAATACTGGAAAGATGCCTTGGAGGATGTGAAAGGATATTATTTCCTTCTTTAAATAGAAGGGAAAAAATATATTATATTGGAGCTACCAGCACACTCGATTAATTTTTAAAAGCAGAAATCTCTAGGTTATACTAAGAGCCACAACAGCAAATATTGCATATGCAGTTGAGAATATTTAACAGCAAGTTTAAGTTACATAACTCTTAAATTATTTGAAATAGACATTTGTGCTCTTCTAAGCATAGGTAGACACACACATAGACTCATGAATAATTGTCTTTCCTTTCAGAATGACCTGCCCCATTACTTCAGATACCTGTCTCTGAATTGATTAAGTTTGATGAGAAGATGAATAGAAATTCTTCTCCAGGTTTTGTCTTAGTAACTTAGATTTATTTTTTTGTTTTAGGTGGGGAAGACAAAATAGTTTCTCCAGAATTGTAATACATCTGCAACTAAATTCATATTTGAATTAGCTCAAGAAATTCTCAGTGTTACATTTAATTCTTTTACTTAATTAATCTTTTATGCTTGGTCAAAATTAGTTTTCTTACATGAAGATGCTGTAAAAAACAGTTGTATAATGCATTATATATTTATGGGACAAGAAAACACACCTACAAAGTGTGAAATGCAACATTAACACCTTTAAGCCAACATTTTCTCTGCCAGTCTATTTTTTCAAAAAATATAAAATTCGTGTGTAAGTACAACCTCTTATTTTCTGAGATATTTTAGAAATATTTTAATACTATCATTCTACCCACTTTAATTATTAGTAACTTGACAAAATTTGAAGTAAAATAATGGAAAAAATTTCCATTAATTCCATCAGAAATGGCTCAATTGGGAATAACAACAGAGAGCATTTACAACGTGCCTCAGCAAAATGCTGAGATATTGCATAATATATTACTGTAGTTATAAAAGAAATTTTCATCCTATCCAGCCACACAATTTCACTATTATTCTAGGAAATGGGGCAAGTAAATCTGAAATCTCAAAGTAGATTTCTATTTTCTTGTAGATAATTATGAAGGGTACAAGATTAATTTTGATTTTTTTTTTTGTTTTGTTTTTGTTTTTTAGGTTTTTTGTTTGTTTGTTTGTTTTGTTGGTTTTTTTTTGTTATAGGTATTGAGAGTTAACATTATAAATAAATATGGAGCTAGGGAATGATTCAGGACATTTGAATCTCATGCAATATTTTTCAGTCTTCCAGGACAAATATAGCTTTCGCTAAAATAGTAACTCCTTGTTTAGATGGCAAAGTGTTTTGCAGAATAAGGGAACCCAATTATGGCTTCCAATAGCAATGAGATGATTCTGTTAACATTACTGGAAGTTAGACTGGATCACAAGAATCATTCCAGTACCTGGCAATTGTAACCTTTCTTTCCTAATAAAAATCAGTGATCTTTTAGAGTGTAACAAGGAAGAAAAAAAATCATTTTATGCAAAAATTGATTGTTCTAAAATGCTACAGTCTTATATGGCTTTCTTATTTATAGATTTTTCTCTAAAAAGGGATAGTCATCACTTAATATCTTGCCACTTTACATGAATATGTAGATTTATTCTCAGAAGGCCTCTAAAATATGAAACAAATTAATTCAGTGTTACAAGGTGACAAACTGAGGCTGAGGAAGTCACACAGGAAGCCTGTGGAAGAATCAGAAACTGACTTTATAGGAGAATCAAATTCTATTAAACAACAAGCTTCAATATGTTCCACATTGTTTAGAATAGGGGAAAAAACGCTCTGCTAAATACTCAACATACAATCATAAATCACATTTTAACAACAAAGGATACTTTAATGCTGTGTTTCTTACAAAAAACAGCAAGTTATCAAGTTGGTATACTTTTTCCCATATTATTGGGTGCATTGGTATATTTCCCATATGTTACTGAGGGAAAAACAAAAATAAAAATAACAACAAAACCAACCCAAAACCCAATCAGACTTCCTTTAAAAGTCAAAGCAACAAGAACAGTCACAGTAGTTTTCAATCCTCAGCCAGCAAGTAATAGGTTTTCAACTTCTCTCCTAGTTTTATCAGGTTGATTCCATTTTCTTGTCAAAATGGATATCCACTTTTAAAAAAGAACTTTTGTTTGCTTTAGGCTCTGTGCAAGGAAAGTAGCATCCCTCAAGAAACTTTATCATACAGTCAAAGCTGATGACCTACTACAATAATCTTGAGATGAAAATGAAATATCACCTTGTGAAGTCTTCGGGGACTCCACTTTTCTTGGAGTGCAATAGCTCTCTGAATGAGACAAATCCCCTGAACATGAGCATATCTCTCCGGGTTCCAAGGACTCGTTTCAGTGCACAGGAAATACAAATTCAGCCTCTTTTTTTATATCAATGAAAAAATTTAATGAATTTTCTAATGAACACCCTTTTTGCAATTGCAAACCGTCTGCATATGGTTTTCTTTGTCACAAATGTATCTTTAACTAAAAAACTGTCTCTTTGAATGTTGGTGCTCTGTTTGTTGTTACAAAACGCAAAGTATTTAAAGAGAGGAGCATTTGGAAATTCTTCAGTAACCAATCTCCATTGCTGCAAAATTAAATCTTCAGATATCCTATTCTATATTTCATCAGTGCAAGCACTTACAAATATACCGCAAGAAATTCAGTGCCTTCATGCACCCAGTTTTGATATAAATCAGAATTCTACACTCCTCTTAGACATGAGTAAAGCAGGTATAGAGTATAGGCTGGCAAACAAAACGAGGGGAAGTCATTGACCAGATATTAACCTCAAAAACATGGATCTGTGGCAGTTTTCAAAGTATTTCTCACTGCAGACACAGGCTGCTATTAGAATAAGATCTTAATTTCTTTTAAAGACTTTCTCCTTGTGGCTTTAGAGGAATCTGCAAGTTTATCAAATGTAAGATAAAGCACAACATTTACACTATGAACCACTCCTCTCCAAAACTAAACATTTTGCATATTGGAAAACAAAGACACAGCATTCTGCTCAGTTGGGGTGTCAGGCTTGATTTCAGTGAAGCAAAATTAAGCTATAGAAAGTTATATAGAGGGCTTACTTGAATTTCAGGAACAAACAAACAGCCAATTGCTCTGATTCATTACAAAAACATCTCTCTTGCTCCTAAACAGGCCAACTTCAATACAAATAATGCAACAAATGACAAATGTGGATGATGGAGCAACAATAAATTTTTTAACTGCCTTCCTACTAAAGCCAGAGTGGCATTAATCAGTGGATATTTTTGCCTGGTAACCACACAATGTCCTGGTTATTCCACTTGTTTGTGCTTGGCTGGAAAAGTGGGACACTGAAGCCTTTGACCCAAGGACAAGCAAGCACACACATGCATAACAAGGCAGGCAGTTACAGATGTGCTATCACTGCGCTTCCAGTGAACTCCTAGAACATGTGTTAATGATTCTGTGAGAGGCAACCAAGGGCCTTTGGAAACTAAAAATTATAGACCAGTTTAACAATCCATTTAGCAATAGAGTGAGTAGTATAATTGCATCTCAATCCTCCAATTCAAATGTAAATTAACATACAGATAGTATATTTCAGAGACACAGATGCAAGTGATTTGCTTGTTCATTTCTGTTTATACCATAGTTAAATATAACACCAGTTTAGCGAAATAAATTATCTCCCTGGCTAAGAAACTATATGTTGTTTAATCCAAAATTCCTGAAAATATATGTATCTAATAAAAATTAAATCCAAGCACATAAAAACCCCCCAAAAACCCAAACAAAAGAAAAAACAAACAATCCCCCTCAAGAAACAAAGATCCCAAAAAACCAAAAAAAACCCCAAAAACAAAACCAAACTGAAATCTACCAATATTTTGCCTCAGAAATATCAGAAGCGTCACAAAATAAACTTGGAATCACTGTTTTCCCACGTGCCAGGCAGAAGTACAGGGCATATCTGGAGGCTGTAGGTGCTGCTGACAAACCTGACATGGTCTCAAAGTTTCACTGTTACCTCCCACAAAACAAAGGTAAGGTAAGTAGTTTTACCAGTGATGAAGTCTGTTCTGAGAACAGAATAAATATTTTACATTATAGTATTGTAAAAGTACATCCATGGAGGTGATATTTTGCTGTTGTTTTTAATGCTGAAAAAAGTATTAACCTCTCATCCTTGGAAAAATCCCATTATGATATTATCCCAACCTGTTACTTATACAACTAAAAAAGTATTCAGAATGCTGCTTCTCCTTCCAGTGAGATAATTCATGATATTACAAAACTTGAAGTCAGAAAAACAATTCTAGTGAGGAAGTGACCTCCCTTAATTGATGAACATTCACAACGGATCACTGCCACTTCCCAGGCAGAGCCTTCATTGGCTAAAAAACACAATACAGCAACATTGAATTTGCTCAGATGACAGGTAGACAACTTTATCATACGAACTAAAAAGGGTGCAATGCTAAGCAAGGGATTTTTTTTCTCAGCCCTCATAATTTTGTTGAAGTTTTTTAAAGTTAGAGGGAGAAGCACTAATAAGGTATATTTCTGCATTCAAAAGGTGTCTTTTGTAGATGTGACTTTATTGCTTTTCAAGGAAAACATATTAATCCAAACAGAACATTGACATTGATTTCTATTACTCAGAGTAAACATTGCTTATTTCAGAGATGCACATTATTTTGAAATTCTCTAATTCATGTTAATGTGTTATAGTCTCAAGAAAAAAACTCTATAAATAATTTGCAAATAAACTTAACTCTGTTTATTGTTCTTTTGTTAACTGTTTTTAATGATCCTAGGCACTTAAATACTTTTTTAAAAAAAAAAGTATTTTCACCATGAATCTCAGTGACATAAGAAACTTCGAATTGTGCATACTATCCAAAATCAATGCTTATGACAAAGCTTTGCTGCAGATTGGTGTCTGATTCATATCATGCAGATTGTCTGCATATGAAAAGACTGACCTTAGAGAAAGGGAAAGAGAATCAAATATTAAAAAAAAAAATCTTTCTATCCTACATGGTGGTTCTTGCAATGGAAGTTGCTTAGAAAATCTAATTTAATATTTGAAAGATCAGATTTCTAGGGAAGAAGTTCCAGGAAAAAAATTGCATTTTTTCACTGGTCTTTGTATTTTTTTCTAAGGGAGAAATACATTTCTCTTTTTCCTTTGTACATCAAGAACCTTGGATAAGCTTAGCTTCCACTCTGAAATAAAGCAGAATAGAGGTGATTCCCTCATAGTTTTTAACAAGTATCAGCTTCCAGGGACTGTGGACATTTACGAAGAGACCATTATTTTATGTGGTCAACATCATCATAAAGATATCAAAGAGACATAACTTGTTGAGTTTTTCAGAAGATCATCAAGAATTATCCAATACAGAACCATAATAAGAACTGAATAAAGATTAAGGTCTCCCATAAATAAATCATTTTTTTTTTTTTAATTTTT